>CM012458.1:2623663-2940180 GCA_003999625.1 Oryzias javanicus | reverse complement strand
CAACCCAAGTTTCACACAACGACGAAAAAAGGTCGCATGGTTCTATGCAAGTTAACAGGGGGGAGGATAAAAGAAAACTCCTCTGATTCCACAACCACGCAGTTGGAAAGAAACCAGAAACATGGGTATCGGAGACTACCCCAACCCAGAGCTTCACACAACAGATGATAAATGGTCGCATGGTTCTATGCCGAGTTAAAGAAGGGGGAGAATGAAACAGCAAAGCATCAATCAGTATTGCCCACCCCAGCCACACAAATATTAATGAAACAGTAATGAATCGATTGGCCATGCCCCGCACCCCCCATCGCCACAAAATATTAATAAAAATATATATGATACATAGGGCATGATCCCACTTCTTGGATTAGAAAAAATTAAAAACATATTGGATCGAGCGGCCATGCCCCCACCCCCACCAGGAAATATTAAGAAAAAAGTAATGAATCGATCGGCCATGCCCCACCCCCACCAGGAAATATTAAGAAAAAAGTAATGAATCGATCGGCCATGCCCCCACCCCCACCAGGAAATATTAAGAAAAAAGTAATTAATCAATTGGCCAAGCCCCCACTCCCTCCTCCCTCAGCACAAAACATCAATCCTCCCCTGACTTCGTCCACATCCTTCACACCACAAAGGATAAATACTTTCACAGTTCCATGTCAAGCTAATAAAGCGAATAAAATCGCAGTGGTTCAATCGCCCATGCCCCCACTCGCACTTTTCACAGCAGGATGCGGAATAAATGGGATGCAAATGAGACGCAAATGGTAACTAGCACAGTTAACGAAACAGAGACGGATATAAAGAACTTGGCCTTCTAGTCAATACAGCGCTTGAAAACAAATAAAAACAGGAACAGAGAATTTTACAAAAATCTCTTTTTATGATTGTGGGATGTAATTGTTTCTTATTTTTACATGGATAATTATTTTGTTCATTTAGGTGATTGATTTTTCCTGTATTTTCCTGTATAATTAATGCCTGATAGATGCTGGGGAGTGATTATACAGCTATTATTAAGAGTTTTGTTGTAGTCATGGTGTCTGAAAAAAAGTAAAAAAAAGAGCGCCCACCCCAAATTGATTTAAGACTATAAAATTAGTTGACTTTTGTTTAGATTTAGACTTTGGTATGACAGTCAAAATACAGTTAGAAGTTTTGTTAGTAGTATGTAGGTATTGTGACCAATGAAACTGACATTCATGCTCAAAAAACATGATTTTATCTATGTCTATGTCTCGGACTCCCCCTTGCTTGGAGGACTTTTAGACACGATGACTTACAAAAATCAAAATGAATGAATCAATGGAATGGAGGCCCACTACCCTACCCCCAACCTCCTCAGTGGGAGGGACAAATACTCTCTTGATTCCACACCCACGTAGGAGGGAAGAAGAGAAACCAAATTATCAGGGGGACATCCCCCTCAGCAAAAAGGATGAAAACCCTCTTTATTACAAAACAAACTAATTTAGTTCAAGAAGGAGGGGCAATGGATCGGAGGACTAACCCGTAATATTGGGGTGAGCCCCAATATTTCTTAGTAGGGATGACAAATACTCTTCTGGGTGCGTTAAACACCTTTAGAAAAACCTTAGAAGAAAAAAATGAAAGGGTTATAAAAATTAGTTGATTTCTGTTTAGATTTAGACTTTAGTTAGTTTAGTTTAGTTAGTAATATGTAGGTATTAGTGGCAAAAAAGGTAGAAAGGTAGATAAGAAGAAAGTCGTCTCAAAATCGGAAGATAGTGGGTTCGATTCCTTGCCCGCAAGACACCGAACCCCAAATTGCCTCTGGTGGGAGGTTGGCGCCAGTGTTCGGCAGCGGAGCCACCATCAGTGTATGAATTTGTGTGTGAATGGGTGAATGGGTCTGTGACAGTGAAGCGCTTTGGGCCTTCGAAGGAGGGTAGAAAGCGCTATACAAGTATACGCCATTTGCCATAAAATTTGTTGATTTCTGTTTAGATTTATACTTTAGTTAGTTTCGTTTTGTTTAGTTAGTAATATGTAGGTATTAGTGGCAAAAAAGGCATAAAGGTAGATAAAATAGAATTTTATCTATGTCTACTAGTTTTGTTAATTAAATGTAGGTATTAATGGTTTGACTTTATTTTTTCACTTAGCCCAAATGGTAAGTTCTTCTTACCATCTTACAACGCACTGAAAAGTGCATATTTTTCCCCTCCGTGAGCCGCCACCTTACCGTGGTGTGGGGGTTTGAGAGCTCGAGTGATCCTTGGAGCTAAGCTGTCTGGGGCTTTTGCCCCTTTAGGGTCTTCCGTGGAAGACAGGTGGTGTGAGCCAGACAAAGAGCGGTTCCATTACACATTTTATGAGAAGCAGAAGACAATTCTGCTACTTTCCCTGGATTGGCATCACCGGCACCCCAACCTGGTGCCAGGCCAGGTGTTGGGACTCGCCGGGCCCAGCATTAAGAAACAAGGTGGAATAACTCTTCTGTAGGCCAATCACCTGCAGGAGAGCTCATTAGGAGCCGGTGTGAAGTGGTATGTGGTCAAGGAATTTGGCTTTTGGTACATGGAATGTCACCTCTTGCAGGGAAGGAGCCTGAGCTTGTGCAGGAGGTCAAGAGGTACCATCTAGATCAGGGATAGTTAACTCCAGGCCTCGAGGGCTGCAGTGTCTACATGATTTCCAGATATCCAAGCCCTACTCATGACTGATTACCTGGTTCAGGTGTGTCCATCCCATTAGAACACACCATAGCAGGGAGTGTTGGAAAACATGCAGGAGTGCGGCCCTCGAGGCCTGGAGTTGCCTGTGGGCTCCCCTCCATACACAGCCCGGACTCTGGTAGGACTCTCAATCATTCTCAAGTTACTTATGGTGAGAGGCAGCAGGCCAGTAAGGGCTTACTTGTGAGCCCCCAGCTCAGCCCCTAAATGTTGGAGTTCATCCTGGCAGACGAGAGGGTCATGTCCCTTTGCGTTTAAGTGGGAGATAGGTGTCTGACTGTGGTTTTTGCTTACAGGATGAACAACAATTCAGACTACCCGGTCGTCTTGATGTCCCTGAAGAGATACTGGAACGTGCCCCAATGGTATGAAGAGAAAATAGACTCGCTCTTATTTGTGCGTGCGTGATTCTTGATTTGTAACTCATAATACGTTTTGTGCAAAAGTAAAAAAAATTACAAAAATTTAAAAAATACAAAAAACAATTTACACATGCACAAATTAAAATGACAACAGCTTGAAACTAATTACACACAAAAATCTTTTAAAAATACGCACAAATCACCTCTCACACACGCAGCCTAAGTTACGCACGATTCTACCGTGAGACTCTTTTCACGTCTCACAAATTCATCCGTGAGGGATGCGTTCAAGTACTACCAGAATGCTCGTTCACCATAGTTTTCTTGTCAGCCGTTTTAAACTTCTATTGTGAGTAATATATGGAAAAATTGGACATTTTCCCACTTTCTTAAAATTTATTCTTGAAAGTTGATATAAAAAAGTCTAAATACATGTTTTTTAAACATTTGTCCCTTATCGCTGTCAGAGGAACTTCTGCAGCTCGAAGTCTCTTTTCTGGAAATACTCTTATTTTTAAAGGGATAAGCGTTTTAAAAACACCTATTTAGACTTTTTTAACCATCGGGAATAGGCCCACTCTGGCCTATATCAAGCAGCAACTTTGTACATGAATTTAACACTAACTGTATTCGGTGTGTGCGGACAATTGATTTTAATAATTGCACAAAACAAATTCTAACTATTGGTGACTAATCTGAATTATTCTGATCCAGATCTGATCCATCAATCCTCCCTGTAATTATTTTGGATTCTTGAAAGGGATTAAATATGAAAAGAACCAAAAAAGTCTTTGATCTTTGATATGAAAGTTCTGTTCAGATCTTTCATTAAAAAAAAGTCATAAATCATATCTGTAGTTGGCAAGAACGCTGGACTTCAAAGACCTTATTGGTGATTTTGGATATAAGAAGGTTTGACATTGGTCTATGGGTGAACAAAGTTGATCAAGTTCCATCTTAAAAGGTTGAAAAAAAGAAGCTCGACTTACTCATTTGCTATGAGTTCATAAGTTTAGTTTTATTTAAATGAGGATGAACCATATGTGGCCAGTTTGTATTTTGATGCTGCTTTTTTTACTGAGGATTTTTAATCTCCACTAATTATCAGTTTTTTTCATGAAAAAGTGCATTTCTTATTTAAGAATCAGTTTTTCTGTGAATATATGAAATAAATGTACATTGTAAATAAATGTTATTGTATTCAGACTGCTCAGTTTTTCCCATACTGTACATGTCAGTTGTCATGTTATTAAGTCACAAAGATGATAATGATAGTGAAAAATACCATCATTATGCATAATGTGATGTACACCTAAATCAACAGATTTTGCTGCTATGTTAGAGGGGCCCTGCAAAAATTATTTTCATGGGGCCCAAAATCTGTAGCAGCGCCGCTATTGATATGACTATTGATATGACTATTGATGACTCCAATTGAGCTCACATTCAGAAAAATTGATAGAATGTCAGCAGTTTGTTGCTTTGTAGTTCATTTATAAATCTTAAAATTGAGCCAAGTGTGAAATTTTATGACATAAGCAAAGTGTTTGACGATGTCAATCTGACAACAGAAACTATGAATTATGGGGAAGAAAGTAGGATAACACTTATCTGTCTTTATGAGCTGGAAAATATTCAGTGATGTCACTTTCTGGTTGCTGAAGAAGATGGACTGAACCATTTTTTAAAAATGTATTTATTTTTTATTTATTTATTTTCTTCTTAACTTGTCCTGTCCAACAGCTGAGCAAACAGATGCGGCTGAGAACCTCTTGTGTTAGGCAGATTTTACTGTCACAACAAGGGTTTATTGAGTATAAACCCCTGTTGTATTTCATGCTAAACTTTATTTATATTGATTAGTTTGTTTTTGTTTTGTTGGACCGGATGGAAAAGAAGAAGAGGGATGTGGGGGGTGTAAAGAGAGGGGGGTTTAGAGGAAAAAGAAGATGGCAACAGAGAAAGGCAACATCATAAAACAACCGGGTCTAAATAATAAACTAGAATGGGTGGGGCCTGTCTACACACACTGTAATAACACACATACCTGTTGGTTGAAATAGTCTCCACATTTTAACTAGTCAAAATGGAAACAAAACAACTGCAATTACAGCTCAAACACTTAATCATACCAACAGAAACACATAAAGCCTTTCATTCTGTCACACATACTATTATCTTTTATTTTGTCAGGAGTCTCACTCTGTTTGTTCTGATGTAAATTTTTGGAGAACACAGTGGGGCAAAGACTTATGGTTTTCTCATCACTTAAAAATCAGCAGAAGTTTTAACACTGAAAGATAAATATAACACTGCGCAAAAACCCCCAGAATCCGGAGAGATTTTTCTTTGGATATCTTCAAACATAACCATAGCTGGTGATATCCAAGGGGATTACTTGTCCATGTTTTTTTTTTTCAAAATTTATATATTATATCCACTCGCGGTATGGGACACAATTATTCTGATAGAATCTGGAGTTGAGATTCTCTCCGCCGAATATCAGATGCGGCAAAATGTCAGATTCAGGCCATATCAACTAAGGGTATCTGATGTCAGGATATCACCAGATTTCACTCAAGTCACCTTGATATCTGAGGTCAGTATACCAATCATATCTGATGTCTGGATATCTCCAGATTTCACTCAAGTCACCTTGATTTCTGAGGTCAGTATACCCACATATTCTGATGTCTGGATATCACCAGATTTCACTCAAGTCACTTGATATCTGAGGTCAGTATATACCCATCATATCTGATGTCTGGATATCACCAGATTTCACTCAAGTCACCTTGATATCTGAGGTCAGTATACCCATCATATCTGATGTCTGAGGATATCTCTCCAGATTTCACTCAAGTCACCTTGATTTCTGAGGTCAGTATACCATCATATCTGATGTCTGGATATCACCAGATTTCACTCAGGTCACCTTGATTTCTGAGGTCAGTATACCCATCATATCTGATGTCTGGATATCACCAGATTTCACTCAGTCACCTTGATTTCTGAGGTCAGTATACCCATCATATCTGATGTCTGGATATCTACAGATTTCACTCAAGTCACCTTGATTTCTGAGGTCAGTATACCCATCATATCTGATGTCTGGATATCTACAGATTTCACTCAAGTCACCTTGATTTCTGAGGTCAGTATACCCATCATATCTGATGTCTGGATATCTCCAGATTTCACTCAGGTCACCTTGATTTCTGAGGTCAGTATACCCATCATATCTGATGTCAGGATTTCTCCAGATTTCACTCAAGTCACCTTGATTTCTGAGGTCAGTATACACATCATATCTGACATAAATATATTTCAAAGTTCCAGTCATCTCAAAAAGAATACACAAAATAAACGTGAAAGAAAACCAGTTAGCACTCAAATGATTTTATTAAAATAAAAAGACAACACTACACATCCATATTGCACTTCTCTCCCAGATAGCAGCTCTTGACAGGGGGATGATTCTCTCCTACTAAAACCAGCTGAGTGTCTTATGTGTGTGGACCTTGGCTCTATTGCTTTTTATCTGTTGTCATCAAAGACTCTTTGGCATTTTGACATCAGTCCGGTTAGCCGAGTGGAGCGCCACTTTGGCGAGGCATAATATGCTGTTGCTTTCCTCATCGCTGACATCGTCTGGATTGGCTCCTTGGATGAATAACAAGTCCCTTTTGATTGAGAACCTTCTCGCCTTCTGAAGAGCTACAAGAGAAGACAATTGTTTTCTTTTTAAAATAAGAGAAAACAGATTATACATTGTGTGTGTACATGTGTGCATACGCAAACTCAGTGCCAAGTAGTTTAGGTGTAACAGGTGATTGCTGCACTTTTTGTACTACAAATACAACATACAAACCACTAGCAGACAGGAATAGATTTTCTCATCCCTACACATAAATATCTAGTATAAACATATTTGGTTCAACTGGACCATGCCATGATCTGATTAAAATAATCAAGGCCCTTATTCAAATAGGAAAACTCACCTGATCACGTCTACTGGTCAGGAGTTTCTTCCTCTTGACACCTCCCTTCATGCCATCTCACTCCATTTGCTCTTGGCACTTTAGGTTCTCAAAAGCTTGATTACAAGCTCCTAGTAAATGGAAAATGTACACAAGATGAGGTCAACATATTAATTAGCATGTTTATTTCCAAAGTGGAATGTTCCAAATTTGCCATGCATACTTTGACAGTGGCTTAACTTAAAGGGTACCAGAGAGGGCAGTTGGAGTCTGATTCCATACTCAGCCCAGACTTTGAAAATGCCAAAAAAAATTAAAAAAAAGAATAAAGAGGGGGGGGTGCGCTAGTGGAGGCAAATTGAGTGGTGGAGGTGTGGCCTGGATCTATGATCGACAGCCCCATAGATCATTTGACAGTATTATTATTACTAGCCCAATGTTATCTTGTAACATCCCAATTTTAAGAGAATATGTATTTCATAGAAACCATTATTGAACCACTATTGAAAGTTATTTAAGGTTTAGGTTGATTTATTCTGAAATAATAGTCCTGTCAGTTTGTATTCAATAATTATGTCTAAAAAAAAAAAGAATAAATTTTTTAACAATTTTGTTTTCTTTTTGTATGTAATAAATGTTTATCCTCTTCAGCTCAGTATGGAGAGAAAATAGATCACTCTGATTTAGGCGTGCGTAATTCTTGATTTATAACTCATATAATACGTTTTGTGCAAAAGTAAAAAAAATACAAAATACAATTTACACATGCACAAATTAAAATTATAACAGCCTGAGACTAATTACACAAAACATCTTTTAAAAATACGCACGGATCACCTCTTACGCACGCACGCAGCATAAGTTACGCGTGGATCTACCGTGAGACTCTTTTCACGTCTCACAAATTCGTCCGTGAGGATGCGTTCAAGTATTACCAGAATGCTCGTTCACCATAGTTTTCTTGTCAGCCGTTTTAAACTTTGAATGTGAATAATATCTGGTAAAACTTGACATTTTCCCACTTTCTTAAAAATATATTCCGATAATCAATTTAAAAAGTCTAAATAAGCATTTTTAAAACACTTATCCCTTTTAAAACAAGAATATTTCTAGAAAGGCGCTTCGAGCTGCAGCGGCTCGTCTGACAGCGCTCCTCATCAACGCGGGGGTGGTGGTGGGGCTTCTCTGGTCTGGGAAAATGTCAAGTTTTTCCGGATTTTATTTACAATCGAAGTTTAAAACGGCTGACAAGAAAACTATGGTGAACGAGCATTCTGGTAATACTTGAACGCATCCCTCACGGACGAATTTGTGAGATGTGAAAAGAGTCTCACGGTAGATTTGTGGGTAACTTAGCCTGCGTGCGTGCGTAAGAGGTGATCCGTGCGTATTTTTAAAAGATTTTTTTGTGTAATTAGTTTCAGGCTGTTGTAATTTTAATTTGTGCATGTGTGAATTGTATTTTGTATTTTTAAGTTTTTGTGATTTTTTTACTTTTGCACAAAACGTATTATATGAGTTACAAATCAATAATTGTGCATGCACAAATCTAAATTTATGCACAAATCAAGAATCACGCACGCACAAATCAGAGTGAGTCTATTTTCTCTCCATAGCCCAGTACCTTCTATGTTATCTGGATTTTGGCCCCTGTGTGATTGAGTTTCACACCGTTGCACTAGGTGAATTGTGTCTATCACACCAGTAGGATTGCCTCCCTATCCCAAAAATTTCTGTAAAGAAAGTAAGACCAAATGTCAGTTTGAGTGTCTCACAAGCTGCGCTCCTATTAACTATGAAATTGTGCAAATTGGATTTGCAATAATAAATGTGCTTAATGAAAACATCACCATTTTGAAAAAAAACTTGCATTTATCGAAACAGAAGCATCAGATCAAAATGAAAAAGAAGGCCTTTTACAACATTAAGGTTGTGGGTTTTGGTTAAAAACTTCACAATCAAACACCCCAGGGAACATTATTCTTAAAAAAAAAATGTTAAAAGGGACTATAATTAAAATATAATTGCAAAATTGCGTTTTTCTCTACATATCTAGACTTTTGATAAAGCTTTGCGTATATGTCTAATAGAAACTCTGCGAAAGTAACCTTAACTTATAGTGAATAATGTAAATTCAACTTTAGTGTACAATACATACTTCTAACTTGGTGGAAGCTCCAATTTGGTTCTGCATCTTTTACTGCTTGAACCACTGCAGCTATCACCTCCTCGTTGTGCTGTGTTCTGAAGCTTTAAAAAAGAGACAAGACAATATTTCATATTTTGACTGGAGTTCTTCGAGGTTAATGATTCCTAAAACAATAGTGAGAAAGAAACATACTGGTGAGTTGGCAGGACCTTCCAGTGAAGCCGTTCTCCAAGGTTCTTAGGTATGTGACGGACAAGTCTAAACGATAAAAATATCAAGTCATTTAGGTTACAGTAACATTGTCATTATGGCAAATATCTTACAATATACGCACAAATAAACAGAGGAGATTTAAAAAAATAACAAGCATATTGGTTGTTTACCTAAAAGATAAATGAAGATTTGTTAGTCACAATTATACAATTAGTTTACAGAAACAATGTAAAAGAGCAGCATACGCTACATAACAGACCAGCAAAAGCATTATTATTGTTACTCTAGTCTACAGTGAGAAAACCATCTTGAAAACCCTAAACAGGCAAAGTCAGAAACAGACAGTTATTGGTTATGTGATGTGATTGAGTTACAAAAAGCTCTGACAAAAGCATAGTATCTCACCATACATTAATATTTTTACACACTAAATACATACTGAAAGTTCAGTTGAGGTTTTCTGGTCCGGTGTCCTGGTTTCTTGTTCCATGTTATCCAACTGCAATATCCCTCTTGGTTTTGCGTCTTGACTCTGGGACATTGTTTGAACTTCTTCATATAAAGACTTAATTTTCCTTTAAAGAAAAAAAAAAAAAAAAGGAAAGTGGGTTTATTTTGAAGTAACATGGAACTGGTAAAATAAGCCTTTAACCCAAAACACAATGCCCAAGTTAATATGTCAATTTATTCAAATTAGGGCTGGGAATAGAATAAAACTGAAGAATTGTAAACCTGGAAAAAAATTAGTAGCTAGTTGTTTTATTCTTTTAGTTACAGTATTTTCTGACCACTTATTATGTGTGAATAATTACAATATAAAATCACACACAAAACTATACATTTAGAATGTTTGTTTTTAATTAGTGCTGCCACTGGATTAAAAGAAAAAACTTTTTTGTTGTGATCAATAGTAATTACAATGTATAACTAGGTACATTTCATATGATGATATGCTGCTGTTAAAAAGGGCCAGAAATGTTTCATTCATTTGTATTTTCTGAATTAATTTAATTTATCAAGGATTAACCCGAAAGTGTAAATTGTGTGTACATAACATCCACAGTTAGCTGAGCAGAGCTCTAATGTCTGAAACAGAGACGCTATCATGCAGCCGTGTGAGGTGTTGTGTCCCGGGACTGAGGAAAAAGGTTCTGGCAACGAAGCCCAAAACACAAACAGTAATAAGTTACATTTCTCTCTGAACTGAAGCTTTGTTGAACCTATGGTTACGATCAGCTCATGCATCGCTTTATTTTCGCCGCTGCAGTCAAGGCTCACCTCGACATCGCGTCGTGTTTCCGTGACAATGCGCCGGACCATAGTCCGCTTTTTGTGAACAAGCGATCTAAACCGAAAAAATAACGAGGTACTGAAAACCGATTGATTATTTGGGTCCGTTAACTTTCAAAGTTTTACCTGAACATATCAGCGCGGGACACTGCCCCATCTCTCCCGTTGTCGGTGTCCTCGGAGACTTGCTTTGAAGCGTGCTCTCTGATGATCCTGTCGGCCTCGCTCGGTGCAGGGTGCTCGCAGAACGCAGTCGTCCATGCCTCCTGATGTTCTTCTTGTTTTGAGAACGTTTACGTATTTTGCTTCTTAGAAAGTCCCCTTACCGTTCAGTGCCGCCATTATTTTTAAACTAATGTGAGACTGCCGGCGCTGTGACTCCACAGCCAATGATTGATCACGTTCTTTGCAAAGTGACCAATCACATGTCACTTTACTGAAACGTGGTATCACGTCACGTTCTCCTCCTGTTTTTTTTCTTTTTTCTATTGATTCATCTATTGTTCTGTCTGTTAAAACGTTCAATGGGAAAAAAAAAATAAACTAATGTATAAGCTTCACGTGTAGAACAATGTTACTATCATACAAATAATGAAATAATGGGCTTAAAAGTGGCAAAAGAACAGACGTGAACAGAGTGGAAGGCGAAATGCAGAGCAGACCCATTTAAATGTTCCTTGATCATTTATAATTTTTACTCTGCCTAACAGAGCAGATTTATGCTATTGCTGCTCTGTTTGCAGGAATAAAAAAAACTACTGCTAATTGTTTACCAAAATCAGAGTAATTGATAGAGTTTTACTGTTGGATGTCCTTAAGCCTGCATCATGTCAGAGGAAAGAGTAAGAAACGACTGAAAAGTTCTTCCATCACTGTGGAAAATCAAAATCAACGTTTTACCACCATCTCAACAATGAAAAAGGGGTAAGTTGCTATTTAATAGCCTGAAGCCTATAGACCATGCTGGGTCACCTGGTGCCCGTGTGGCTCCAGGTTTAATTATGTTCAAAAATGCTGCAGATTTGTCATGATTCAAAATGTGACAAGATCTGTTTAAAAATTTGAACATTGACATTTAGCATGACATAATTGCTAGTACGGTACAACATAGTGAAAATGTAAGTGATCATCTGAAAATGTAACAACTACTGAGAATAGTTAAGTGTTGGATTTGATAGCTTGTTATTGTTGATAATTATGATGAGAAATCAGTTTCTTCACAGACAGTAGTATCATTATTCATTATTAATAATGTATACCTAAAGGCAAACCGAGCAAACTGTTATTTCAAAATGGTAGCCCTTCATGCAGTACCCATGAAGTATCCCTCAGTTTCTAAAAGCTCTCTGCCTCCTGCTATAGATCCTTTTCCCCGTGACGTCAGACAAAAAGGCTACTGGGCCAAAAATGCAAACAGTTACTTCCGGTGTTAGAGTTTAGAACGGCAAAGCTGACAGCTGTTTAACACAATTTTAAGTAAATAACAAAAGGCACATTACCAATTTCAACAGAAAATTTACAATATTTATTAAATTCCTGCTGAACTGTATTTTCATTTCTGTCTTAGATTGTTCACAAATCTGAATGCAAATTTGAATAATCCTTTAATATTTGAGGTTTAATTAGAAATATTGACCTTTCATTTGAGCAGATAGTATTCTAACAGGTTCTATTTTTATTGATGTTATTTACAAGTGTTTTAAATGGAATCAGCATAAAAACTGATGCAAATTTATGTTGGCCACACGTAATAGTTGCAGCAAGGATGCACATTGCTACGTGTGGGCCACGCATGTTTTAGCTGCACCTAAGATTAAATTAGTTGGTTTAATAAAAGTTTTGTTGTTTTTATGATTATGTCAAGGGTAATTGAAAAAAAAAAAAGGTTTTTAATAGGAACATATTTTTTGATGGTTTCAAATGATTTTTCCCCTCGTTTACTTTTATTATCCAGCAGGGATCAGACACTGTTATTATGATAACAGCAAAAGCTACGTCTGAAAAATAACAACAGTCATTAGTTAATCTTTATTGTGAGACTCATTTAAAATGTCTTACTTTAGCTCTGTTTTTGGTGATTTTGTGATCATGGAAATGTAAGTTAACTGGTCAGAAAAGATCTTCTGCAGCTCATCACCATCATGAAAAGCTAGTGCTGGCATTAGTATGAATTAGAAGAAGAAAATCTGAACCTTCATAATCAAACAAGCAGCATTCAATGAAGTACCTGCAACCTTCATCTAACTATGACCGGGTTGTCAGAGTGAAATAATCCACAACTGCTTTAATATCATCCATAGGATTTTTGAGAAGCAGCTGTGGAGCATTCTGGACAAATTTCGGTTACAAATGGTGAAGTTACCATCCGGTATTTACGTAAAATTAATTTTAACAGTGTTCACCCATCAGCTTTGCCATTCTAAGCCATCGACATATAACTGGAAATCACTCTGCACACTCCTTCTAGAGTGACGTCTTGAGAAAAGGGTCTAACTTGCAATTTAGTCCCACTATCTGTAATTAATATACAAACTGCTAATAATCAAATCTAACATCATGTTTGTGTGTTCAAGGAGAACGAGAACCAAGACAACATAGATGTAGTGTTAGCAGAAAGTGTGTACGTATACCATTTTGCTGAATAAACACACTCCTCCTGTTCAATCCCAGCATGCTCAGACATAATATGAAAATTTTTGTCTTGAAAATAATGAAATATTTTTACGCCAGATGACAAGACTACCAGACTGCATTGAAGATGACATTGGTGATGACTCTGAAGGAAATGAACAAGTATTGACATTTTCTATCAAACTTAGAATTGATCATTTCCCAATTTACTGTCTAAATTTTATTATGTGGGTTTTGCAAGTTTATATAAGACTCTCACTATTTTATTTTAATTACTTTTTGCGTTTTGATCTCTTTCTAGCAAATAAGACGACCATGTGCACTTCTGGACTCATCAGAAAATAAACAGGTAATTTAAATCTATTCCTTTTACAAATCTATACATCTTGGGTAAACATATGAATAGTATACATAGTTCTGTGCTGTAGTGTTAAAGTCATTTCTCTCTTCAGCCAAGAAGACAACAATCATAAGAGGTGCATTTTGGACTCATCAGAAGATGAACAGGTGATTAATTTTTACCCTTTTAATTTTACCCGAGTATATTTGGGGTGGAAATCCAACCAGAGCTTTGCTGACCTCTGCAATTCAATGTGATTTGCCTTTTTCTATTCTGGTTTGTAAGCTTGGCTCCTTACCACCGCTTTTCCCTTTATGTTCAATTAGTTGAGAAATGTGTATGAATTGTCAGTTTGAGTTATTTCCTGATTAAATTTTATTTTTTCCTGCTAAATGTGAAGAACAGGTATTTTAGTTGCAACTCCATAAGAATGCCTTTGGAATTTTACTCTGCTCATAGTTTCAGACTTTCAGAGAGATTAGCACAGTACAAAAGACCCTGCTGGAACCTACAAAGAAGCTAATTTACAAGACATTGTTTAACACTGTAGCCAAGCTAAGACCAATTGCTATGAATGGGGCACTCAACGAGGGATACCCCTGTTACAAAAGAGGGAGCGGTCAGAGGAGAAGGTTTAACTGACTCTAACATTTTTTTCCTGTAGATGTCTCTTGATTCTGAAAATGATTTTGAAGAATCATCAAAAGATAAAGACACAGGAGAAAATTCTACTGAAAGTGGTCAAGTAAGTAAAAAACATACAAATATATTTACTCTATCCAACTTTTTGACTTGAATACAAGGTTAAAAACGTTTCTCCCAAGGCAAGTCTTACTGTAGATAAGTGTGTGATATTACAACATTTGTCAGGATTTTTTTCTTCATTTTATGCTGATTCTATTGCAGACCAGTTCTGAAGACCAAGAAAGTCATGAGTGAGGAAGAGGCATTGACCGATGAACCAGACAACACAGAAAACCTTGGTGGAACTTCACTCAATGAACAAAATGGAGTTGTGACTTTCTTACCTTTTTTTTATTAACTAGATGGAAAGCTTTCTTCAAAATCTCAAACTATGCATTTGAGGCATTCTTAAAAGTGTTATTGTGTTTTTGAGTACTATATTATGTGACACTGTTTTACAAAACATCACAAAAGAGTTTTCTACCACTTTATACATGCTCAGGAAGAGATTGACTGTAAAATATGACTTTACAAAATATGCTGTGTGCCCAAAGTGTCACGCTGTCTATACCTTAAATGAAGCAATCCTAAAAATATATGACAGAAGTGTAAAGGTTTAAAGAGCATGGGTAAATGGTATTATAAAAAAACAGCTCTTGCACATTTTTGGAAACCATGTATATACCATGTTCATTTGCCTCTTTCATTCCACTGAAAAGAATTGCAAGACAGTGTGCCCACTCAATTTCTTGAGTAACATTTCCTGCATGAAGGCAGGAAACAGTTAATGTTTTTGTAACAAAACCCACAGCTAAATGTATTTAGTCATGAGAATATTAAATGTCAAATGTGTACATTTGGGTTGACTAGTAAATACTTTTCAAAGTTGTATGCATAGCAAAGCAAAATTGAAGATGTGGTCTTGTTTCTGTCTCATTTACGTCTCCTAGACATGAATGAGAACTGTTTGAGACAAAACAGGTTTTCTCACTCTTCTTGAATATCTCTCTGAGAAATAAGTCTCACAGTGAGCACTATCTGGATCTCATAATTCTCTCACAACTGTCTCTTCTCCAGATCTCAGTTAAGAGAAAGATGAGACGCATTACATTGTTCTCATTTATGTCTCAATTTGATCTCTTTAATATCTCAGCTCTGTCTCAGTGAACTGTATGCATGGTTCTGTTTCTCGTTGCTCAATAAGGTCTCAGTTTGATTTTGTAAAAAAAAAACAAAACAACTATAAATAAATCAATGTTTTTCATGTCTACACTGTTTATATTTTTAATGTGGGAAAACGTAAGTGCAAAGCAACTTCATTGTAACAGTTAAGTGTATTCAGGAACGTAACCATGTGTACTTTGGTGAAACTAATCAGCTTCTGCACAATATGGGAGCTCCACTTCCAGTGGACCTGATCAGCCAGAAATGACAAGATTCTGACTTTTTTCAGTATATTGACACCAGATATTACCAGATATGACTCCAGGTCAATTTCCAAACTTGTATATGACCCAAATAAGACACAACTAGTATCCGGACACACTATATGGCCTGTGCCAGTATCTTATGCCCAGATATCTCCAGATATGCTACATGTTTTGATATGTACCAGAAATGGTCCAGATTCTTCTGATATTTAAGGAAGTATCCCCAAAAGATATTTATAAAAAAGTGCTTCTCATTAATAAGTAGCTGAAACACTTTACAATTAAAAACAGTAATGCAAAAGCTCAAGTGAAAACTCGACCCACCTTTACCTTACCCCCATATATCCCCCACATATCCCAAGATATGGCACATGGTCATCACTCAGGATATGCATCAGAAATGGGTCAACACTTGGAAAAATAGGCACTACAGAAATGACAAGATTCTGACCTTTGTCAGTATATTGACACCAGATATTACCAGATATGACTCCAGGTCAATTTCCAAACTTGTATATGACCCAAATAAGATACAACTAGTATCCGGACACACGATATGGCCTGTGCCAGTATCTTATGCTCAGATATCTCCAGATATGCTACATGTTTTGATATGTACCAGAAATGGGTCAACACTTAGAAAAATAGGCACTACAGAAATGACAAGATTCTGACCTTTTTCAGTATACTGACACCAGATATTACCAGATATGACTCCAGGTCAATTTCCAAACTTGTATATGACCCAAATAAGATACAACTAGTATCCGGACACACTATATGGCCTGTGCCAGTATCTTATGCCCAGATATCTCCAGATATGCTACATGTTTTGATATGTACCAGAAATGGTCCGGATTCTTCTCATATTTAAGGAAGTATCCCCAACAGATATCTATGGATTCTGGCTCTTTTCACGCAGTGTAACATGAATATTCTGCACACACAAACTGATGCTAAAGGGCACTTTGATTATTAATTACAATATCATAATTATCTTTAATATATACGGTTACAACTCAGATTCAGAGAATACATTGAGAATAAGTTGAGAAAATGGCTTCAAAAGTATCCAAACTCCGCTATCATTTTAGGGAGGACTTTAAAATGACTTTAAATTGATCGATGGCCACCTTCACGTGATAATCACAAAAACATATTATTCAAATCTTTTATGGAACAGTTTAAATTCATCGACATTTGGAAAATCAAACCTCTAAATTTATCACCGTGTACATGGAGTGATAAATCTAGAACAGCCCTTTCTCGATTAGACTTTTGGTTGATTTCCAGTGATCCACAGGATAAGTATATTTCAGTGAACCTCTTACCTTGTCCACTGAGTGACCATCAAGCTGTTCGTATTGATATTGTTTTATGTCCTTCACAAAATGTCAGTAAATCTCATGATTGGAAATGAAATAACTCGTTACTCAAAATCACTCAAATACCCAGTCTTCTATCAAAATTCTTCAATATAGCCAACTCGGAGAACTCTTTCTCTGTTAACTGGGAGTTGTTCAAATACGAATCAGCCAAGTTTTTAAGAACATTTGGTAGCAACTTAGTCAAACTAAGAAAGCAACAAGAGCATGACCTAATCACAGGCATTTCCATAGAAATGATCAAACTACAGGAAGATCTGGATCAGATTTATACAAGAAAAGCAGAAGGAGCTTTTATAAGATCAAGAGAACAATGGCTCGAGCAGGGAGAGCAAAACTTTTCATAATTCTTTAAAATTGAGAAACTTCAAGGACAAATGATGAATGAGCTAAAAAATAATGACATAAATTGTAGCGATTCTAAAATAATCTCCAACAATTAAAGAAGAAGAACTTTGTGATAATCCAATAAGTCTTGGAGAAGTCTGTTGCTGCATCACACAAATTAAACAAATCCCCAGAAACTGATGGGTTTTCCCAGCAGATGGCACCCTCCTTATTGGAAGTTTACAATGAGGCATTTCCAATGATACTTTTCCATGGAGCATGACCCAAGGCCCAATTACCCTTATCCCAAAACACCACAAAGAGTTTATATTGATAACTGGAGACCCATCAGTCTTCTTAATATTGATAATTAAATTCTAGCCTTAGTTTTTGCAAAAAGAATTAAATCCTTTCTTAATTCTATAATAGATGAATTACAATCAGGATTTTTAACCAAAAGACATTGGACATACTCGATAACTCATATCTAATTGTAAATGACTCTTTTATCTTATTTCTGGACTTTTTTAAGGCCTTCAAAACAGTAGAACATAGTTTTTTGTATTCTTCTTTACAAAAATTTGGTTTTGGTAATTATTTTTGCAAAGTCCTTAAAACTCTAAAACACCACCTGCTCTATCAAACTGGTTCTTCACCTAGGTTTGGTATAAAACGTGGAATCTGACAGGGATGTCCTATATCTCATATCTATTTCCTCTTGTATCTCAGCTTCTCTACGACCATATTAAATCCAGTCTATTGCATTGTCATAAGTCTGCTTGGTGATGATGCGACTCTCTTTCTTAAAGTCAGCTCACAAATTCCATTAGCAATAGATGCAATGAAATGTTTCTCTAAAACTTTTTATTAAATTTGAATAAATGTGAACTTCTCCCAATTAAATCATATTCACTATATTCAATATTCCTATAAATAAATAAATAAATCAGTCACACATCTTGGTATAATAAGATCCAAAACTGAAAATGATAGAGGTAATATTAACTTTCTTCCAATTATTGATAAAATGAAGAAGAGGTTGGGTCTTATGTTAGCGTTCTATTAAAGGTGGAATTCTCCTCTCCAAGGCTGAAGGGTCCCAGATTAATTTGTGCTGTTCAATCGTTGTGTGTCAGCAACTTCATCAGAAAAACCTGTTGATAAAATGTTATGTGACTTTATCTGGAGAAACCAAACTCATCACATCAGGAAATCTGTTCTTGTGAATGATTATAATATCAGATTTGTCTGTCAATTATTCAACCAACAGGGTCAGCTCTACACTGAATTCATCCTGAATGATCTTTTCATTCACGATCATTTATAGGTTTTATCCAACAAATCAGTATATGCAAAGGCCAAAAAGAGATATTGGTAAAAACTGTTCATTCTGTTGTCAATTTGAGGAAACGTTGATCCATATGTTTTGGACTTGCAAGCACACTGAAGTAATTTGGGACAGACTAACATTACTTTCACATGGAAAAACATCTTATTTGTTTTCTTTAGTTAAGATAATAAGCTTTCATCTCAATTTTGTTTAATAAATCTCCTTTTTTTTGTAACCAGGAATTATTCACATAACTAAATTTAATAATAAAGCTCCCAATTTTTTTTTGATTTATCGGCCCAAATTAGATTTTACATGCAATCCATTTCCCCTGTACAAAAAAGCAATCAAACTAAATCATCTTGCTCAGCTTTATAAATTGATATCATTTTATTTATATGTGTTTCTCCCCTGGCGTTTATTTTAAATAATTGACGTACAGTTTGATTTTCTTTGTTTTTTACTGTATGTCATCTGTTTTCAATTAAAAAAAAAATGTTTAAAACAATTTAACGTTACCTGTAGTACACTTTTGAATGCCAGCTTGGACATGGAAAACAAAGACGTACATAGATTTAGTTGGCTGTACGTGGATGCATTGAAATCAAGTGAAACAATTCTAATACTTCAGCTACATGCTAGCTGTTTTGGCTAATTTAGGCTCTTTTTTCAGTTTCCTATGCTATTCTGAAGTTCAGCTATTTTTTTCAACGACATGCTAGCTGTTTTGACTAACCAAAGTTTGGTTTTTTTTTAGGGCTAATTTGGCATTTAGCTCATATTTTAGCTTCCTATCAGCTTTAGCATTTTTAGCTATCAATTTCAGCATCTTCAGCGGCCAAATTCAGCTTACAGCATTCTCTCTAGCATTATTGCTTTATATCTATTTCCTAATTATGTTTTTATAGCTTTAAACATGTAGTTTTAGAGTGTTCAATAAATGTTTATCCTGTTCGGCCCACAACCTAAAGAAGTGTTTTGGATTTTGGCCCCCTGTGCGATTGAGTTTGACCCTTGGATTGGTTGATTGATGGAAAGATGGCAGGTTTGATCCCCACACTGTCTGCCCATGTGTCAAAGAGGAAAGACATTGAACTCCGAGTTGTCTCTGGTGTTCGGCAGCGGATCTGCCATCAGAGTATGAATGTGTCTGTGACTGGAAAGTGCTTTGGACCTTCCAGGAAAGTAGAAAAGTGGTATGGAAATATACACCATTTATTCAACAAATTAAGTATATTGTGTATTTAAAATTATTTAATGTAATAATGGAAGATATAATGAGACAAACATGATCTCAACATTAAAGTCTTCCCTCTGTTGTGTTCCATTTATCAGACCTCAAACCACAATGAGTACAGATTGATGACAGAAACAGATTCACACCAGTTTATTATTTCCAAATGAATTCTCTTCTATTATGAAAAAGCATCAGCAATCCCTCTGTAACTGCAGCTGCAGAGCTGCCATGTTCTTCTGCATGCAGTCGTCACATACGGTTTCTATCCTCACAGATACTTGAAACCAGCAGGGACTCTGTGGGAATTGTCCCGAGTGAATCATGAGCAGCACCGTCAGAGCAGAGATGCAGGGAGCCAGCCGGGACACCGGGGGTCCAAACCTGGACTGATGTTGGAGATTACGGACTATAAGTCGCTCTGGTCCAAATATTCCAAATATTGATAAAATGAAGAAGAGGTTTAACCTGTGGGTCTAACATGATCTTTCCATTAAAGGTTGAATTCTCCTCTCCAAGGCTGAAGGGTCCCAGAATAATTTATGCTGTTCAATCTTTGTATTTCAGCAACTTCATAAGCAAAACTGTCTATAATGTTATATGACTTTATCTGGAGAAACCAAACTCATCACATCAGGAAATCTGTTCTTGTGAATGATTATAATATCAGATTTGTGGCCATAAATATTTTATGCACAAAGTTACTCAGAAGTTATAATCACATTATGAGTTCCTCCGTTATCCTGAGCATCGATGCTTCTGGTCCATCCTTATATTTTCTGCAGATAGTTTTTAAAATGAGACGTGAAGCCCAACAGAAGCATTCAATTTGTTTTCATTTAAAAACAGAGAAAAATAAAGCATTAAAAATGTTTCAGTCCACCAGCTGCTTCAGTCCCACAGACCCTCTTTGGGCGACATCGTCATGGTTACGTCTCCTTCCCCTCTCTCTGATACCCATACTTCTTATGAGGTCTAGACTTTAATTTTAAAGCAGATTTGCTCTTCATGGATTCTTTTACTCCAGCGCTTTATTTTTTCACTCCAGTTTTGTCTTTAAAAAACAGCTCTGTACACTCGACGTCTCACGCTCAAGATACTGTCAGAATCCAGAGTAAATTCCAAAATTGACTCATTTCAAACATCTGTAGTTCGAAAACTGAATGAAAGCAATGCTTGGAAGGAAAAATCAATCCACTGCATTTTAAAATTTAATTTAAACTTGTAGGAAAAGATACATTTCAAAAATAGTAAAGTTGAAGCTCTGTCCCTTTGACTTTGGTTATATTTTGTCTGAGCTGCTTCCAAACTTTAAAAAACTCTAAATTTTGCAGGATTGTCTAAAGACAGCAGAAAATTCTAGGAAGTGCAGAAAAAACCATATTTGAATTTTCTAATTATCAGAAAGAATGCAGAAATTTCTCCGACTGCAGAAAGTTTGGAGTTGCAAAAGATCCTTTACATTGTATTTCAGTTGCAAAAAATGCAGCAATTTTGTTGAGTTGCTGAAAAACCTTATTTTGCAAAATAAGTGTTCAAAAGAAAGCAATAACTTCCTTCATAAGATGAACCTTATGATACTTGAATGGCAGAAATTGGATGAAGTATACAGGAGAAACAGAAGAACAATTGTTCTCTGGATTACGCAATCAGTCTCAGCCAGTGATGACTCATCGTTTCATCATGTCGCTTTTTGATGACATCATCATGTCACTTTTTGATGACATCATCATGTGACTTTTTGATGACATCATCATGTGACTTTTTGATGACATCATCATGTCACTTTTTGATGACATCATCATGTGACTTTTTGATGACATCATCATGTGACTTTTTGATGACATCATTTGTTGTCATCATTTAGATAGGGCCACTGGTGATGATGTCATTTGACATTATTTGTTTCTGATTATATAAGGGAGTGAATTTGATCAGACCCTCATAAAAAGTACGAGCTCGATCTCCTGAGAAGAAGATTTATCTCACAAAGACCAAAGACTTTTGCAAGTGGATAATCAAGAACTAATGGATTGGAGACCATACCCCCCCACCAACCTACTGTGGTACATCACTTTGTAACTAAAACTCACACTGTGAGTCAATGGTTCCCCGCAGATGTACAAAAACTCCTCTGATTCCCACCCACGCAATGGAAGAAGAGGAAGCAATGTATGGGAGGCTACCCCCCAATCCCAAGCCTCCACACAACAGACGATAAATGGTGGCATGGTTCTATGCCGAGTTACGAGGGGGAGGATGAAAGAAAAACTCTTCTGATTCCACACCCACGCAAGTGGAAGAAGAGGAAGCAATGGTATGGGAACTTCCCCCCAACCCAAGTCTTCACACAACAGACGAAAAAAGTCGCATGGTTCTATGCCAAGTTAACAGGGGAGGATGAAAGAAAAACTCCTCTGATTCCACAACCACGCAAGTTGGAAGAACAGAAACCAGTGGTATCGGAGACTACCCCCCAACCCAGAGCCTTCACACAACAGATGATAAATGGTCGCATGGTTCTATGCCGAGTTAAGAACGGGAAGGATGAAAGAAAAACTCCTCTGATTCCACAACCACGCAAGTTGAGAACAGAAACCAGTGGTATCGGACTACCCCCAACCCAGAGCCTTCACACAACAGATGATAAATGGTCGCATGGTTCTATGCCGAGTTAAGAAGGGGGAGAATGAAACAGCAAAGCATCAATCAGTATTGCCCCCACCCCCCAGCCCACAAAATATTAATGAAACAGTAATGAATCGATTGGCCATGCCCCCACCCCCCATCCCCACAAATATTAATAAAATATAATGATACATAGGCAATGATCCCACTTCTTGGATTAGAAAAAATTAAAAACATATTGGATCGAGCGGCCATGCCCCCACCCCCACCAGGAAATATTAAGAAAAAAGTAATGAATCGATTGGCCAAGCCCCCACCCCCACCAGGAAATATTAAGAAAAAAGTAATGAATCGATCGGCCATGCCCCCACCCCCACCAGGAATTAAGAAAAAAGTAATTAATCAATTGGCCAAGCCCCACTCCCTCCTCCCTCAGCACAAAACATCAATCCTCCCCTGACTTCGTCCACATCCTTCACACCACAAAGGATAAAAACTTTCACAGTTCCATGTCAAGCTAATAAAGCGAATAAAATCGCAGTGGTTCAATCGCCCATGCCCCCACTCGCACTTTTTACAGCAGGATGCGGAATAAATGGGATGCAAATGAGACGCAAATGGTAACTAGCACAGTTAACGAAACAGAGACGGATATAAAGAACTTGGCCTTCTAGTCAATACAGCGCTTGAAAAAAAATAAAAACAGGAACAGAGAATTTTACAAAAATCTCTTTTTATGATTGTGGGATGTAATTGTTTCTTATTTTTACATGGATAATTATTTTGTTCATTTAGGTGATTGATTTTTCCTGTATTTTCCTGTATAATTAATGCCTGATAGATGCTGGGAGTGATTATACAGCTATTATTAAGATTTTTGTAGTCATGGTGTCTGAAAAAAAGTAAAAAAAGAGCGCCACCCCAAATTGATTTAAGACTATAAAATTAGTTGACTTTTGTTTAGATCTAGACTTTGGTATGACAGTCAAAATACAGTTAGAAGTTTTGTTAGTAGTATGTATATTGTGACCAATGAAACTGACATTCATGCTCAAAAAACATGATTTTATCTATGTCTATGTCTCGGACTCCCCCTTGCTTGGAGGACTGTTAGACACGATGACTTACAAAAATCAAAATGAATGAATCAATGGAATGGAGGCCCACTACCCTACCCCAACCTCCTCAGTGGGAGGGACAAATACTCTCTTGATTCCACACCCACGTAGAGGGAAGAAGAGAAACCAAATTATCAGGGGGACATCCCCCTCAGCAAAAAGGATGAAACCCTCTTTATTACAAAAAAACTAATTTAGTTCAAGAAGGAGGGGCAATGGATCGGAGGACTAACCCGTAATATTGGGGTGAGCCCCAATATTTCTTAGTAGGGATGACAAATACTCTTCTGGGTGCGTTAAACACCTTTAGAAAAACCTTAGAAGAAAAAAAAAATGAAAGGTTAAAAATTAGTTGATTTCTGTTTAGATTTAGACTTTAGTTAGTTTAGTTTAGTTAGTAATATGTAGGTATTAGTGGCAAAAAAGGTAGAAAGGTAGATAAGAAGAAAGTCGTCTCAAAATCGGAAGATAGTGGGTTCGATTCCTTGCCCGCAAGACACCGAACCCCAAATTGCCTCTGGTGGGAGGTTGCGCCAGTGTTCGGCAGCGAGCCACCATCAGTGTATGAATTTGTGTGTGAATGGGTGAATGGGTCTGTGACAGTGAAGCGCTTTGGGCCTTCGAAGGAGGGTAGAAAGCGCTATACAAGTATACGCCATTTGCCTTAAAATTAGTTGATTTCTGTTTAGATTTATACTTTAGTTAGTTTAGTTTTGTTTAGTTAGTAATATGTAGGTATTAGTGGCAAAAAAGGCATAAAGGTAGATAAAATAGAATTTTATCTATGTCTACTAGTTTTGTTAATTAAATGTAGGTATTAATGGTTTGACTTTATTTTTCACTTAGCTCAAATGGTAAGTTCTTCTTACCATCTTACAACGCACTGAAAAGTGCATATTTTTCCCCTCCGTGAGCCGCCACCTTACCGTGGTGTGGGGGTTTGAGAGCTTGAGTGATCCTTGGAGCTAAGCTGTCTGGGGCTTTTGCCCCTTTAGGGTCTTCCGTGGCAGACAGGTTCTGGGTGACGAGCCAGACAAAGAGCGGTTCATTACACATTTTATGAGAAGCAGAAGACAATTCTGCTACTTTCCCTGGATTGGCATCACCGGCACCCCAACCTGGTGCCAGGCCAGGTGTTGGGACTCGCCGGGCCCAGCATTAAGAAACAAGGTGGAATAACTCTTCTGTAGGCCAATCACCTGCAGGAGAGCTCATTAGGAGCCGGTGTGAAGTGGTATGTGGTCAAGGAATTTGGCTTTTGGTACATGGAATGTCACCTCTTGCAGGGAAGGAGCCTGAGCTTGTGCAGGAGGTCAAGAGGTACCATCTAGATCAGGGATAGTTAACTCCAGGCCTCGAGGGCTGCAGTGTCTACATGGTTTCCAGATATCCAAGCCCTACTCATGACTGATTACCTGGTTCAGGTGTGTCCATCCCATTAGAACACACCATAGCAGGGAGTGTTGGAAAACATGTAGGAGTGCGGCCCTCGAGGCCTGGAGTTGCCTGTGGGCTCCCCTCCATACACAGCCCGGACTCTGGTAGGACTCTCAATCATTCTCAAGTTACTTATGGTGAGAGGCAGCAGGCCAGTAAGGGCTTACTTGTGAGCCCCCAGCTCAGCCCCTAAATGTTGGAGTTCATCCTGGCAGACGAGAGGGTCATGTCCCTTTGCGTTTAAGTGGGAGATAGGTGTCTGACTGTGGTTTTTGCTTACAGGATGAACAACAATTCAGACTACCCGGTCGTCTTGATGTCCCTGAAGAGATACTGGAACGTGCCCCAATGGTATGGAGAGAAAATAGACTCACTCTTATTTGTGCGTGCGTGATTCTTGATTTGTAACTCATAATACGTTTTGTGCAAAAGTAAAAAAAAATTACAAAAATTAAAAAAATACAAAAAACAATTTACACATGCACAAATTAAAATGACAACAGCTTGAAACTAATTACACACAAAAATCTTTTAAAAATACGCACAAATCACCTCTCACACACGCAGCCTAAGTTACGCACGATTCTACCGTGAGACTCTTTTCACGTCTCACAAATTCATCCGTGAGGGATGCATTCAAGTACTACCAGAATGCTCGTTCACCATAGTTTTCTTGTCAGCCGTTTTAAACTTCTATTGTGAGTAATATATGGAAAAATTGGACATTTTCCCACTTTCTTAAAATTTATTCTTGAAAGTTAATATAAAAAAGTCTAAATACATGTTTTTTAAACACTTGTCCCTTATCGCTGTCAGAGGAACTTCTGCAGCTCGAAGTCTCTTTTCTGAAATACTCTTATTTTTAAAGGGATAAGCGTTTAAAAACACCTATTAGACTTTTTTAACTATCGGGAATAGGCCCACTCTGGCCTATATCAAGCAGCAACTTTGTACATGAATTTAACACTAACTGTATTCGGTGTGTGCGGACAATTGATTTTAATAATTGCACAAAACAAATTCTAACTATTGGTGACTAATCTGAATTATTCTGATCCAGATCTGATCCATCAATCCTCCCTGTAATTATTTTGGATTCTTGAAAGGGATTAAATATGAAAAGAACCAAAAAAGTCTTTGATCTTTGACATGAAAGTTCTGTTCAGATCTTTCATTAAAAAAAGTCATAAATCATATCTGTAGTTGGCAAGAACGCTGGACTTCAAAGACCTTATTGGTGATTTTGGATATGAGAAGGTTTAACATTGGTCTATGGGTGAACAAAGTTGATCAAGTTCCATCTTAAAAGGTTGAAAAAAAGAAGCTCGACTTACTCATTTGCTATGAGTTCATAAGTTTAGTTTTATTTAAATGAGGATGAACCATATGTGGCCAGTTTGTATTTTGATGCTGCTTTTTTTTACTGAGGATTTTTAATCTCCACTAATTATCAGTTTTTTTCATGAAAAAGTACATTTCTTATTTAAGAATCAGTTTTTCTGTGAATATATGAAATAAATGTACATTATAAATAAATGTTATTGTATTCAGACTGCTCAGTTTTTCCCATACTGTACATGTCAGTTGTCATGTTATTAAGTCACAAAGATGATAATGATAGTGAAAAATACCATCATTATGCATAATGTGATGTACACCTAAATCAACAGATTTTGCTGCTATGTTAGAGGGGCCCTGCAAAAATTATTTTCATGGGGCCCAAAATCTGTAGCAGCGCCGCTATTGATATGACTATTGATATGACTATTGATGACTCCAATTGAGCTCACATTCAGAAAAATTGATAGAATGTCAGCAGTTTGTTGCTTTGTAGTTCATTTATAAATCTTAAAATTGAGCCAAGTGTGAAATTTTATGACATAAGCAAAGTGTTTGACGATGTCAATCTGACAACAGAAACTATGAATTATGGGGAAGAAAGTAGGATAACACTTATCTGTCTTTATGAGCTGGAAAATATTCAGTGATGTCACTTTCTGGTTGCTGAAGAAGATGGACTGAACATTTTTTTTTAAAAATGTATTTATTTTTTATTTATTTATTTTCTTCTTAACTTGTCCTGTCCAACAGCTGAGCAAACAGATGCGGCTGAGAACCTCTTGTGTTAGGCAGATTTTACTGTCACAACAAGGGTTTATTGAGTATAAACCCCTGTTGTATTATGCTAAACTTTATTTATATTGATTAGTTTGTTTTTTGTTTTGTTGGACCGGATGGAAAAGAAGAAGAGGGATGTGGGGGGGGTGTAAAGAGAGGGGGGTTTAGAGGAAAAAGAAGATGGCAACAGAGAAAGGCAACATCATAAAACAACCGGGTCTAAATAATAAACTAGAATGGGTGGGGCCTGTCTACACACACTGTAATAACACACATACCTGTTGGTTGAAATAGTCTCCACATTTTAACTAGTCAAAATGGAAACAAAACAACTGCAATTACAGCTCAAACACTTAATCATACCAACAGAAACACATAAAGCCTTTCATTCTGTCACACATACTATTATCTTTTATTTTTTTTTTGTCAGGAGTCTCACTCTGTTTGTTCTGATGTAAATTTTTGGAGAACACAGTGGGGCAAAGACTTATGGTTTTCTCATCACTTAAAAATCAGCAGAAGTTTTAACACTGAAAGATAAATATAACATGAATATTCTGCACACACAAACTGATGCTAAAGGGCACTTTGATTATTAATTACAA
This sequence comes from Oryzias javanicus, assembly GCA_003999625.1. Lineage (NCBI taxonomy): Eukaryota > Metazoa > Chordata > Actinopteri > Beloniformes > Adrianichthyidae > Oryzias > Oryzias javanicus. The sequence continues at coordinate 2,912,214 of CM012458.1, read as the reverse complement.
TATCATAATTATCTTTAATATATACGGTTACAACTCAGATTCAGAGAATACATTGAGAATAAGTTGAGAAAATGGCTTCAAAAGTATCCAAACTCCGCTATTATTTTAGGGAGGACTTTAAAATGACTTTAAATTGATCGATGGCCACCTTCACGTGATAATCACAAAAACATATTATTCAAACCTTTTATGGAACAGTTTAAATTAATCGACATTTGGAAAATCAAACCTCTAAATTTATCACCGTTTACATGGAGTGATAAATCTAGAACAGCCCTTTCTCGATTAGACTTTTGGTTGATTTCCAGTGATCCACAGGATAAGTATATTTCAGTGAACCTCTTACCTTGTCCACTATGGAGTCCCGAAAGAGCCAAAATTAAATAAATATATACACCATTAAATAAATAAATAAATGTGGCATTAAATAAATAAATGTGGCATTAAATAAATAAATGTTGCAATAAATAAATAAATGTTGAAATAAATGTGGCAATAAAATATTAAAAGAGCACATTTAAGTATTTCATGACGTATTTATTTATTTCATTGCCCAGTGTGGGTCATAAGAGCAAATGAAATAAATAATTTAAATATTGAAATAAATAAATTAATGTGGCATTAAATAAATTATAAATGTTGCATTGAAATAAATAAATGTTGCCCAATAAATAAATAAATGTTGAAATAAATGTGGCATTAAAATATTTAAAGAGCACATTTAAGTATTTCATGACATATTTATTTATTTCATTGTCCCTTGTGGGTCAAAAGAGCCAAATTGAAATAAATAAATAAATGTGGCATTAAATAAATAAATGTTGAAATAAATAAATAATGTTGAAATAAATAAATAAATGTTGAAATAAATGTGGCATTAAAATATTAAAACAGAAATTAAAAAGTCATTTTTAACATTTCATAATATATTTATTTATTTCATGATTTCATTATACATTTCATGAAACAGGAAGTCGACACACCATGAAATGTCAAACTGTCAGATTCTCTCGTCAAACTCAGGGCGGGGGCCTAACTCTCGTGTCTCTGCTCTGTTGATCTGGCCTGGTGCAAAGTTTTTGTCTGAGTCCTCACTCACATACACGCTGCAAACATCCGCTCGGTCGGCCCACTGGATCTGTGTCCGGGCGCGTGTGCGTCCCTGTTTTGGTGTGTGGGGGTGTGTGTGTTGTGTGTGTGTGTGCACTCGCGCTCACAGGTGTGTGTGTGTTTAAAAAGTGTCTCTATGCGCGCGCACAGAGACACACAAAACAGACAGACATGCAGACACGCAGATCAACGTGGGCAGACTCCGGTGCGGGTGAAGAGTTTCGGGAGTTAAAAAAACGACAGGAAGACAGAGATTTATAAAACACACACAACACTGACTGACAGGAGCGTGCTCAACGTAGTGAGCAGACTCTGGACCGGGGCTGCTGGTTTGGGGAGAAAAAAAGACGCAGAAAGCAGCACACACACACACCTGCGAGCGCACACACACACACACACACCAAAACAGGGACGCACACGCGCCCGGACACAGATCCAGTGGGCCGACAGAGCGGGTAGGCGGGGTTTTGGGTGTAATCAGCAGCAGAGAGCGGTTCTTCTTAGCAGAAACACGGGTTAATGTCTTTAGATTATTTAATTTTCACCCATGATGGCAAAAAAAACAAAAAAAGTTCCAGCAGAAGAGCGGAGCGGACTCCGCTTCGCGGCGCTTCCGCGTCCAGAGTGGATTGGGGGTGACGCGCTCCCCGTCCGGTAGCTGGTGGTTAGTGAGAATGCATGAAGAGGATAGAGAACACGTTTTGGATTTGGTGACCCGAACCAAAAGTCTTTGATTCACCAAAACAATGTTTGCAGCGTGTATGTGGAGTGAGGACTCAGACAAAAACTTTGCACCAGGCCAGATCAACAGAGCAGAGACACGAGAGTTAGACCCGCCCACTGAGTTTGACGAGAGAATCTGACAGTTTGACATTTCATGGTGTGTCGACTTCCTGTTTCATGAAATGTATAATGAAATCATGAAATAAATAAATATATTATGAAATGTTAAAAATGACTTTTTAATTGCTGTTTTAATATTTTAATGCCACATTATTTCAACATTTATTTATTTATTTCAACATTTATTTATTTATTTCAACATTTATTTATTTAATGCCACATTTATTTATTTATTTCAATTTGGCTCTTTTGACCCACAAGGGACAATGAAATAAATAAATATGTCATGAAATACTTAAATGTGCTCTTTAATATTTTAATGCCACATTTATTTCAACATTTATTTATTTATTGCAACATTTATTTATTTAATGCAACATTTATTTATTTAATGCCACATTTATTTATTTATTTCATATTAAATATATTTATTTCAATTTGGCTCTTTTGACCCACACTGGGCAATGAAATAAATAAATATGTTATGAAATACTTAAATGTGCTCTTTTAATCTTTTAATGCCACATTTATTTCAACATTTATTTATTTATTTCAACATTTATTTATTTAATGCAACATTTATTTATTTAATGCCACATTTATTTATTTATTTCATATTAAATATATTTATTTTTCAATTTGGCTCTTTTGACCCACACTGGGCAATGAAATAAATAAATATGTTATGAAATACTTAAATGTGCTCTTTTAATATTTTATTGCCACATTTATTTCAACATTTATTTATTTATTGCAACATTTATTTATTTAATGCCACATTTATTTATTTAATGCCACATTTATTTATTTATTTAATGGTGTATATATTTATTTAATTTTGGCTCTTTCGGGACTCCATAGTCCACTGAGTGACCATCAAGCTGTTCGTATTGATATTGTTTTATGTCCTTCACAAAATGTCAGTAAATCTCATGATTGGAAATGAAATAACTCATTACTCAAAATCACTCAAATACCCAGTCTTCTATCAAAATTCTTCAATATAGCCAACTCGGAGAACTCTTTCTCTGTTAACTGGGAGTTGTTCAAATACGAATCAGCCAAGTTTTTAAGAACATTTGGTAGCAACTTAGTCAAACTAAGAAAGCAACAAGAGCATGACCTAATCACAGGCATTTCCATAGAAATGATCAAACTACAGGAAGATCTGGATCAGATTTATACAAGAAAAGCAGAAGGAGCTTTTATAAGATCAAGAGAACAATGGCTCGAGCAGGGAGAGCAAAACTTTTCATAATTCTTTAAAATTGAGAAACTTCAAGGACAAATGATGAATGAGCTAAAAAATAATGACATAAATTGTAGCGATGCTAAAATAATCTCCAACAATTAAAGAAGAAGAACTTTGTGATAATCCAATAAGTCTTGGAGAAGTCTGTAGCTGCATCAGACAAACAAAACAAATCCCCAGAAACTGATGGGTTTTACCAGCAGATGGCACCCTCCTTATTGGAAGTTTACAATGAGGCATTTCCAATGATACTTTACCATGGAGCATGACCCAAGGCCCAATTACCCTTATCCCAAAACACCACGAAGAGTTTATATTGATAACTGGAGACCCATCAGTCTTCTTAATATTGATAATTAAATTCTAGCCTTAGTTTTTGGAAAAAGAATTAAATCCTTTCTTAATTCTATAATAGATTAATTACAATCAGGATTTTTAACCAAAAGACATTGGACATACTCGATTACTCATATCTAATTGTAAATGACTCTTTTATTTTATTTCTGGACTTTTTTAAGGCCTTCAACACAGTAGAACATAGTTTTTTGTATTGTTCTTTACAAAAATTTGGTTTTGGTAATTATTTTTGCAAAGTCCTTAAAACTCTAAAACACCACCTGCTCTATCAAACTGGTTCTTCGCCTAGGTTTGGTATAAAACGTGGAATCCGACAGGGATGTCCTATATCTCCATATCTATTTCCTCTTGTATCTCAGCTTCTCTACGACCATATTAAATCCAGTCTATTGCAAGGTATTTCTATCGCTAATAGATCTATTGTCATAAGTCTGCTTGGTGATGATACGACTCTCTTTCTTAAAGTAAGCTCACAAATTCCATTAGCAATAGATGCAATGAAATGTTTCTCTAAAACTTTTCATTAAATTTGAATAAATGTGAACTTCTCCCAATTAAATCATATTCAATATATTCAATATTCCTATAAATAAATAAATAAATCAGTCACACATCTTGGTATAATAAGATCCAAAACTGAAAATGATAGAGGTAATATTAACTTTCTTCCAATTATTGATAAAATGAAGAAGAGGTTGGGTCTTATGTTAGCGTTCTATTAAAGGTGGAATTCTCCTCTCCAAGGCTGAAGGGTCCCAGATTAATTTGTGCTGTTCAATCGTTGTGTGTCAGCAACTTCATCAGAAAAACCTGTTGATAAAATGTTATGTGACTTTATCTGGAGAAACCAAACTCATCACATCAGGAAATCTGTTCTTGTGAATGATTATAATATCAGATTGGTCTGTCAATTATTCAACCAACAGGGTCAGCTCTACACTGAATTCATCCTGAATGATCTTTTCATTCACGATCATTTATAGGTTTTATCCAACAAATCAGTATATGCAAAGGCCAAAAAGAGACATTGGTAAAAACTGTTCATTCTGTTGTCAATTTGAGGAAATGTTGATCCATATGTTTTGGACTTGCAAGCACACTGAAGTAATTTGGGACAGACTAACATTACTTTCACATGGAAAAACATCTTATTTGTTTTCTTTAGTTAAGATAATAAGCTTTCGTCTCAATTTTATTTAATAAATCTCCTTTTTTTTTTAACCAGGTATTATATTCACATAACTAAATTTAATAATAAAGCTCTACATTTTTTTTGGATTTATCGGCCCAAATTAGGTTTTACATGCAATCCATTTCCCCTGTACAAAAAAGCAATCAAACTAAATCATCTTGCTCAGCTTTATAAATTGATATCATTTTATTTATATGTGTTTCTCCCCTGGCATTTATTTTGAAGAATTGACATACATTTTGATTTTCTTTGTTTTTTACTGTATGTCATCTGTTTTCAATTAAAAAAAAATGTTTAAAACAATTTAACCTTACCTGTAGTACACTTTTGAATGCCAGCTTGGACATGGAAAACAAAGACGTACATAGATTTAGTTGGCTGTACGTGGATGCATTGAAATCAAGTGAAACAATTCTAATACTTCAGCTACATGCTAGCTGTTTTGGCTAATTTAGGCTCTTTTTTCAGTTTCCTATGCTATTCTGAAGTTTAGCTATTTTTTTCAACGACATGCTAGCTGTTTTGACTAACCAAAGTTTGTTTTTTTTAGGGCTAATTTGGCATTTAACTCATATTTTAGCTGCCCATCAGCTTTAGCATTTTTAGCTATCAATATCAGCATCTTCGACTATCAGCACTAACATCTTCAGTGGCCAAATTCAGCTTACAGCATTCTCTCTAGCATTATTGCTTTATATCTATTTCCTAATTATGTTTTTATAGCTTTAAACATGTAGTTTTAGAGTGTTCAATAAATGTTTATCCTGTTCGGCCCGCAACCTAAAGAAGTGTTTTGGATTTTGGCCCCCTGTGCGATTGAGTTTGACCCTTGGATTGGTTGATTGATGGAAAGATGGCAGGTTTGATTCCCACCCTGTCTGCCCATGTGTCAAAGAGGAAAGACATTGAACTCCGAGTTGTCTCTGGTGTTCGGCAGCGGATCTGCCATCAGAGTATGAATGTGTCTGTGACTGGAAAGTGCTTTGGACCTTCCAGGAAAGTAGAAAAGTGGTATGGAAATATACACCATTTATTCAACAAATTAAGTATATTGTGTATTTAAAATTATTTAATGTAATAATGGAGGATATAATGAGACAAACATGATCTCAACATTAAAGTCTTCCCTCTGTTGTGTTCCATTTATCAGACCTCAAACCACAATGAGTACAGATTGATGACAGAAACAGATTCACACCAGTTTATTATTTCCAAATGAATTCTCTACTATTATGAAAAAGCATCAGCAATCCCTATGTAACTGCAGCTGCAGAGCTGCCATGTTCTTCTGCATGTAGTCGTCACGTACGGTTTCTATCCTCACAGATACTTGAAACCAGCAGGGACTCTGTGGGAATTGTCCCGAGTGAATCATGAGCAGCACCGTCAGAGCAGAGATGCAGGGAGCCAGCCGGGACACCGGGGGTCCAAACCTGGACTGATGTTGGAGATTACGGACTATAAGTCGCTCTGGTCCAAATATTCCAAATATTGATAAAATGAAGAAGAGGTTTAACCTGTGGGTCTTACATGATCTTTCCATTAAAGGTTGAATTCTCCTCTCCAAGGCTGAAGGGTCCCAGAATAATTTATGCTGTTCAATCTTTGTATTTCAGCAACTTCATAAGCAAAACTGTCTATAATGTTATATGACTTTATCTGGAGAAACCAAACTCATCACATCAGGAAATGTGTTCTTGTGAATGATTATAATATCAGATTTGTTGCCATAAATATTTTATGCACAAAGTTACTCAGAAGTTATAATCACATTATGAGTTCCTCCGTTATCCTGAGCATCGATGCTTCTGGTCCATCCTTATATTTTCTGCAGATAGTTTTTAAAATGAGACGTGAAGCCCAACAGAAGCATTCAATTTGTTTTCATTTAAAAACAGAGAAAAATAAAGCATTAAAAATGTTTCAGTCCACCAGCTGCTTCAGTCCCACAGACCCTCTTTGGGCGACATCGTCATGGTTACGTCCCCTTCCCCTCTCTCTGATACCCATACTTCTTATGAGGTCTAGACTTTAATTTTAAAGCAGATTTGCTCTTCATGGATTCTTTTATTCCAGCGCTGAGCCGCTTCCCCTCTGGTTTCCATAGCAACAGCTGTGCATCCTCTCCCCCGGTGATCAGAGCGCCCCGCGCTGCGTCCCACAGGAAGCACCGGACCGTGGAGGTGTGACCGCCCTCCAGGCTTCTCAGCAGGTGCAGCCCGCTGCCGTCGCACTCCATCAGGTGGAGGTCCCCGCTGCTCACCCCCCCACAACCAGCAGCTTCTGGTCTTCCTGCAGCCACTGCCCCCCCACCAGGTAATCCAAGCCTCCCCCGTCCGTCAGAGGAGTCAGGCTGCGGGCGTCAGCGGCGCTGAAGAGCGTGAGAGGCTCGTCTGTTTCCAGCTGGCCGAGGTCCCACAGGTGCAGGCCCTCGTCGTGGCTGAGACACAGCAGCTGGGAGTGTTTAGGCCCGGACCAGCACACCGCCGCCGCCGAGGAGCCGCTGTTACAGGTGGCCAGCAGCGCCTCCTCCTCCACCCCCTGGCTCAGGTCAAAAACATTAACGAGTCCGTCTGTGGAACCGGAGGCCAGGCGGTCTTTATCCTGTGGATGGAAGCACACCTGGGTGATGTCATCACTGTGCGACTCTGAATATACGCCCAAAAGGGCACCAGCTTTCCTGGAATCCCAGAAGACCAGGAAGCTGTCGTCGTCCCCTATCTGCTCCGTGCCGGCACACAGCAGCGTGTCGCTGCAGCTCAGCCCCACGCTGCTGTAACAGTGAGCTGGATCGCTTCTGAACGTCTGCACCGCCTCCGAGCCGGGGCGCCGGGCGTCCCACGCTCGCACCGTGCCATCAGCTGAGCCCGAGTACAGGAGCACGGGAGAGCTGTGGGCAAACGTGAGGCCGCACATCGCCCCGCCGTGGCCTCGGCACTCCCCCAGCAGGTCCAGGGTGTTCTGGTCATGCAGGCGGATGCTGAAGCTGGAGCAGGACACAGCCAGAGGCCCGCTGGGCTGCAGGGCCAGGTGCAGCAGGTAGGTGGGCTCCTCTGGATGACAGCGCTGAGCGATGGTCAGAGCGTCCAGCTTCTTCTCCAGCCCGTCCATGGAGGCGCCGTCTGGCCTGATGAGAGGATTTGGGACAGGAATCCGATCAGACTCTCTGCATTTATCTGTTCAACATGAACATTTATCAATTTCTTTAGAGCAGAATTCATTAAATAAACTGCAAATTTAAACACAAGCGAAGATGTGACATAAACAAAGAAAAATAAAGTATTTATGGCCAAAAGCAGAACAGCAACAGAGGCTGAAGTTACCTCTTGCCACGTGGATCATGTTTCTATCTCTCTCTCTATTTCGATCTTTACATACACTTCAACACATTTGCATATTATTTAAGTGCTACTCTGATTTTTTTAAATAGTTTTCCAAATTGTTCATGGTGGTGTTTTAATTATAGTTATGGAGTTTTTAGCTAAATAACAAAAAAACTGTTTTGTTTTCTAGGACAGCGTTGCAGGAGTTCATCAGAAATTCACATCTGTGTTCTGGGCAGGACAATTAGTGTGGAGCAAACCCTCTCCAAATTCCTTACTTTTGCTGAGAGCTCTTTGTTTACAGGCTCTCCCACTACTTTACAACCTCTCACACTCCCAACCTAACATTACGACTATGACAACAATAGTGAGCAATATAGTTTCTATCCAGCCGTATAGTTTAGATCCAGATTCCAGCTCAGACGATTAACACAAAGACATTCATGTATCTATATTTCTGACAGTGGATGTATCAGAATAGAGCAGAGCAGGAAGACTGTAAACCTTTTACGTCACAAATACAATCTTTATCAAATAGAATTTTTTTTTTTTGCCTTTTCCTGATTTACAACAATTTAAATAAATTACAAAACCAAATTGACCACAGAAAACATTTCAGATGTTTTTCTGTTACACTGATGTTATTATGAATTCATATAGATTAAATATATATTAAATATATTAAATGTCCTCCGTCATTAAGAAAAATGTTACAAGAACAAGTTAAAAACATCAGTAACACTATCCGTTTAACTATCTGTTTAAACTCTGATGTTTATTTTATTTGATTATTTCAGTTTTACTATATGTGGAGTTTAACTTATTTCAAAATCTTAACATTTTGGTTTGTTATTTACTCTTTGTTTGACACTTTCTATAAATTTTAGACTGAAAATCAGAAAGTTTAAAAGAAATCTTACTTAAGTATTAGTATTTCGTTTTTTGCTGTCTACATTTAGTTACACTTTAATTCCAATGTTTGTATTGTCCTTCTTTCTCAAAAATAAGAACAGAACACGCGCAACGATCGGACACAGATGTGTATATGTTCTATTCTCATTCATCTTCTCAACATTGAACCTGATGTAAACTCGCCACTGCCGTTCGACTCATTCCGGCTCTACCTCGTATTTAGACGTTCCTGTCGTCTCTTCCTGTCTGTTATCTAATGCCCAGAACTTCGGCTTCCTCTGGTTCTCCAACAAGCGTTCGGTCCATCCATAACAAACCTGAATCAGAGTTTTCCAAGGCAGAAGCAGCCAGACACGCTGAGACCGGAAGTGCTGTGTGTAACCGTGTAAATGGACCGACTTCTTTCCGTTCCGTCGTTTGTAACTGACTGAAGTAGGAACGGAAATAAAGTACCAGCGGTGCTTGTTTGTTTGCTTATTAACAAAGTAAACATTACACGTTACAGGAAAAATTACAAAACAAATGGCGATGTACCACCTTACAAGCAACATACATTAATAAAGTCTGAGCAGCCAATAAAAGAATAAAAAACATTAAATAAATAAATGAAATAAAATAATTGTAATGTATCAACCCAAAAATATAATTAAATAAAAAAGGAAAAGGGCACCAGATTGAATAAACTGGTTAATTATCTAAATGTTTATAAGCATTCTTATTTTCAAGTTTTTGACGGGACAGACCATTTTGATTATATTATTTGAATATATATTTGATTATATATTAAGTCTATAGGAGTCATATTAAAAAAATTCCAATTGTTTCTGGAAAAACAAAAGCTTGGGGCTTTTTTAAAAAAAAACATTTGTGAATGAAAAAGTTCCCTAGAAAATAAAATTAACTAAACAAAAACTGTATTCTTTTGTCTTCATTGATAAAAACCAAATTGAATATTAATATAGCTAATTGAAGGAACTTCATTGGAACATTTTTTTATAGTTGCAAACACAAATATATTGTCATCTGCTATTCACAACTAGTTGTCATTAAACATTTCTTTCATTCTGTCTTTTCTTCACCTGCTGTTCTTTTCTTTATGGAAAACCTGTTTCTGATGTAGTTTATTTTTTAAATTATTTTGTGCAAACATTTCATTCATTTATGTCAATGTAAAAACACTTGCCCTTTGGTAGATATAGTCTTGATTTTTTTTCTCTGATAAACTAAAAACAATAAAACGTCAATAATCTTTTAAAATATATCAAAACTATTGTTATTTGAAATATCTTACCTTGCCCTAACTTGGTTTGTATGTGAATAAATAAAGTAAAAAAAAATTAAATGAAAGAATTTTATTTTTTGTTGAAATCCAATCGTATAAATTCTCCCCAAAAAATTAATCAGGTTACAATCATAGAAGATGTGTCTGAGTTTCAATATCATTTTTACGCGGCATAAATTGTCTTGTGACTCCGCTGGCGCCAACCTCCCATCAGAAGCAATTTGGGGCTCAGTGTCTTGCCCAAGGACACTTCGACACATGGACAGGCAAGGATGCAGGGATGTATGTTGATTGTTGAAAGATGGATTTATATCATTTTGGGGAGTAAGGAGAATGAAAAAAGCATGTTCTGAGGAGGGACGTGTCTATTTTGGATAGAGTCAGGGAGAGAATTTTCCTTTTTTACTGGAAAGGAAAATAAATTGTTTGACTTAAAATTGAGCTACTACATTTGAGTTCTATAATATAAATATTATTAATATATAATTTTGGAAGTTACTAAGATTGTTGAAGAATTTAAACTTGTTCAGATCAAATGAATTATTTTTTTGGGGAAGTGGCTTTGATTACGTTTAGAATATTTGTTTAAGCTACAGTCCAAATCATATTTAAATTTAAAATCTTCATGATCCAAGAAATCACCATCACTGTCCATTAGATGGATAATTTCCCGTACACCTTTATCCACCCAGCTTTTATAAAAGATGGATTTACGTTTGTATAAGACAAATTTATTGGTCCAAATTGTTGTAGTGTGTGGACTGAAATTGTGAGTATAGATCATTTTCCAATAATGCAAAGTCTGTTTATGAAAGTTGGATAGCTCGATAGATAATCTGGAAAGGTCAAAATCACATTTTAAAAGAAAGTCTCCGTAACCAACTGTTTAAAATCTTTTTGTTGTTATTTATTATTGACTGAATAAAATTTTTAGCTCTATTTTGACATTTTTATTGATGATTATTCCAAATTATTTGATTTCATTTTTTAATTGGAATATCATAGATTTGAGTTTCTTCAGTTTCCTCAACTGTCAGTATTTCTCATTTTTTTTGTATTCAACTTTAGGCCAGAAGCCTTGGAGAAAAAAAGATGGTGTTAGTGGCATTCTTGTAATGATGGAGGACATATATAAAGGAAAATTATGATCAAATTTTAATTTCTGAGTATTTCTTTTTTAAATCATTATGAATCAGGGCAGGGGTCGGCAACCCAAAATGTTGAAAGAGCCATATTGGACCAAAAAAACCAAAATCAAATCTGTCTGGAGCCGCAAAAAATTAAAAGTCTTATAATGAAGGCAACACATGTTGTATGTATCTATATTAGCTATATTAGCCTAATATCAAAATGACTAAGTTGGTTACAAATACATGATGAACCTTCATGATTAAGTGTTTATTTAATCCTGTGGAGAATGATCCCCCACGTGACTACTCTGTTGTAGGATGAAGTTTAACTTCATTACAATATTAATGAATTAGTTTGTTTCATTGCTTTGATGAAATTAAAGAAATGCAATAAAGAAATCAAATTTCTGATGTCATTTTTATTTTGAGGATTCGTAAAAACAACAATGGAACGTGCATAACGTGCCCCTTATCTGGGCAACAGAGGACAATAAAATGCAGCATACATTAATAAAAATAAAACAACAGCCTTTTGAAGAGGTAAAGTGTATAAAATCAAATGAATACAGTTTAAGTTTGATTTCTGTGCAAATGCCAAACAAGTCAGTGCATGGGTAAAACGCAGCAGCATCCTCCTCTCTCTCTCTCTCTCTTTTGACACCAAATCAGCGCAGCTATCCTCATTTCTGAGCAACCAAACACAATAATACCCCTAACCGCGGGCTTACACCGCTAGAGTCACGGCTCTGTTGCGTTGCAGGAGCGGACTAGCTACAGCCAATGGCTTAAGTGTCATTCCAAATATATACTGACAAAAATCAGAAATTACGGACGCTGAAAGCGCCCTGCCCTACTTTTTTTTTATCGTTCTCTCGTGATAACGAGATAATCGATAATGAAAAATGAAGCGTTCCGCTCTCTCTTTCCCGCACGGAGACGCCGAAACTTCATCTGTTTTAAGTCTCTTTATTTGGTGGTTAACCAGAAAAACAGCAGCAGAACACTCCACAAAAGTTGTATTCACTAATCTTTATTAGTGGGGATACCTCGAACGCCTTCATTCCGTCTCATGCACCAGCCCTCCCCCTTTATTTACCCCAAACCTCCGAACAGCTGATTGACAGATCACTGCGCATGTTGTGTTCAATGAACTCCAGACATTAACTCAGTCCGCTACTATGCTTTTGACATTTTTATACAATCCTCAGAAAAAGCAGTTTTTCAGGAAAAAAAAATGGCGAGACTTTTTAATCCCTTGATTTTATAAGGATCAGTTCTGGGGTTCAATGTTTTCTATGATAAACTGCTTTGTTTTGCTGCCGGTGTCCAGAGGTCATGGAACGCACCATGCAGAAACGCTCGGCAGACCTGAATCCTGTCAATCTGTCAATGTTTGTTCGGGGTTAAAACAATGATTAAAACCAAAAACATATTTCCCTCCTCCATCTTTTTCCATTTTCCAACATTTTGGAAATAGTGCCAGGGAGCCACAAGGCAGCGCTTAAAGAGCCGCATGCGGCTCCGGAGCCGCAGGTTGCCGACCCCTGAATCAGGGGAAGATGGAAAAAATCAGAAGGAAAATCCATCTAGTTGTTGACAAATAGATCTATCTTTATTTCCTCGTCTGAGCTGGAATCTGGATCAAACCGGAATGAATGGATTGCTCCAGTGTTACTCGCTATCTTGGTTGCAGCTGTGAGGGGCTGTAAGCTAGCAGGAGAACATGTAAACAGACGAGTAAAGGGAATTGACACAACAGCACAATTTAGAGGTGAATATCTAATGAACCACTGCCACTTCCCAGAAATTATGTCCTAGAAAACAACACTTTTTTTTTATTTTGGCTACTAACAGCATGATCAGAAAAAAAAAAAACTACTAGGAACATTTTGATATTAGATCATAAGATGATCAGAGTGGGATCATAGTAGAAGCTATTTTTTCCCCAAGTAAAAAAAAAAAATTGTTACTTTTTTTTTTAATGTAAATCTGCCAAAGAACAAAGGAGAATATTTGTCTGATTATCTTCAGGAATCAGAGTATTGCTCTCCTACAACTTTCTTATAGTTTATTATTTTTCTATTATTTTCTCCTCCTGACCTACATGAAAAGAGCTATAAAGATACAACCGAAAGTACTCTGTAAGGCTCCGTTGTGAGAAGTCTGATTTTACTTAAGTAATTGAAAATGATTATTAAACCTGTGAACAGCTATTAAAAAATCCAAATGAGTAAGGACAAACATTACCCATAATTCTTCCAAAGCAGGAGTAAGGTGTCTGATTCTTCCAAAAGGAATCTGCTGGAAGCTTCTCAGGTGCAACCTGCTGTTAAATGACTAAATCAAAGACAGTACGTCAGAAATGTTAAGAATTAGTATTTAAAGACAATAGATAATCCTGCGAAATCTCTAAAAGTTGGTATCTGGGGTCACTTAAACTGTCCTAAAGTGTAAGTAAAGTTTAAAAATGTAGTGCTTGTCTAAAGAAGTTTTGAACAGCTTTTCACTAAATTGGTGAAACTTACAGATGTATCCCTTTTTAAATGGGGTACTTTTGGCCTTTGATGGCAACAACTTTGGAATGCTTTAAAACAGCCCTGCTTTCAGCAATTAGACATACCGGTAATATCTTTAAAGGAATCGAAAATCTAGTTTTTATAAGGTTCTGTTTTTGTTTCTGTGAACTTTATTTGACAAAGATTAAAGCAAATGGAGCTCTTGAAAGCTAAAGTGCTGGACGGTCACGTTTTTTAGGACTAAATTCTGGAAGAGTCCAGTTGATGAGCCTGAAATAGCAACAAATACTTTGTAAAATGTTGATGTTTATGCTGAGCTGGATGCTAGAAGTTTCAAAAAGCAGTATACTTAGTATATTTGAACTTAATTTTATAAAGTATACTTGAGTTTGAGTATAAATACAGAAAATATAAAGTTCCTATACATGTAGTGAAGGAAGTATACTAACCAAATTCTTCAGAATAAATTTAAGTTTACTAATATAGATAGTAAATAAAAAGTAATCTCCAATCTCTCTTTTGGCATATACTAAACACTCAGTGTGACAGTGTTAACCACTACACCACTGTGTGGCCTCATTAAATAAAAGTTCACTTCAAAAATGAATCTTTTTTGAACTGTAGACCCCTATTTAGCATTTTTTTAAAACTGTAAATGTGCTAACAGGTTAGATTAAATTGAAATTTTCCAGAATATTAGTGAACTTTTTTGAAGATTTATTATTATATATTATTATGGATTAAGTATTATATATTTTTATCTGATGTTATGCCAACAGGAATCTATAACAGGGAGGAAAACAAAAGCTTCTTTGTGAGGGAGAGCTCTGTGGAGCTGCAGGTCCCATAAACACCCAGCAGGTGGCAGCAGCATGTCTCTGTTCTTAGATTAAAGTCAAACCTGAGAAAGTTTGATTGACAGCTGCAGGAAAAATAACATGAATATTTACTAAATTAGATTGAATCAACTTTGTCAACTCTTACAATGACTCAGATATTTCTTTTTGACATTTCTTGGTTTTACTGACCATGAAAATAATTTCAATGAACTCAAAATTTCTTCAATTAAAATCAGAGATGATTTTCACCCTGCTTTATCCAGTACAAATAAAAGAAACAAGCAAAACCTTTGTCACATTTACGGTTGTGGTCAGAAGTTTACATGCACTTGTAAAGATCACAATGTCCTGGCTGGTTTGAGTTTCTACAACCCTGATTTTTCTCAGATAGTTTAATATTTCTGCTACATCCTGGCTGTTTTGGCTTTCTGTGTTTAGGCTTTTTTGGAGTAAGGCTAATTTGTTACACAAGCGGTTTTGGCAAACTTGGGTGTTTATTTTCATTTTTTTAGGCTATTTTGGAGTTCAGCTATTTCTTCAGCTTCATGCTAGCTATTTTGTCTAACCTAGGTCTTTTATTTCTTAGTTTTTTGGCTTAATTTGGCATTTAACAAATATTTTAGCTGGCCATCTGTTTCACCCTTTTCACCTTAAGCATTTTTAGCTATTAATTTAAGGAATCTACAGCGGCCAAATTCTACTTACAGGATTAGCATTATTGCTGTTAATGCTATATATTTAGCTCATAATTATGTTACAATTTTACAGTTTGAAAGTTTTTAAGCTGTAGTTTTAGCATTTTCAATAAATGTTTACCCTGTTCAGCCCACGTCCTAAGGTGTGTTTTGGATTTTGGCCCCCTGTGTGATTGAGTTTGACACTCCTGCTTTAATGTCACAACAAACAGTCATGAAGTTTGGTTCTTTTATGACTTTATGTGGGTCAACTGAAAATGTGACCAAATTTGAGGGGTCAAAACTATACATACAGCAACATGAATTATTATTGTTGTGACTTAGAACGTTATTTCAATGAAATGAGCTACATATTATGACCTCATGACTTCAACTGGCAGCTAAGCTGAGGTTATTTAAATGAGGCTCATTGGAATCACACACTCTCAAACGCGACAATGGGAGGTCAAAGGAGCTCAGCACAGACCTGAAAAAGCAAATCATTGACTTGAACAAGTCGGCTACGTCACATGGAGCTGTCAAAACAGCTGCAGGTCCCAAGAGCAACAGTGGAAACAATTGTCTATAAGTATGAAATCCATGGTACTGTTTAGTCACTGCCCTGCTGGGAGACAATGGGTCAGAAGGATGAAGAATCAACCAAGAACCACCAAAAATCAGATCTGTCAAGAAATGGAAGCTGATGGAACACAGCTGTCAGTTTCCACAGGCAAGTGTGTTTAGCATCACCATGGACTGAGATGTTGCTCTACATGAAGGAACCATCTGCTCCAAAAGACAAAGATAAAACCTTCTGAAAGAAATCTGTGAGGAAGACAAAACAGAAATGGAGCTCTTTGGTAACAACGGTCAGCAAAATGTTTGGAGGAGAAAAGATGAGGCGTCCTGTCAAGCACGGCGATGGTAGTATCATGCTGTGGGTCTGTTCTGCTGCCAGCAGAACTGATGCTTTACAGAGTTAATGCGATAATGAAGAAGGAAGATTATGTTTGAATTCTTAAAAATAACCAAAAATCATCCTCCTGAAGGTCGGGTCTTCAGGACAATGAGCCCAAGCAGATAAAAGTGGAGGTGAAAGGGTTAAATCAGGCTTGAATTAAGGCTTTAAAAGGATCTTCTTGAAATCCTGACTTGAACCCATTGAGAACACGTGGACAATGCTGGTGAAAAAAACAACAAATGGAACTGAACTGCACCAATTCGGTCAGAGAGGAGCGTTCAGACATTCTACCAGAAGCCCGCCAGGAGTTTGTGGATGGACACCAAAAGCCCCCATTTGAAATGAAAATGTAACAAAATATTAGTATTTCTGTATGTAATACTCAGCAGATTTGGTCACATTTTCAATTGACCCACAATAAAGTCATAAAACAACCAAACTTCATGATTGTTTGTTGTGACATTGAAGCATCTGTTCTAATCTCTCTATCAGAGAAATGTCAGAGTTATAGAAATAACTGGAAACTCAAGACAGTCGTAACATTGGGATCTTTGGAAATGTTTGTAAACTTTTGACCACAACTGCATAGGTCAACAATTTTACTTTTATTATTTTTTGGTTCGTTTGTTTCCCTTTTAAACCCTCCAGGCCTTCATCTTGAAAAATGAACGTACGGCTTGTTGTCCCATGTTCCTTATTGTATATATTTCTGTGTTCTACATAAATATTAGACATAAAATTAATTTGCTGACAGATTTTTACTGAGTGTCACCTTCAGCTCCAGCAAACGTTCCCTTGATGCAGCTGAATGAAGAATGCTCAGAAAGATCCAAACAAATACAAACATTTATTAAATTCAATTTCTCAATCGTTGTTTACACTTAGTGGTCATTTCATTTAGTTGATTTTTTTATTCTGACAAACCCGCCTCCTCCTGGAGCTGCTGAGCACCTGAACAGATCAGGAATCACCTCTGACTGCAGGAAGAAGATCCCAGCGTCCTCAGTCTGCTCTGCCGCACTTTGGAATGACAGTCAGGAGAAAAAAACAAACATTTCTGTTGTGCAAACTGGTTCAAATCCAACATGTCTGACATCCGCCGGACTCCAGTGGAGGCAGGATTTCCCAACAAATCTTTTAAGAAAGGGTTTCTGCAAAGTGCAAAAAGGCAAAAACGCTCAGAGCAAACCCACATTTTCACAGTGAGCTGAAGAAAGGTGCCTCGTTCCTGAAGGCACTGACGGGAAATCAGAAGCTGCATCTTCCCTGGAAACTACGGACCGTCGGCTCAGAACTCAATCATGAGTCTGACGAAAGCCAATCTGATCAGTGATACAGAAACATTGAAGATTTCTGCTTTTACAGTCAATAAAACAAGTGTTCAAACATATAAAACACATATTTCCTGATGGAAACAACTGACAAGATTGTACTTTTAGGAGAATTTGTGTAAATAAATACTAGTGCTGCCACAAACCATTATTTTAATAGTCGACTAATCACTGATTACTTTTCCATTCGTCGACTAATCGGGTCATGCGAAAAGTAAATGTAAAGCACAGATCTTAACCATCATTAACTTCATCATTAAACTAACTAAAAACTAGATATATAGCATTACCTGTGATAATGCTCGTCTGAACGCTGTGAGCTGAATTTAGCTGCTAAAGATGCTGACATTGATAGCTGAAACCGCTAAAGCTAAAAGCTAAAACCGCTAAAGCTAATAGCTAAAACCGCTAAAGCTAATAGCTGAAAACGCTGTGAGCTGATAGCTAAAACCGCTAAAGCTAATAGCTGAAAACGCTGTGAGCTGATAGCTGAAACCGCTGAAGCTAATAGCTAAACCGCTGAAGCTAATAGCTAAACCGCTGAAGCTAATAGCTAAAAATGTTGAAGCTGATAGCTGAAACCGCTGAAGCTAATAGCTGAAAACACTGAGCTGATAGCTGAAACCGATGAAGCTAATAGCTGAAACCGCTGAAGCTAATAGCTGAAAACGCTGAAGCTGATAGCTGAAACCGCTGAAGCTAATAGCTGAAAACACTGGAGCTGATAGCTGAAACCGCTGAAGCTAATAGCTGAAACCGCTGAAGCTAATAGCTGAAAACGCTGAAGCTGATAGCTGAAAATGATGAAGCTGATATCTTCAAAAGCAGCTAAACTCCAAAATAGCCTAAAAAGAAAAAAAGGCTAAATCATCCAAAACAGCTAAAATGTAAATATTAGCCTTACTCCAAATTAGCCTAAAAAAATGAAAAAGAAATCCTATATTAGCCAAGATAGCTAGCAAGTGGCTGAAATATTGGCTAGACTTTGAAATAGCCTAAAAAAAAAAAACTTAAAGAAAAAGCCTAAATAAGCCAAACAGCTAGCATGTAAATTAGCCAAACTCAAAATTAGCCTAAAAAATCCTAGGTTTGCCAAAACAGCTACCATGTAGCGGGAAAATAGCAAAACTTTAAAAAAAAGCCCCAAAAAAATGAAAATAAAATCCTAACTTAGCCAAAACAGCTAGCATGATGCTGAAATATTAGCTAAACTCCAACATTACCTAAAGAAAATGTAAAAAATGTCAAAATATTTCAAAAAGCTAGCATAATGCCATTATAACTTTCAACTTTACTACACTATAAAGTAAAGACTAATTGACTATTAAATTAGTTATCGACTATCTTAATAGTCGATTAGTGGTTGATTGGTCGACTGATCGAGGCAGCCCTAATAAATACACATTTACAATTTATCATGTGGCGAGCCAAATACACGCCACTCAGACAGAAGCAGGATAGGCTCCAACGCCTCCGGGAGGAGGCATTGGAGCCTATCCTGCTTTTGTCATCGACTAAACTCCACAGCTTCACCAAAAACGTTCATTCCTATCAGTTTCATTGGAAGGAGAAGCTGATAGTGAAGCACAGCAACTCCTAGATTTGTGGTTTATATGGTAACAAAAGGGGCGGGGCATTGCATTGTGGGAACAGTGCATTTACATCTAAACAGTACCACACACACACACACACACCTGCTTCACAAAAAAAATCTCTTCTTGCAGCGGCAAAACACCCGCAGCAGCACTATTGGAAAATAAGGCACTTAACTGTGGGAGCACAAAGCGACCAGAAGGAGGCGCCAAACTCCTGTCGTCTTTAAAGAGTAACCAAACCTTAAATCAACTTTTTTTTTTGGCTGTTGACTTCAACAAATTGAGCTTTAAAAGTGCTGTCTGTTGGTCATTGCAGAATTTTTGATTAATTAAAATATGATTGTTTAATTCTGGAAGATGGAGTCCAAAACTGTCTGTGTGCTGCTGCCCCCTACAGGTTAAATTGAGGTATTACAGTTGAATTTTGTGATTGGTGAGTTTCAGAAGTCTCACGTCATGATCTGCAGCTCCAGTAATGATAACAGTCCTGCTCCCCAGCCCCACCCCTCTGACTGGATTTTCACATTTCGGCAGTGGGCGGAGTCAGACTCCAACTTCCTTGTTTGGTTACCCTTTAAAGACAGACGAGGCCTTCGCTGACACCCCCTGGACTGGGAAGAACGCTGCTCATCCTCCTCTTCCTCACAGGAGGCTGTGGGCTTTAGTGCAACTAGAGGAAGACTGTCCTCGCTTTGGTCCAGCAGGTTCATCGCTGGGGCTCTGAATTTAAATCTGACTGAGGATCCTGACAGGGCTGGAGGAGGAGGTCCTCCATGAAGGCTGCAGCTTTCCGCTGATGCTGGTCTGGAAATGTTGGAGTGTTCTTCTGGGCTCTGGTGCTTCTTGTGAGTTCAGAGCATCAGGACGACTCACAGCTTGATATAAGGTGAATCTTTGGTCATGAAGACACATAATCAGTCTTCTGTTTGCATAGTTTGAGTGGTTTCCTGATCTCTGGATTTCATTCGCCTCCAAATCCCGAAAGAGTCAGTTCTTCTTGAAATGCTAAGGCTGCTTTTCGACTTCATAAACGCTGAAGTTTACATGAAAAGGCGAAAGTGAAGGTTTGAAATTGTCCCCCATCTGATGGAAGAGAGGAAGTTTGACTGAGAACATGTGAAGTGGAACACTGACGTGTCCAGGGCAGATAATCAAGCCTACGGAATAACCCGGAAACGTTGATTTGTTCATCGACTGTACATGAGAACTGGACTGAGTGGCCCCTCCCCCTGATATTCCAAAGAAACTAAAACCCCATAGACTTCTCCAGAGCAATAAATGTTTGCCAGAATGTTGTTCTTTCTCTGATACCTTCTTGCTAATAGATCCTTTTCACGGTGACATCAGACAAAAAAGAGAAAAGGTTACTTCAGGTGTTCAAGTTTAGAACGGCAAAGCTGACCGCTGAACACTGTTTAACGCAAGTTTACATAATAACAAAAGATAATCTTACTAATTTAAACAGAAAATCTACAATATTTATTTTATGAAGTAAATCCTGCTGAACTGCATTTTCCTTCCTGTCTTTGATCGTTCACAAGTCTAAATACAAATTAGAATAATTTTCCAATATTTGAGGTTCTATTGAAAATATCAACTTTTCTTTTGACAAAATTTTGTTCTAATGGGTTCTATTTTAGCTGATCTTGTCTGCTAGTATTTTTAGTGCGATCAGCATAAATTCATGCTGTTCAGATTTAATACTTTCAGCAAAGACGCACATCTCTGCATTGCTCGCACACATTTTAATCTCTTCCCAGGATAAACTTACTTCTTGTTTTACGGGATATTTTAGGGGATAATAGTAAAAACAGGAATGGTTTGATTCAGTGAAAATGTTAAAAGCAGCTATTGAACCATGTATTTTTAGCTTTCAAAATAAGAGCGGTCCATTAAAATAAATAATCTCTGTGCAAACGTATTTTAGGACATTACGAGGAAATAGTCACTTTCATATTTTTGGCAACAGTTTTCAATTAATTTGATCATTGCAGCTCATTGACCGCAGTAGAAAACATTACAACAGGAAGAAGTTTGACTTTAATGTCAGACACGCTGGAATTGTTTGACTTTCACTATGATCATGTGAGAACGGAAATTTAGGAAACTTTTAACTGGTGAGAAAAGATCTTCTGCAGCTCCACGTCTCATAGCTAAAGCTAATGCTAGTGTTAGCATTAGCACAGATTAAAAGAATAAATTCATAATTATCTTCATAATCAAACAAGCATCATTCAATGAAGTTCTTGTAATCTTTGTCTAACTTTAACCGGGTTGTCTGAGAGAAATTCCTGACTCGTTTAATATCATCCAGAAGAATTTGGAGAATCAGCTGATCTGCAGACAGGATTACTGATATTTGTACTCTGATTTATGATCAATCTAAGAGGGAAAAACGAATACAACCAGGTAGGACGATATAAAATAAATATTGAACATCTTTTGGTTATAATCGGTTCGTTACCTTTTACTATTAATGTAAAATTGCTTTAAACAGCGTTGAGCGTCAGCTTTGCCGTTCTAAATCATGGAAGACACCGGAAGCTACTCTGCATTTGACCGGCGACGTCACCTGAAAAGGATCTATTGTTCTAATTTTTGTCATACTTTTTCTACAGTTTGAGTTATAAACTGACCAATCAGGGGCCTCAATAAAAGTAGGCGGTCTCACGCCTGAAAGTTAAAAACATTGAATTGACAGACTCTCCCACCGTCAGTGGTAGGGGTACAGCCTTCCAACGTGGTTGCCGTAGAAACGATGAGTAAGACCCTCTCAGACCAATCACAGCCTAGACGGCGGTGTCTCCATCGTAAAAAAGTGGCAACGGAATTGACTTCATTTGGTTGAAGATGGACGTAAACCATTTTCTATGAGTGATGTCCAGTTATCATATACAGTCAATGGTGTCACCCTGATAAACAGCTCCTGCACATAAACAAACAACAAAAAGAAAAAAGTATGTGCCTGTAATCAATGCCCCTCCAAGAGGACTATACTGCAAGTTAAACTACCTAAAGATTTCTCAACAAACATTCCCTAACTACTGAAAACTATATGACAGTACACCCCCTCCCAGGACACAGACGCCCCCTCAGGCTGGGGGTAGATGCTGCTCAGGTGACTATAGATTACAGGTGAAGGCGGTCCCGTCTCTCTGATCTGCCGAGCTCTGGTTGTTTTTCATTTGGTCTGGATCGAGTGATGCTGATGGATCGGTGTTTCTCTGTGACTGCAGAACACTGCGGGTAAAATGATCCACAGCCGGCGCTGCAGCAGAGAAGCCACCCTCAGAAGACCAGGCCGGCGCCAGAACCTCACCAGAACCTCAGGTCAGGAGAGCTGCAGGAAGCGGAACAGCAGCGGGACCAGGAAGAGGACGTTGAAGCCCATGGTCCCATAAACGATGTAGCGGTAGGGCAGCTCCACCTCCATGTGCTGCCGGGCCTTCCTCGTGTCCCCCCCCGGTACCCCCACCAGCCAGCACACCAGAGGGACGGTGACGGCCTTCATGAGCGCTCGAGTGAGCATCAGAACCAGCAGTCCCAGTGCATAGCGCAGCATGGCCGCGCCCACCAGGCTGCTGCTGAGGACGGGCATGGTGAGGGGCACCTGGTCCGCTCTCAGGTCCGGGATCAAACCCAGACGCTGGTTGACTTGGGACGCCAGGGCGATGCCGGCACCTGAGCCCAGAATCTGAGCGGTGTCGCCCCTCGAAGTGCTCCAGGTGTCCAGGGTGAAGGACAAAAGACCCAGACCCACGTGGAGGAAGACGATGACGAGGGGAGCAAAGCGGCTGGTCAGGTTGAAGGTGTCGACGGGTTCCAAGGCCGGCAGGATGAACTGGAGGAGGAGGACGGTGTACAGGAAGCCTGCGATGACGTCCTGCAGAACCAAAACACAGACAGTGAGCCCCCCATGAAGGGTTTTGGAACTCTCAAACTTTAAAATATGACTGAAGTTTCTGGTCGTCCCTGATCTACTCTTGCACTGTTCATACTTCCCATGTAAACCACGTGTCAAAGTCAAGGCCCGGGGGCCGGATCTGGCCCTCTGGGAAACTATCCGGCTCTCCAGATAATTTTTTTAAAATTGCTATTAATGGCCCGATGTTATTCTTGCTCTTATTTCTAGCTTGTATAATTTTTACTAAATATATTTTTATGGAGGGTAAAATATTGAAAATGATTTAAGGTTTAAGTTGATTTATTCTGGAATAATATTCTTGTCTTTTCATTATCCATAATTTTGTTAAAATGTTGCAGTTTTAAAATTTGGCATTCTGCTAGCTTTTTGGACTATTCTGGCATTATCTAAGATTTTTAAGGTTATTTTGGAGTTTAGTTATTATTTCAGCTACATGCTAGCTGTTTTGTCTACTGTAGGCTTTTTTTTTCTGTTTTTTAGGCTATTTTGGAGTTTACCAATTATTTCAGTTATATGCTAACTGTTCTGGCTAACCCAAGTTTTTTTGTGTTGTTTTTTTAGCTTCGGTTTAAGTTAATTTGAAATTTGGCTAATATTTTAGCTGGATATCAGCTTCACCATGTTCCGCTATCAGCTTCAGTGTTTTTAGCTATCAATTTCAGCATCTTCAGCTATCAGCACTACAGCTGACAGCTTACAGCATTCACACTAGTGTTATCACAGATAATACTATATATCTAGTTCATAATTATGTTAAAAGTTACAGTTTTAAAAATTTAGTTTTAGCCCTAATCTAGAACCAAATCACAACACCGGTGTAATAAAAAAGTGTGCGACTATGAAAGAGACGACGAGACGAAGGAGCTTTGACTGTTGTTACATCACAAATCGAGGAGTTTATTCAGAAAATTTGATGGAAGAGTTTTTCATTTTAAATTCAGCAGGAGAACCTTCTTCTCTGCAGCCTCCACACATCAGTCTACTTTAATTTTAAGGATGCTGGTTTGATTCCCCCCAGCTCTATCAGGTCTGAAAAGGAAGCGGTCTGAACTCCAAACACCATGTGTCCGCTGACAGGGACCAAAAGGTCATAAGAACGCGACGGTTCTGCTCTCCTGACCCGGCCCTGTGGTGTGGAATTACCATCTCCACACAGAGCAGCCGACATGCCGTCATGTCTCATGGTTCCTCACCAACCATCGCCCACAACTCAGACAGACAAAGTCCAGCCTGACATCACCAACCACTTAGATAAGACAGAGGTCAAAGGTCAACCATTGCAGGACATGTTGTCTTTTTCCGATTGTAAATAATCTGCAGCTGTAAATGTTAGCTTTTACTCTGCTGTTTTTTTACTCCAAGCTGCCTCATTTCTTTAAACTGTACACATGTTCAGTTCCAGCACCTCTCCAGGGTCACATGGCAGGAATTTGAGCTAAATGATGAAACTTTAATGCATCGTCTGCAGCCTGCTCAGACAGTCCAGCTTCTACTCTGGTCCATTGGTGGACCAGGTGGGAAAGAGGAACATTTTCACACCTTCATCCGTTTGGTTGCTTTCCCTGTGACTGGACCAACCAACGTCATGTCCTTACAACAGATCGACTTGTCTTTGGATTCACCCCAGATTTATTATTCTCCAACCTTAAAAGTCCCGCTCACATCATCTGTTGATCTATTTTCAAAGTATTCCCTGTAGTCTTTTAATTATGGTTGTGCTGTTTTAAGACCAAGAAACAGAAATCTTCATTTAAAAAGAGAGAGAAAGAGAGACATCTGTAAATGTATCATTGATGATATGTCCAAGATATTTTACTTTGTGACAGACGCTAGGTTCAGAATCAGATAGTTCAAAAGCAGGAAAATTCAATGTTACATCTTCCTTTGTACGACAAATCATCACAGCACTTTTACTGGAATTGTATAAAATATCATTATTAAGACCAAATACAGAACAGACATTTAAAAGTTATTGCAATCCGGAGCAGCTAGGGCTAAAAACAACCAAATCGTCTGCATACATCAGATGATTGACTTTAAAACCACCAACCATGCAACCGGTTTTACATGCATTCAGATCCTTCGACAGGTCGTCCACATACAGGTTAAAAAGAAGGGGGGATAAAATACCTCCTTGTCTTACTGGAGAAGAGACACTTGACCCCTACCTAGCCGTCATTTTCTGATGGGCATACCAGAAGGCTAGTAGTCCTATAATAAACCATGGCACGCCTCTATTTTTCATTTTTGTAAAATGTTTGGTGTGATTAACTCTGTCAAAGGCTTTAGATGCATCAATGAAACACAAAAGTACAGAAGAATTATCCTGTTTGTACCTGTTAACAATTTCTTTTAATGCAAAAATGCACGTGACTGTTCCATGCTGAGCTTTAAAACCAAACTGATTATCAGCAGATAAAATAAAATCATTCATTGTTTGTAATAAAATTCTTAAAACCTTAGAGAGGACACTGGCTAATGCTATGGGTCTGTAGTTGTCAATACTGTCCAGTCTGCCTGTCTTGTTTTTAACAATGGACACCATCATAACAGACATCATGGAGTCAGGTAAAACCCCATGAATCAAAAAGCCAGTAGAACAAATGACAAAAAGCGGGTAAAGCCTCGGGCTAGCAGACTTTAGATGCTCACTGGTAATGTTATCTGGACCACAGGATTTGTTATCATCAGAGTGACAGGAGTTCATTAGAAATTCACTTATGAGTTGCGGGTGGGAATGTTTGTTCAAAGTAAGCCCGCCCCCACTTCCCCTCACCCATGTGTTCACACTCTCTCCCACTAGCTTACACCCCCTCACGCCCCCAAAATAACATTAAAACAAAAATGCCAACCAATATTGGAATTAACAGTAAATCCAGATTCAAGAAAACAAAGACGTTCATGGATCCACCTGTCTGCAAGTGGATGCATCAGAATGGAGCGGAGCAGGAAACTTAAGGCCTGCCCCTTGTGACTTCTACATAATTGCCACAATCTTTTTTTTTTTTTTTTTTTTAAAGGGCTAGGTATTGATTATATTTTCAAGAAAAGATTTGATTAGATTCACAAAGACCTGAATCGATTCAAATCTGATTTTTTTCAGATTCTTTCAATTCTTTAATTTAATTCAATTTTGAGTTTACACATTTTTTTAGAAATATATTAATAATTGACCATACGATACTACTATGTTCATATTAATCTGATCTGGTTCACAGACTGTAAAATCTATCAGTGAATTAATGAGATAGTTAATATCATCCAGTGTTCCATGGATTCTCTAAAGGAGAAGTTCTAACTAAAATGTTCAGATCATTAACATTGTAAACATTGTTCTGCTTCTCCTGGAGGGAGTTTCAGTTTGGCCACTAGGTGGTGATCGCGCTATAGCAGTACACCTTAATCCAGAAGAAGAAGAAAGAATGAGGAAAAAAATGATGTTTTATAAACGTTAATTTATAAAATATTTCCTTAAAAGAGTTTGTAAAAATTCATGTCTGTGAGTTTATAAACATGTTAATTTAGTCAGTAATGTATGTTTGGGTCAACTGAGCATTAGCATTAGCTGTCCTATGGAAAATTACATTAAATGTTAGCATCAAGGTAGTGGACTTTATTTAGCTTTATGCGCTAAATCGATTTTTTTAATCAATCGATTATTGATCTGTTAAGCTTCAATCGATTCAAGTAAATTAATCGATTTTATTAATCCATCCCTAGTCGATTCCTTTAATACTGATTGTCTTGATGGTTCACACCAGTCTGCAAGCAGATTAATGAGACTTCCCCTTTAAATCTGGTAAAGGTTTAGTTCTGAGACAAACCCATACAGTCACAGAGGCGTAGCTGAAGGTCGTTTGGTTCAGCAGAGCTCCGTCTCAGCTCCTCTGATCTTTGAATTCTTCAGACTAATTTACTTCTTTTGACATAAAACTTTCAGTGAGAACCATGTTTAGGATGCATGTGTTTTCCAGCTGTTGTTGTAAGCATAAATCTGATTAAACCCTCAATCACTGGGCAGAATCTGGTTGCGTCAGAAGAAGCTGTCAGGGCATGAAAGTCTCCGTTCTCCAGGGTACGTTATGGAGGTGCAGCAACATGTCAGAACAGAAGAAAGTCTGTTTTTACTGGGAACAGTAGGGTGGATGAAAGGAGGGGAGCAGAAAAACATGTTTTATTTAAAACATTACATTCTGGAAAAGTTTCAGCAAAGTTCTGTCGAGGTCTGAGGCTGTGGTCATTAGAGCTTTAGAACAGGATGGTGATCAGCTGTTCAGTCCACAGAACTGCAGACAGAAATCCAAACAAAAATCTCTTCAACCAGTTCAAACTGTGGATCAGAGCAGCAGCTGTAGCCAGAAGATCTGCTCATTCTTTGAGTTTGGATTAAATCTGTTTGCTCCACTGTGCCCGCCCTAACCCCAACCCAACCTTCTGATATTCAGAACTTCCGGCAGAGAAAAGTAGGAAATAAATCAGAGGCTTCACTTAAGACTCCTCCCTGTTTGATCTGCATTTCAAGTCAACTAATTCACCTCCAGCATTTTCTCAAGGTAGAAAGTACATCATCAAACCACGTACAACTCATGTTCACTAAAACTATTGTGGTCCACGTGGGTTTGGATTTTTCCCATGATTCCATATTCCCCTCATGAATTTAAATGAGTCAAAACAAACTTTTAAAATAAGAAATGAGTCTGGAGGAAGTTTTATCCTATTAAGCCTCCCAGCCAGCAAGGCTAAGTAAGCCCTATACGGCTTAAAAGTGGGAAGAAAATGTGGGCTCCAGATGGGTTTGACCAGTTTCTGTGGTGGGCCCACCCGTGTTAGGAATTCAGTGAGTTAGTTTGCTACGCTAGCCAGCTGGCCAGTGGACAGCGTAGCACGCTAGTGAGCTCCGCTGTAGCGAGCGCTCCGCTATAGCATGCTAGCTAGCTCTGCTGTAGCATGCTAGCAAGCTGCGCTGTGGCATGCTAAGGAGCTCCGCTTTAGCGAGCTCCTCTATAACATGCTAGCGAGCTCCACCGTAGCATTCTACCAAGCTCCACTGTAGCATTTTAGCGAGCTTCACTGTAGAATGCTAGTGTGCTCCATGGTTGCATTCTACCGAGCTCTGCTGTAGCATCCTTAGCGACCTTCGCTGTAGCATTCTAGCGAGCTCCACAGAAGCATTCTAGTGAGCTCCAGAGGAGCATGCTAGTGAGCTCCACTGTAGCATTTCAGCGAGCTCTGCTGTAACATGCTAGTGTACTCCACAGAAGCCTTCTACCAAGCTCCACTGTAGCATTCTAGCAAATGTCAGCTGAAGAATGCTAGTGAGTTACTCTGTAGCATTTTAGCAAGCTCCACCGTAGCATACTAGTGAGTTCCAATGTAGCATTTTAGCGAGCTCCGCTGCAGCATGCTAGTGAGCTATGCTGTAGTAAGCTAGCAAGCTCCACAGTAGCATCCTAGCAAGCTCCAATGTAGCATGCCAGTGAGCTCTTCTGTAGTATTCTAGCAAGCTCTGCTGAAGCATTCTTCTAAGCTAGCAAGCTCTGCTGGATCAAGCTAGCGAGCTCCGATGTAAACCAAGCGACTGGATAGCATAGCGAGCATAACCACTGAGTGTATACTTAAGTCAATGTGGGCAAACACAAGTGGGGCTAACACAGAAACTAACTGAGGTTCACATTTTCCGTCCACTTCTCAACCATATAGGGCCCACTTGGCTTTTCTGTCTGGGATCAAACTGTAGAGAGGAAAACTCCTTTAGGGGTGGGGAGGGGTCATTTGTTGTACCTGGTTGGGTCAGATCCCCCAAAGAAGCCGAAATGGGAAACAAACACAAATCAAGAAAAACAAGGAAAGGGAAAAAAAAAAAAAAGAGTTGATAAGAAAAGTGATTTTAGAGGGTAAAAACAGTGCTGAAGGTCTGGAGTGGAGGCTGATGGGAAAACTGTTCAGAACGATTAACTGTACATTGCCCCGTCCAAAATCCTACTTATCATATAGTGTACTATATAGGGTGTTGGCTGTTTCATAGAGCTGTCTGAATGTACAGTTCCATAATATAATGCCCAAGACATTCCCAGATATCTCTGTAAAAAACCAGTGTGCATTGATGCTCACAAGACTGGCAAATATAGACCACAATGCATTGTGTTTGGACAAATTTTCATATAAAAAAAAATGAATTTTAATGTAGTTTATATAAACCACCCACATTTTCATGATAAAACCCAACGGATTCATAAATAGTCTTTGTTCATATTTATTAGGCTTTTACTCCTGGAAATTGGTGATGTCACATTTGAGGAAGCCTATAAGCCTATAGAACGGGAAAGATTGACCCCTCCCCCTGGCGTTCCAAACAGGAAGTACCTGCTGGTTCCAAGAAGCCAAAATCTATAGAAAAATAAACAGCTACTGCTCAGTTTTTATGCTTGTCAGAATAACCATTGCTTTGTGAATTTTCGTGTTTAATAGTTTGGTAAAAGGGAGTTTTGAATGGTGAAGTTTTGAAAGTCTGATGTGTTTTTGGTTTCACTGGCTTGTGTGTTTTCTAGTGATGAAGTCATTCAGAAAAACAGCAGAGAACTTTGTGCTTATTCCTCTGTAGACTTCACGAGCACGTCTGCATCTCTGTCTGCTTAAAAATACATGAAGGACATCATGTAGAAAGCTGATCTGTCAGCTGTTATCTGAGAAAAGGTGGAACCTGATGGATGAAGAGTATTCCACTTCATCACTAGCTGCGTTTTCATGTGCAAAACGTCCTCGATCGGATCAAAGACCAGATTAGAATAGATCTGTGCACATGGGGCCTGAAAAACTTTATCTGATTGTAACAAACGTTTCCATGCGCCGCACGGTTGACCGGAATAACTCATTTTGACATGCGCAGAACTGTCTAAAATAGAAATAGGGAGTTCCGTGACAAATAATGATGCGAGATGATTCCCTGAAGGTGCTTTCATTATTATTAATACTTTTAAGTGACTGTTCGGTCAGAATTTTCCAAATCCGTGCAG
This sequence comes from Oryzias javanicus, assembly GCA_003999625.1. Lineage (NCBI taxonomy): Eukaryota > Metazoa > Chordata > Actinopteri > Beloniformes > Adrianichthyidae > Oryzias > Oryzias javanicus. The sequence continues at coordinate 2,881,959 of CM012458.1, read as the reverse complement.
TGACGTGCATCTTGGCTGCACGTAAATATGTGTGAATAACATCAGCCGTTATTCTGTCTGGATGTGATTGGGAACATGAATTAATGTGATTTTTACACAGTTTCTCAGGACTTTTCGGTGCGCAGAGCGGGATTTCTGCATTCAAAAGCTGGCTCCACCGGCTCATCCCGTCCTGGACAGACAGTTCTCCCGGGCGAAGCGGTTTTCTAGATTCCGGCGGGTCTCTCGCGCAGAGCAGCCGGACAGACTGCTGTCTGAAGCACACACACTGTAACAAGCACCCCCCGCACTCCCGAACCCCCCACTCACAGACATGACAGCTATAAATCAGCTGGTCTGCTCAAAGAAACGGTCTGTTCGCTGAGAGCAGATGAGTTCTTTGGAGTCTGATCAGATCAGAGTATTCCGAACAGCGTGTTTACACGACGCATTTCTGTTCTGATCAGGCGTTTGTTTCGATTACTTGTGGCCACGTAAACGTAGCTCCTGAGCAATAAGCTGACTCCATAAAGTTGAAATGTCTGGTAAAACAAACCTCCAACTTCCTCTTAACGCAGCATTGGAGAGTCCATTAACCCACACCTGTGATTACAGACACACAGGTGTGGATTGAGGAGACACTAAATCCCAGGAGAACGGTTGCCAGTTGGAACCAGCTGGCATTCTCACATGTGGCTCTGCTCAATGTGAGGTCATCCTTCTGCACTGTCTCAGTCACTGGAGGACTGAAGGTCCCACTAAAATGAAGTCAAGACTGTGTGTAAATCATTACATCAATGTGTTTTCAACAGAACGCATGCTCAGCAGAGGTGCATTTCTAATAAATTCCTTCTGTTCTGCAGAAACCGTTTCCTAAAAAATGACAAAAACTGTTTTCCAATAACAGCATAATCACAATTATAAAATCACTTTTGAAATGGATCAAAAGATGATCAAAGGTTTTTACAGGATATCCGACACTCCATATATCACCAAATTTTAAAAGGACATAGCTCTGACCCCAAAATGCAGCTAATCCAAACATTCCACCATATCCTGCACAAATCGACTTCTGCCTTTACTGACTTTTAAAAACTGTGACAAATCTTTCTATTATGAGCTCAATAAAGTCTGGAACAATCTTCCAAAAGTCATCAGTACTGTAGCTCCACAAATCATGTTCATAAGAAAATGTGTACATCATTTAAAACAGTGGTCAATAAAACAGTGGGGTTTTTTTGTTTGTTTTTTATGAGACGGAAATCTTTTATTTTGAAATTCGACCAGATTCTCTAGATTAGCTTAAGCGCTAAAAGCAGTCTGGTGGCGTGTAACACAAGAAAAGTTACATGTGGAACCTTTCTTTGCAAATGGAAAAGAACAGGTGATTCCCACACAGCGTACCTGTCTGCATAGAGATGTGACTGTCATAACCGCGTGCGCGGGGAGGGGCGATCAGTCGTAGTCATGAGCTTTGAGTTCTTTCGTTTTGTAAAATATATCTTTGTGTTAAAATGTTTCACTTGAAGGTTTTGCATGGAGCTTCTAAGTAGTCTGATTTCTTTCCTATTGAGAATCAATAATTGATCTGTTGGTTAAAGATGACCTTATAATAGTAATGAACTAGGCCCCCTAAATCCCTATGGGTTGGCTTGTCTGCAGCCAAAAACAGGTTGGGGACCACTGATTTGAAAGACTAATACAGCTGCAACCACTAATGTGGCTTTTAACCCCCCTCATGATAATTTTCTGTTCTATCTTTGAGAGCAGGATTGTTTCTTTTTCATCTTGCTGTTTATCTCGTCTTAAATTTTATGTCCTGCAAGACAGGAACCTGCTGAAAATGTGCTTTTAACCGAGTCAGACCCATTGTTTTAATTATTTCCTGTTCAATGGTTGATCTCTAAGTGACGATTTGGTTCATGAGTTTATTAAATGTGAGTGTGCACACTTACCAACACGGAATGCATTCCCATGTAGATCCGGCTGGAACAGACCAGCAGACACCAGCAGAGAGCCAGGCTGAAGCCCAGAGAGGATGGGTACTGAGGAGAGGAGAGAACGGAGCTTAGAGAGGGAGCTGCAACACCATCTGCAGCAGAAGACGTTTTTTTGGGATGGTCACAGAAAACGGCCCAGCTTCATGGTTTCATATTGACTTCATAACAGAACTGGATAGAGAGACTCCTCCTTCCCAGCATTCCAGACAGGCTCCAAGAACCCAAACTCCCGTAGTATGGAGAAGACTTCTCACAGACAGTTGAGAAGCTTCCATCAACTGACATTTTAGCCTCGGTGAGGAATCATAGAGGGTCCGGCTTTACATGAAAGTTCAATATTTTATTTGGAGTCTTTCAACCCTCCACCTACTGACAATGAAGCTGATTAAAAGGGCTTCTCCACCAAAAATGAACATCAAAACTGGGGCTAGGTCGATAAAATCAATTTAAGCTTAATAGATCAATAATAGATTCATAAAAATATAAATCGATTTAGAATATAAAGCTAAAGTCTGCTAACTTGATGCTAACAATTAATGGAACTAATGCTAAGTTGACTTAAACACACAAATTAAATTGAGTGTTGGGCTGCCACAATTAGTCGACTAATCATCAACTAATCGACTATTAAAATAGTCCCTGAATGATTTAATAGTCGATTAGTCGTTGCTTTATATTATATGGAGTCGAAAGTGTAATAACGTTGAACAAAATTATGAGCGTTCAACAAAAAAATGTACTTTAGTTATATTTGTCTCAGTGAGACCAAAACTTTATCTTTAGAGAAAAATAGTTCATTGTTTCAGATGCCGATCTCATTAGAGAGAAAAGAGATATACTTTCCATCAATCTCATTTTGACAGGTGGCTTTTGACCCTTTATGAGCTTTATATGTAAAAGTGATGTTAAATCGTTGCTTCATGTCGAGAGGCGGGGCTCCCGTTTAAAACAAGTTTGATGGAAAGTATATTCCTTATCTCTCTCTCTCTCATGGGATTTAAAATTTAAATATTTTAAAATAAAAAAAAATTTAAACAATCGTTTGGGGCAGCCCTAATTGAGCAAATATAAAGAATTTTAAAAATTGGAATCGAATCGATCCAGGCTCTGGTGAATCAAATCAAATAGAATAGAATAGTTTCTGGAGAATATACATTGTCCCCCTCAACACAAAAATAATTAACATCCATTCTAAACCAAAAATTTGTTGTTATATCAATAAACTTCTAAATAGAACAGTGACAGGAAAACACCCCTGCATGAACACCCATCACTGGCCCAGCTCAATGGAATCTCTCAAAGCTTAAACGGCGGTGCCAGACTCTGACAAACATTTGTCAAATGCACTTCAGTATCAGGTATTGAAATCGACCGTGGTGTCTGCATTTCCTCCTGCATCAGACGTGTTTTCACAGGTTACCCTTTACTGATCTGTCGCAGCAGGCACAGAGAAGCTGTGTCAGCCACACCTGGATGGAAAGTCCCAAGAAATACATTCAATCAATGTGTAGCTCATTATACCAATTGAAGTTGCGTAATAGCAGCTAGACTTAAAATCATCTTCCTTACAGTCACTTGGATTAGTAGTGAAACGTTCCAAGACAGAAGATATTCAGATTGGACACATTTGGTCCACTTAAAGTGAACCAGAGTTCGTTTCCTCCAAATAATCTGTAACAAAGTTTCAGTCTGAATACACCAGTTCACCTGAGCTCAAGCCTGAACTCAGAGTTAAGTGACTCAGAGTACGCAAACTCAGAGTTTTCGGTTTCAGAACAGTTGAAAAAATCTGATTCAATAAACTCTGAGTCGGACTCAGAATCAGGTCAGAGCGTCGCAACCATAAAAAGCCCTTAATACTGGAGAAAAGATATTATGATTCACCGTGGCAACGGGAACAAACACTGGGTGCATTCAGACTTTTCCAGTCTGAATGCACCCTAAGTCCAGTTGCTATGACTTAACTTCAAGTCTCACCTTGATGAAAAATGGGACATAAAGTCATTAATTTCTCTAGTAATTTACAGAAACGACAAAGATCAAATTCTGATGTAACGTCATTTGGTGAAAGTCAGAAAAACTTGGTTTTTCTAAAAAAAATAGATGTAAAATTCAATGCAAACTACATTTGTTGTCTGTGTGACCTAAAGATCAATAACACGCTCCTTTGTTAAGATGAGATGAATGTTCCTCCACCCCTCAGTTTTGTTCTGGTTTGAACGGGCGAGTTAATGAACTCCTAGATCTACACTTCTATAACAGTTCAATGTCTTTTGCAGATTATTCATTGTGATTCCAACAGCTCCCAACAGAAAGTTAAGTTTGTTTGTTTGTAGAAATACAGATTTAGTGAAGCGACGGAATAGAGTCAAACAGAGAGAGCGGGAAAGCTGGTGGCTGCTACTCTGCAAAGGTCAGAGAGTTTGTCACTCGTGACTCAGATTACTCGCTTTCAAAAGTGAAAAGAGCTGGAGGGACTTCGATGGCTTTGATCTGGTCACATGGTCTATGAAATCTCTGACTTCTGAAGCTTCTACTCAAATGAACTTGACACAATGACCTCACAGAAACCAATTGACTGAAATAAAAGAACACACCCAGATTTCAGAGAATTTCTCTTGTGACGGACAAAAACTATTTCCAAAATGAAAACGCTTTGAATTATCAAATACATGCGAATAGAACAAGTGAAGCATCCATTATATTCAAGATATATTCTTTTAAAACAAGCACGCAGTTGGGGATGTACAGAATAAGCCCAGTATTCTGCAAGTTTTCTGCTCCAAATGCAGGGATTTGTGGGTGGAGCTTCATTGCATCAAAGTTCCTAAAACTAACAAACAGAAAAAGTGAAGTGAGACGGAGCTCTGGTGTTCACCTCAAAACCTGCTGACAGACACGTTCACATGAAACCGAGAAAAGGAAATAAAGTCTGTTTAGATTTGATTTCTCATGAAGTTGTGGTGGTAGAGCGAGCTTCAGCATTATGGAAGAGAGAGAGAGAGAAAGAGAGAGAGAGAGAGGGTTGACTGACAGAAAAAGGAGCAAAAAAAACCTAAAATTCTCTGATTTCTTCACAGCAGCTTTTCTTTGAGGAACAAAAACTGAATGATTGCAGGAATGAGGAAATATCCTCTTTTGAGTGTCTTTAACATCTTGTTGTTGCATTGTTCTCATGTTGGAGGATTTTTATTTATTAGAATTATTATGACTTGGGAGCAGAGGCAAATTTGCCCTTTCAAAAGAGCCTGTTGCAGCAAAGTACTGTAGGTGTTACAGCACGTGTCAAAGACAAGGCCCAGGGGCCGGATCTGGCCGGGTAATTCTATCCAGCCCTCCAGATCATTTTATTTTGTTATTAATGGTCCGATGTTATCTTCCGCTTATTTTTAACTTGTATAATTTAGAAAAAATATATTTTTATGGATAGTAAAAATTTATTTATTAAATATATTAAAAGTTATTTAAGTTGATTTATTCTTTTTAATATTAATAATTATGTTAAAGTAACAGTTTCAAAGTTTTAAAAATTGGCATTTTGCTAGCTTTTTGGACTTTTTTGATATTTACTAAGATTTTTTAGGCATTTTTGGAGTTAAGCTAATATTTCAGCTGCATGCTAGCTGTTTTGAGTAACTTAGGTTTTTTTAGGCTAACTTGGCATTTAGCAGATATTTTAGCTGGCTATCAATTTCAGCATCTTCAGCTATCAGCACTAGCATCTTCAGTGGCCAAATTCAGCTTACAGCATTCACACTAGCATCGTCAAAAGGACTGCTATATATGTAGTTCATAATTATGTTAAAAAGTTACAGTTTTAAAAATTTACTTTTAGAGTGTTCAATAAATGTTGATCCTGTTCCTAGTTACACACCCTTGTGCTACAGTCAGCGAGCTATAAAGTCTGAGCTCCGCTCCATTCTGATGCATCAACTTCCAGACAAATAGATCCATGAACGTCTTGGTTTTCCTCGTCTGATCTGGAATCTGGATAGCTCTGATATTGCTCGCCATTTTTCATTGCACTACTAATGTTAGTTTGTGAGTGGTTGTAAGTTAGTGGGAGAGAGTGTATACAAAGGGATGATGGGAAATGGGAGCATGCTTACTCTGTGCCAACGAAGAGGACGTCTGGATGCTCCAGGCTTGCCTAAAGGAGCTTCCAGCTGCAGTCTTCCTTAGAGGTCTTCTCAAACTTTGTTGCTGCATTTACTATAGTTTTTCATTCAGAAAAGGACATAAAGTCTGTTTGGATTTGACTCTGCCATTTTTTTAGACCAGATTAGAAAAGTGTGGAGAAAATGATTTAAAGTCTGCAATCAAACAGGAAGTCTGTGGTTCTTCACCTGCAGGTCAACTTCCACAGATAAACGTATCTTCTGAACGCTCATTAAAACGTTTTACTGCCCAGATTCCACCTTTGCCATAACAGTGCGCCGCAGTTCCAGGAACATTCTCCTCACAATGGAGACCTGGGCGTGTGCTGTTGTCCTGATAAACACTCATTCTCTGCGGCAGGAAAAGCCACAGCGTTCCCACCTACTGTTCCTGCTCCGAGAAGGAAGTTTCTCACAAAGACGCTTTACCTCATTGTTCTCTGTTCAGAACAGCACTGCTGACCCCCCCACACACAACACCTTCATCTCGTACTGCCGCTCTTCTTCATCAGCTTCACTTTAAAAGTATTCCTTTTCCTACAGTGTGGTTTTTCCTGATTCTGATCTGAATCCAAACGTTCCCACTTTGCTCTAAAGCAGGGGTGGGCAAACTTTTTGATTTGTGGGCCAGAAAGAGTTCTAAAATTTGGCATAAGGGCCGGACAAGGAGCAGATGGAAGGAGTGATTTGGTAATGAACCTCATAAACTAAAAAGATAATATGGAATTTAGAGAAAAACATGCTTTAATTTGGATTAAAATTCACATATATTCATTTAAAAACAGAAAATTTGGGAATTTTAATTACTAAATTTTGATTTTTGTTCTCTTTTTGGTGATCCAAAAGGTTGATGTTCTTCAGAGGAAAATGTGAACTCAAAGAAATCCGAAAAATAACCATCTGACTCAGAAAAAAACACACACGAACGCCAGAGAAACAACACCATTCATGAGAAGAAACCAGAAATACAATGAAAATAAAACAATAATTAGGATTTTTGATTCAATGTATTTTAATTTGGAGGGCCAGATTAAGTATCTTAAGGGGCCGCATGTGGCCCCCGGGCCGTAGTTTGCCCACCCCTGCTCTAAAGGGAACATGACGTGATTATCTTCAGCCTTTCAGAGAGAACTATATCCAGATGATCTTATATTACCGTTGGAACACTAAAAGAACAAATCTCTCCCTCCTTTGACTTTACCAAAAACTAAATGACTGAATGTTAAAAAATATGTTAAATATGTTGAAAAAAAATTATTTAAATATCTAATTTAGGAGTTAACCTGAATTAAAAGTACAACTATATATAAGCTGTAAAAATGTTTTACATCTTGTAAAGAGAAACATTTCTTCGCTGGTGTTGAAGCAAATTCCTCTCATTTGGCATCAACAGCCTTCAAACTGATTTTTCAACATGTGATTTGTTGCTCCAAGTCTGAAGTCAGAAAATCAAGCCAGTTCCAAAGAACTGAAGAAAGAGTTGCTTTTTGGGGAACAAGCTCCTCATTGCTAGCTGCAGTTTTAACATCTGCATGTAGTATGAAGGCTGACTTTACTTAAAAGTCTTCTTGAACATGAATCAATAAAATTGATTTACTGCCTAGCTCAGAAGTCTGCAAGCTATTTTGGAGTTCAGCTAGTAATTAAGTAACAAGCTAACTTTTTTTTTTTGGCAACTAAGGTAGAAGGCAAAAAAATAAATAAATTTAAAAAATTAAAGTTTTATAGATGCTAGTTTCTTTTTAGATTTTTTCTTTTGTTCTTCCCAAAAAAAATAGACATAATTCATATATATATGATAAAAAAAGAAGGTCATAAATGCAAATCCAAATTTCTTAAAGGCTAAAGTAAATCCATGCCGCTCCTTCTTGGTTTTGATCAGTAGAAAACGAGCCCAAACAGCTCTTTTACTGGTAAAGGTTGACGACCCCCGGACTAACTGAAGCCACTGCTGCAAAACAAAAGAGGACCAAAAAGAACCAAAATAAACAGAAAGGAGGGGACGGAGGGGCTCCCTGACAGGACCCCCTCTCCACCCACACACACTCACTGACAAACCGATGACACCTCCACCACTCAAACAGACTAACCAAACAGAAAGAACTAAAGGAAGAAAAGCACACAGACGCACCGACACAAACACACACATAAACTGTAATTAAGGGTTTCCAAACTCAAGTTCTCAGGTCCCAACAACCTGCATGTTTTCCTTGTTACCTGCCTCAACACCTGGTTCAGCTCATGGTCCAGGTGAGTCTCAGCAGAGAAACATCCAGGATGTCTGGACCTGGAGACCACAAACAACTACTAGATTTTTGGACTATTTCATTGTTGACTGGGTTATTTAGGCTATATTGGTGCTTAAATAAGATTTCAGCTACATGCTAGCTGTTTTGGCAAATTTAGGCTTATCTTTTAAAGTTTTTTTAGGCTGTTTTGGAGTTTGGCTAATATTTAAACACAAACTGTTTTCGCTAGTTTAAGTTTTTTTTTAGGATATTTTGAAGTTTAGCTATTTTTTTTCAGCTACAATTTGGCTAACAGTTTTTTGGGTTTATTTAGCTTGTAGATTAAGTTGGCATTTAGCTAATATTTTAGCTGGCTATCAGCTTCAGCAATTTTAGCCATCAATTTCAGAATCTGCAGCTATCAGCACTAGCATCTTCAGCTATCAAATTCAGCTTACAGCATTCACACTAGCATTATTGCAGGTAATGCTATATTTCTAGTTCATTATTGTTTTGAACAGTTACGGTTTAAATTTTAAAAATGTAATTTTAGAGTGTCGAATAAATGTTTATCCTGTTCGCCCCACGAACTAAGGTGTGCGATTGAGCTTGACACCTGATTTAGAACATGCAGACACCTGGATGAAGACCTGCAGGAAGGTTAGACTTCCTTAGACTCAGTCACTGAATACTCAAATGTTCATTTTTAATTATAAATAAACCAAATGAAGACTAAAAATATATCTTCTTTGTATCTCCATCTCTGCTAAAGTTCAGCAGAGAGTTGAACAAAACCAGAACCTCACAGAATAATCCATAAACACCTTTTTAACCTTCTGTACAAACAGGTTTGGATCTTCTGTTTTGGTTCGTTATGAAAGTCAGACTGGACCTGAAGAGCTCCAGAACAGAATCACTATCAATCAGTGCTCTCCAAACACCAGAACCGGTCTTCATGCACAGAAACTGTTTCAAACAGACTAAAGATCAGGAACAAACCAGCAAACTGAAGGTTATTTTAAACATTGCCTCATGTTGCTCAGAGGTTCTTTGTCAATCCGGATCAGAGCAGCTACAGGTGGAGCAGCGGTTCTGGTCCATTGCTGCTTACCTCCCAGCGGCCGTCCGTCATGAAGAAGAGGGAGAAGGGGATGGCCGTGCCCGACATGGCGTGCGTGGACGGCATGCTGTACTCGGAGTTGTAGAACATCTCCACCTTGACCACAGGAGGGGAAGCGGGCCGGGACCAGCGGAGCAGGTCCTTGGTGCACTGACCCAGGTACATGACCCAGACCCAGACCATGACGAGCCTCCGGCCGACCAGCACGTCGATGTTCCACATGATGAAGGGGAAGAAGATGATGTAGAAGAGTTCGTTGCCCAGCTCGGTTCCGAACGTGAACAGGTAGAACAGGAACCGGTTTTCGATCACGAACTCCTGCCCGACGTCGCCCGTCAGAGAGTTTTTGCGCAGCGGCTTCACCGTGCTGCCGCGCGGGGGGTCCGGGACCCGTCCGCTGGTACCGGTCCCGGTGGGCTCTCCGTGTGTGGCCGTCGCCAGACCCGGCGCCCCGTTCTGAGCCCGGCGTGGAGGCTCCGTGCCCGCCCTCTGAGCCTCGCCTGCATTTTCGCTCCGGGTTCCCCGGGAGCCGTGACGAAGGCAAGCCCCGTTCTGGTGCGCCTGGGTCGGCTCCGGGGTCTTACAGCTGCCGGTGGTGAAAATCCCCCGAACCCCGCAGAGGTGCTGGAACCGAGCCACCAGCTGCGGGTCTTGGAGATAGTCAAAGAGCCTCCGAACTTTCTCCATGCCCGTTCGGGTGTGAAGACTGCCTCCGTCAGAACCAGAACTCCTCTCACTTTATGCTAGCTCCGCGGCTAACGTTAGCTGAAGAGCCGCTGCATGAGAGCGGAGGCGCAGAACCGAACCAGAAGAGTTCCCGGGCCAGACCGATGCTCGTGGTCTGGTTTAAAAGAAAAATAAATAGAAAGACCCCACGAACGGAACCGGTTCTGCTTGACAGCGGTCCGTCCACGCTGCGGTCCCGCTATCCGCCACTACTATAATGACACCTTCACGGTCCCTGCGTAGAGCGTGCTTCCTGTCGCCTTCAGGTACTGTCGGAAATCAAAAATAAATTCTCTTTTGTTTCAAGAACTTTCCTTTTCGATGTCCAATTTTAACATCGAGTGAACCTGGAGTGTGTGAGCGCTTGCATTTGCTTATAAGAAGTTTCTTATAGTTAAATAGTTGGTTATTAAAGACTTCCGGATCAAACACATCGATCAGAAAAGTAAACTGCAGCTGGTAGACTTTTTTTTTCCAACTTTCTTTATTCATTTACAAACCAAGTTAGGGTGTATGGAGGACTGAAGGAGCCAAAAATGAAATAAATATATGCACCATTAAATAATTAAATAAATGCATCAATAATTACTTAAAATTGGCATCAAATAAATACAAGTGGAAATCAATAAATAAATGTTGAAATATATGTGGCATTAAAATATTAAAATAGCCATTAAAAAGCACATTTAAAGATTTTATGACATATTTAATTATCTCACGGTCCAGTACGAGCTAAAAGAGACAAATTGAAATAAATATATCAATGTGTCAATAGTTATTTAAAATTAGCATTATATAAATAAAAGTGAAAATAAAACAATAAATAAATGTTTAAATATACATGGCATTAAAACATTAAAAGTGCCATTAAAAGCATATTTAAATATATCATGACATATTTAATTTTTTTGGCAAGTGTAAGCTCCAAGGGACAAAGTGAAATAAATGTATTTAATACAAAATTACTAAATAAATGTGTCATTAAATATTTAAAACTGTCATTAAATCAATAAATTGGATATCAACAAATATATATACAAATGTATATTGCATATAAATATTAAAATAGCCATTAAAAAGCACATTTAAATATTTAATGACATATTTAATTATTTCATGATCCAGTACGGGCTCAAAGAGACTAATTGAAATAAATATATTTAATTTGAAATCATGAAATAAATGTGTCATTAATTAGTTAAAATTTCCATTAAATAAACAAGTGTCATCAAATGTGTAAATAACTAATTAAAATTCCATTTAAAATTATTTATGTCACATTTATTTATTTCATGATTTAATGAAAGATTTCATGGTCCAGAGCAGGCACATCATTTTATTACTTTAACTGTCACATTATTCCTTGACAGAATGTGAAAGCTGCACCTCTATCTAATGGAGTTTATTAAAGTTTTAATGGCTTTGTCTGGAACCTGACACACATGTACGCTTTTCGTGAACTGTAGAACTTTAGTGAAGGTCGCTTGGTCGAAGCTCCTTTTCCTTCCAGGTTTTCCATTGAAAATTTTGAATGAAAACCAATTATGAATATCAGACCAGAATATTTTTGTGTGTTTGCAACTATAAAAGAAATGTTCTAATGTTTAAGTTTCAGATGAACAGAAGATAAGTGGTTCAACTGCAGCATGTAGACTTAAACAGGAGCGGAAACATTGGTGTTGGTTGTGACTGACCTTAACCCTGACCTTTTGTATCTTTGTCATCACAACTGCAACAAAATGTGCTAAAATGTCATTTTGCTATTTGGTGTTCTGTCAATGTCAGAGTTCTTCTGATCCAGAAGGAGCTCACTTCATTAGTTGTCATAGATTGTGATAGTTCACATGTTTTTATTGATAGTTTTAATTAAAACATGCATGATTTTAAATAAAGATTTAAATCAAGACATTACCTACTTTCTATTTTGAGCAAGCAATCTTATATGAACTCAGATTCTAGACAAGATTTTTCTCCACCCATAAGTGCATCAATGAAATAATTCATTTTAATCACCATATTTATTTACTTTAGGGCAGGAGTGTCAAACTCAATTGTACAAGGAGCCAAAATTCAAAGCACACCTTAGGTCTCGGGGTGAACAGGATGAACATTTATTGAACTTGCTAAAACTAAGTTTCTAAAACTTTAAAACCTGTAACTTTTTAGCATAATTATGAACTACATATGAAGCATTACCTGAGATAATGCAAGTGTGAATGCTGTAAGATGAACTTGGATGCTGAAGATGCTAAAATTGAGCGCTTAAAAACACTGAAGCTGATTGCCAGCTAAACTATTAGCTAAATGCCAAATTACCCTAAAAAACTAAAATAAATAAAAAAACAAATAAACCCTTGGTTAAACAAAGCAGCTAGCATATAGCTAAACTTTAAAATATCTTAAAAAACTGAAAATAAAAACCTAAATTAGCCAAAACAGCTATCGTGTGGCTGAGATATTAGCTGAACTCCAAAATAGCTTAAAAAAATCGTAGAAAATGCCAAAATAATCTAAAACGCTGAAAAAATTAGCATTTTTTAAATTTAAAAGAGCAACTTCTTAACATAAATATGAAAAATAAAAAGGCAGAACTATTCTTCCAGAATAAATCAACTTAAACCTTAAATAACTTTCGATATTTTACTCTCTATAAAAATACATTATGTCAAATTCTACAAGTTAGAAATAAGTGCAAAATAACATTGAGCCACGAATAACAATAAAATAAAAAGAATCTGGAGGGCCGGATAGAATTACCAGTAGAGTCGGATCGGGCCCACGGGTCTTGACACATGTGGTTTAGGAGTTAAAGGGGACAGCTGCCTCCTCAGCAAAAAGTTTTGCCCCCTAATTTTTGAGTCATTACTGACAAAGATTAAGAAATCATCAATGTAAGCTTATTTAAACATTGTAACAAAAACAAAAGCTACTTTTAAAAAATTAAATCATGATCTAATAACGACGAGAATAAAACTTTTTGACATACATATTTTTGATCCTCTCATTTCTATGGGGCATCCACTCTTCTGGTCTTATTTTCCCAAAATTTCAGCGTGAGCCGGTAGAAGAGCTGTGGAAGCAGAGACCCCTCCCAACAAGTTCATTTTGTCATTACAAAAACGAACCCAGGGTCTCTAAGTTCTCATTAGACGATTTTATTTTGAAAAACAGAGCTGGTGATGAAGCTGCAGACAAACACAAACCTTCGTTACATCACACGCTTCATTTCAGGACAAAAAGTTCGGCGATCATTTTTCAAAATAGCATCAGAAAAATGGCATAATCATTAAAATATAGAATCTCCATTTAAAATAAGAAGCTCTTCTTTTTCAGCTGCCTTTTCTGAGAGAGTTCTGGACAGAAGCAGACAGCAGCTTTATACAGCACACACGCATCAAAGCATCCAACGGATCAGAAAACCACCCAAAAGATGGACAAGAAGGCTCATTTTAAAGGAATGTTTGCTCCCAAAGATTGACTGACTCAAAAAAGAACTGTGAAGAATTCATTTGCAGCATATTTTTTTCCCAGCAAAAGCAAAAATTCCATACGTGTAAAGAGAAGTGAGATGAATGAAATGTGGTATAAAGGAGTTTTCCATACAAGTCACCTGAATGACTGAAGTGAAGTTGTGGAGTAGGACTGCCACGATTAGTCCACTAATCCACTATTAAAATACTCGACGTCTAATTTAATTTTCAATTAGTCGTATCTTTATATTATATGCAGTCAGAGTGTAGTAAAGTTGTGAGCGTTCAGCACCAAAAAATGCACTTTTTTGATATTTGAGTTTAAAGGGTTCCTTGTTTCAGATGCCGATCAGAGAGAGAGAGATCAGGAATCTACTTTCCATCAAACTCATTTTGACAGGTGACCTTTGACCCTATATACGCTTTACGTGTAAAATTAATATTAAATTGTTTGTCATCTTGAGGGGCGGGGCATTTGTTAAAAAGAGTTTATTCATGATCTCTCTCTCATTTGATTTAATTTTGTTTTATTCCCAGAAATTGAAGAAGAACAGATGCTGCATGATTCATTAAAAGTTTAATAAACTATCATCTTAATTGTCTTTATTTTTAGTTAGTTTAAAGCTAATGATGTTTAAGACATGTTCTTTACATTCACTTTGAGCATAACATGATTAGTCAACTAATTGGAAAAAATAATCAGCGATTAGTTGACTAATAAAATGTAATCGTTTGTGGCATTCTTTTCTCCAGAAATATTCTAAATGAGAGCAAAACAATTATGCAGAGTTTGAATGATTGAATGACGTGGGTGCTTTCATTTCTTTCGTCACGTTTTTATTCAGCTGGCTATCTTTTGTGACTGTGACCAAATCAAATGTTCACACAACTGAAGAGAGATTTGTCCTGCAGGCAGCAGATGCTCCTGGTTCGAATGACAAACAATAACAACAAAACCACAAGAGAATGACGGAGAAGCTTCAAAAAGCGGAGCTGGACCTCAGCTCAATGCCCCGTTGATCCTGCGGCTCATCGAGCTCCTCAAGGCTCTGAAGTGCTCGCTGCCAGAGAGGAGAGGTATCCCCCTGCAGGGGGCGGAGCTTGCAACCTCCAGTGAAACCCGATCACATTTATCAGGCTACCACTGAAATGACCACTGGACACGCCGGGGTCAGGTCAGCCGTGGTCGTCCAGGTTGCACAGCAGCACCTGGTGTGGACGGAGGCCTGAGCGGGTTTGGAAGCCGTACAGGCAGCCTGCGTGGGCGTAGCACGGCACCAGCTTGTAGCTCTGCAGCTCCTCCAGACCACACGGCTGGGGGCAGCAGTCTGTCACCAGAACCTTCACTCTCTTCCTGTCCGGGTGCAACAACCGGTCCCGGCCCCTCACCCCACCAACAGTCACCTTTTCCTCCTCTTCTTCCTCTACCTCACCCTCCTCTTCCTCCTCTGCTTCCAGCTCCTCCTCTTCATGGTGGATCTTCCTCAGCAGGTTGTTGATGAGGACGGAGCGCCTCAGATAAACCTCCGGGTCCTCCAGGAACCTGAGCTTCTCCAGCGACAGTTTCCGGATGCAGCTCCGTTCCTCCTGCATGATCAGGTGCTGGAGACAGAGACGACAGCTGACATTCAGCTTCTCCTCTTTCACGATTTTCACGATTTTTTGAAAACTGAACTGACGTTTGTTAGCATATCTTTACATCAACACCGGAAGAAATCACTGAAAATGGAGAAGAAGTGCGATGAAGAAAAGAAGAAAAACGTTTACTTTTTGAAAATATCCTCGTAGGCCTCCGTGCAAATCCTCCTCCTCCGCATATTTCCTCTTAAAATACGCAACTTTCGACGTTGTTGAATGGTTTGGTTCCTCTGATGGGAAACAGATTCTGAGGCAACAGAAAAAACACAAGTTAGACAAACGAGTTTGTCTGCTCAAGAAAATCCACAAAGAAACTTTTGTTTCACAAAATAGAGATGAGGGGACTTGATATAAAAATGTTTTCTGATGATAATCAATAAGCAAATCATTTTTTGTTACTTGATACCAATTCTGCATTTGGACTGAAAAAGCATTAAGAACAGTCATTGCTCTGGATAAGGCAACTAATTAACAAAGTTATGTAAATTATAATATATATGTGTTTGTGCGCAAGAGTATAATTTATTTCAAATTTGAGTGTTTTTACATAAGTTATATGGTATTTGTTTTATCCCTTAAACCTTTTATTTATATATATATTTCTAAGTATTAGTAGAATATTGTGTGTTATAAAGTATTGTAAATTGTGTCATATTGTACCTCTTACTTCTCTCTCATCTAGTGAGTTTTGTCCACTGGTTTGACAATATAAATCCTTGAATCCTAAATGGGGATGGATTATTTATTTTTGCTTCTTCTCACTCCTTTTAAAGCAATTATTCTAAATTTCATATTTATTGGAGTCAATCTATAATCTACATCAGGGGTGTCAAACTGAATCACACAAGCGGCCAAAATCCAAAACACACCTGAGGTCGCGGGCTGAACAGGAAAAACATTTATTGAACACTCTAAAACAGCATTTTTAAAACTTTAAAAACATAACTTTTTGATATAATTATGAATAAAAAGGCAGCATTTTTATATTATTAAAATAAATCAACTTAAACCCTAAATAACTTTCAGTATTTTAATCTACATAAAAATATATTTTGTCAAAATTAAACAACGTAGAAAAACGTGCAAGTTAACAACATTAGGTCATTAATAACAATAAAAAAAAGATCTGGTGAATTACCAGATAGAATTACCCAGGGGCCGGATCCGGCCCTCGGGCCTTGACTTTGACACGTGATCTACTGTTTGCACTAATGCAAAAGTGTCTGTTTTTATTAGGCTCAATTAGAATGTCTGAAAGTTAGCATAATTTTCTCATTTATTTTCCAATCAATTTATGAAGAAATATCTTAAAATGATTTGATATTTCTATGTATTTTCTATTTTTACTGCCTTTTTATTCTGAGACTTCCTCGACATCAGTCAATCAATCACAAGTTTTAGAGTGTAAGACACGGAAAAAACAAATCCTGGAGAACAGAGTCGGTGCATCACTTTGACACTCTGGGCCACCTGAGTGACACTACTGACCTGGAAATAACTATAAACTCAACTGTGCATCTAGTTTCAACATTATGACATGTCTTTGCTTGATTAGACAGACAGACAGCTTTATTAATCCTTTATTCTTAATCCTTTATTAAAAAAATAATTAAGTACATATAAAGAAATATAAAATGTTTAAGACATAGAATATAAAAGTAAACAGGTAAGTAAGATAGTTCAAAATTGGTAATATCACTAGATTGTAGATTACTCTGAATTCAGAGCAAAGATCTTGATGAAGAGACTCGAAGTCCAGGAAACTGGATAATTCTGAACCTGGAGACAGCAACGGATTGTAAAAAAGGGGTTGTCCCAAATAAAAAGTGGATTTGAATGAATGAATGAATGAATGAATGAATGAATGAATGAATGAATGAATGAATGAATGAATGAATGAATGAATGAAATGGTTTATTTCAAGCAATCAGGTTATAATACATGAAATAACATCACATAATAAATCACAAGTAGATTGCTTGAAAGGGGGTGGAAGGAAGCGAACTTATATAATCCCACCCCGACTCGACCATTTTCTATTTGATCTGGATTCAAGCATCTGGGAGAAAACTGGAGTTCAAACACTGAGCTGTGAGCACCTCAAGCTAGGGCTGAGTATCGAGGATAATTTCCAGAAACCATTCGATTCACAGAAGCCTGGATCGATTAGATTCTAATTTGTTTTTTGAATTCTTCCATTAAATTCAATTTTGAGATGACAAATTTATACTAATTTTTTAAAAAATACATTAATAATCTACTACATGTTTTAATAATTTAATTATATTAATCTGATCCAGTTCACATTTTGTAAAATGTATCAGTGAAATAATGAGATTGTTAATATCATGAATATATCATTAACATTGTCAACATTGTTCTGCTTCTCCTGGAGGGAGTTTTAGTTTGACCACTAGGTGGTGATCGCGCTATTACATTACACCTTATTCCAGAAGAAGAAGAATACAGAACGGGTATAAAAACTGTGTTTTAGACCACAAATGGTCACTTTAAAAATATTTTCTCAAAAGTTCATGTCTGTGAGTTTATAAAGATGTTCATTTATTTACCAATGTTTAGGTCGACGGAGCGTCAACATTAGTCGTCCTATGGGAAATCCTTTTAAAGGTTAGCATCAAGCTAGCGGACTTTAGCTTTATGTGCTAAATGGATCTATATTCTTATGAATCAATTTTTGATCTATTAAGCTTAAATTGATTTTATCAACCCAGGCCTACCAAAACCTCTGACATCCACATCAGAACCAGTAACAGATTTAGATGAACAGAAGCACTTTTTTTTTTTTTTTTTGAACTCAAAGTTATGACACTGTTTCTCTGCCTTTCATCCTTCTCATATAGCAGATTTTCTAAAAGTGTGGTAGGATTAGAAAAAAGCAGCTTCTTGTGGTATATTGTCCCGTCAGTAGGTGGTGCTCTATCCCTCAATCTCTCATTTTCTTTGCTGAGTCTACTGTAAAAAATACAAGCCTGTAAGACTTTCATTTGAATTGATACGTTTTTTTAAAAATGAGAAATTATTTTTCTACAGATCTAAATGATCATTTAGTGGTTTAGTTCAAACAATAATGTTTGCGGGATTTTCTTCCTGCATAACTTTCTATGGCTACACATTGACTGACAGGAGGCTCTGGTTTCAGATCTGTAGTTGTAGTTGTAGTTGGAATTTGTACATCGAGTCATTTATTTTAGCACTGATTTCAAAAATCAGATTTTTATATAACAAAGAGAAATTGTAATCATATGAAGTAAACATAAAACAAAAATCTGTGCATCTGAAACAATAATACTGTTTTACAGCAAAAACAAATCACTTTTTTATTTTAAAAACATTTAGAAAATGTATTTATTCATTGAATTTACTGACTTTTCAAAGTTAAATGAGTCTTTCTGCTTTAAACTTTTTACTTTTGATTAAATACTATCTGGTAGACAGTATCCTGTTACCTGCACTAGATGACCTTGAATCTGTGGCCTGGGGTTACGTCTGAGTCGGTGTGACTTTCTTCATCCTCCTTCAGACTCCTGCAGGGAAACCACATGGATCAGGAAAGATGAGAAAATGTCCGAAAGCAAATTGAGGACTTGAACACACCACTGAGAAAGGATCCAAATGAAGGAATCAAATGAACCAACGGAGAGCATTACTTTAACTCCGGACCTCCAGTGTTAATGTTCTTTGATTTACTGTAACAGGATCAACATAATTCCAATGGATTCTAAAGGAGAAAAATCATGTTAATGGTTGAAAAGTTACAGTATGTTAAAGATTTTGTGTTTAAGCATCACCGGCGATGCCTCGTGTGTTAAAGGGTGAAAAATTGAATTGAATTAGCTGGAGCTGGAAAAAAAAACAGGACGGGCGGGTCAGCGCTACACAGGTTCTGCTAAGAAATCAGGAAAGGGAAGAGCCAGGAGGTTGGATTGATTCAGGCAGTCTCACAAAAACACGTGTCAAAGGCAAGGCCCGGGGGCCGGGCTGGCCCTCCGTGTAATTCTATCCGGCCCTCCAGATCATTTTATTTTATTTTTACTAATGACCCGTTGTTATCCTTCTCTTATTTCTAACTTGTATAATTTTGACAAAATACATTTTTATGGTGAGTCAAATATTGAAAGTTATTTAAGGTTAATTTATTCTGGAATAATATTCCTGTCTGTTTTATTATTCATGATTATGTTAAAAAGTTATGGTTTTAAAGTTTTAAAACTAGCTTTTACTAGCTTTTTTGACTATTTTATCATTGACTAAGATTGTTTTAGGTTATTTTGGAGTTGAGCTAATATTTCAGCGATATGCTAGCTGATTTGGCTAATTTAAGCTTTTTTCAATTTCTTTAGGATATTTTGAAAAAAAGCTCATATTTCAGCTAAATGCTAGCTGCTTTGGCTAATTTAAGTTTTTTTTAAAAGATATTTTGAATTTTAGCAATTTTTCAGCTGCATGCTAGCTACTATGGCTAACCTGAGTTTTTTTTCTGTTTTTTAGGCTAATTTGGCATTTCGCTAATATTTTAGCTGGCTATCAGCTTCAGTGTTTTCAGCTATCAATTTCAGCATCTTCAGCTATCAGCACTATAGCATCTTCAGTGGCCAAATTCAGCGTACAGCATTCACAATAGCATTATCACAGGTAATGCTGTATTTCATTTCATAATGATATTAAAAAGTTACGGTTTTAATGTTTTAAAATTTAATTTTAAGTTTTAATAAATGTTTATCCTGCTCGTGCCGTGACCTCAGGTGTGTTTTGGATTTTGGCTCCCTGTGTGATTGAGTTTGACACTCCAACACTAGAAAGTTCAACTAAATTCACTAAAAATAATGAAAAAAAAAAATTAAAAAACTTTCAACCAGTTTTTCACACTTAAGCTGTGAGAAAGTCAGTACTGAGTCACTGGGAGAACATTCAAGACTGACGTACAACATGGTCCAACAAACTGAGGGCAGGTAGCTGTGAGCACCACCAAGTGAGAATGGGAGTGTGGGAGAGTGGGCGGGCCCATCTGGGAGGAGTCACAACTTCTCACTTCTGTACAAAGTGAGCTCCAAAAGCAAGAAATTAAACTCCACAACATAAAATTAAATCTGCAGATGGGGTCATGCTGCACTCTAGCAGGCAGGTTACCCATGGAACACAGCAAGAGGCTGATCTCCATTTGTGAGACTCTTTCTATTTATCTGGCATAGTGGGGATTGCTGGATCTTGGTCTGGTCCGACTTCTCCCTTTTCCAAATTTAGCCATTTAAAAAAAATAAAAAACTTGTTTTCCAAGACATGGTTTCTGCAGTGTGCAGGATATTTGCCTCTGAGTTGTGGGCGGGACTGTTGGCACGGAAGTAAGCCTCTGCTCATTTCCCATCATCCCTTTTGTTTACATTCTCTCCTGCTACTTTACAACCACTCACAACCCAAAGCTAATATTAGCGGAGCAACAAAAATGACAAACAATATTGGAACTGTCTATCAGTACAGTTTTGATCCAGATTCCAGCTCAGACGAGGAAACAAAGGCATTCATGGATCTATTAGTCCACAAGTGGATGCATCAGAATGGAGCAGAGGAGAGATTTAGTGCCTGCGGGTTGTAGTTTTCAAACAGGATTTTTTTCATCTGCTCCTGAATTACCAGAAACTTAGCCTCTGACCTTCTTCACATGGAAGCTTCTGGTTGTGTTTCATCTTCTGATTTACATCACAGTTGTTGTGGTGTAAATAATTCAATTAGTCAGTCTATTGCAGGAGTGTCAAACTCAATCACACTGGAGGCCAAACACACCTTAGGTCATGGGCCGAACAGGATAAATATTTATTGAACACTCTAAAACTAAAATTTAAAACTTTAAAACTGTAACCATTTAACATAATTATGAATTATATATATATATAGCATTAGCCTACCTGTCATGATACTAGTGTGAATGTTGTAAGCTGAATTTGGCTGCTGAAGATGCCAAAATTGATAGCTAAAAATACTGAAGTTGATAGCTGGAATAACTGAAGCTAGTTGCTTAAAACGCTGAAGCTGATAGCCAGCTAAAATATTAGCTAAATGCCAAATTAACCTTAAAAATTTCTTTAAAAAAAAACTTTGGTTAGCCAAAACAGCTAGCATGTAGTTGAAAAAATAGCTAAACTTCAAAATGGCCTAAAAAACTGAGAAAATCCTAAATAATCCAAAACAGTTTGCGTGTAAATATTAGCCTAATTCCAAAACAGCCTTAAAAACGGCAGAAGCCTAAATCAACCCAAACAGCTAGCATGTAGCTGAAATATTAGCCAAACTCCAAAATTGAATAAAAAAATCTTAGTAAATGCCAAAATAGTCCAAAAAGCTAGCAAAAACAATTTTTTAAAACTTTAAAACTAACTTTTTAACATAATCATTAATAATTAATAGGCAAGAAAATTATTCAAGAATAAATAAACTTAAACCTCGAAAAAATTTCAATATTTTACTCTCCATAAAAATATATTTTATCAAAATTATACAAGTTAAGCGCAATATAACATTGGGCCATTAATATAAAATAAAATAAAATGATCTGGAGGTCCGGATCCAGCCACCTGGTCTTGACTTCGACACATGTGGACTATTGGTTTCAGTTTTGGTTTTACAATTGATGGTGTTGTCCAGCAGAAGCAGCCACACAGTCTCTCATCATCTCCACCGCTGTTGAGTTATGCTTGGGGATCAATCTTGAACATCTTGACTCATTTTCACAATGTTTTTGAATCAAGTCTTCCACATGTACAATATGATGCACATTGCAGCACTTCAATGTCCAACATAGAACCCTTTTCTGTGAGATTATTAGAATCAAAAACTGTGTATATTTCGAGCAGTGAAGCCTTGTTGGAGCAGAAGGTCCTGATTCTTCAACACCTCATGATTGAGTCAGTGTGACACCTGCATCATCCACACCCAGAGAGAACCCAATCCCAGCTTTAGGACCAAAAGACAAGAACCGAAATCAAACAATCTGATCCACGCTTCCAAGATCCAACCATTGACTGTTTAAGACACCTGTCAAAGTCAAGGCCCGGGCCGGATCCGGCCATCCGGGTGATTCTATCTGGCCCTCCAGATGATTTTATATCATTGTTATTAATGGCCTGATGTTATCTTGAACTTCTTTTTAACTTGCATAATTTTGACAAAATATAATTTAATGGGGAGTGAACTATTGAAAGTTATTTGAGGTTTAAGTTGATTTATTCTGGAATAATAGTCCTGCCTTTTTATTATTCATAATTATATTAAGAGTTACTGTTTTAATGTTTTTTTTAAATTGGGATTCTGCTACCTTGTTGGGCCATTTTGGGATTTTTTAGGCTATTTTGGAGGCTAATATTTCAGCTACATGCTGGCTGTTTTGAACTGGGAGTGAACCATTTTCCATGGGTAACATCACACTCGCTTGGTCCAATTCTCATGTACAGTTAATGGATCCAAGAGGAATTGGAAAAACCTGATCTGTGCTTTCAACATCTATGACCATGAAACTGGAAAAGCTCGTCACCTGGATAGAGCAGCTCTTTCTATGAACATCCTGTTCTGAAAAGCAGATAAAGGAGCCAACAGCAGTTGGGCCTAAAACTAAAATACTGTACTCTTACCAAATACCCATGTGTTTTTTGGGGGTTAAATCAATTGAAACAAATCTATTGAAATATTACCAATAAATAAAAATGTCTTTAAAGTTAATCAGTAATCCATGAAAGTTTGTGTGCTTCTGTTCATGGCACAGCATGTGTTGCTCACTTCTCAAGGTTTATAAAGCAGTCGCAAGTGAAAACATTGAAAAGAAGTCATTTTAAAAAACACATTTATATCTCTATGATCTCATGTCATCTGAGTTTGATCCCCTTTTGCCTTTTTATGACTCACCTGAGAACCCATTTTAATCCAAAAACAAGACATGCAGATAAATGCAAACATAGAGAAATCCCCCAAACATAAATAACTTGTGAGTGTAAATCAAACATAAATAAAGTTACTGACTCAAGCCCCTTACCCTCTCCGGTTTCTGTGCAGCTCCCGGTCAGTGCCCCCCCTCTGGCAGGACGCTCCCCTCCTCACACAGAGGTTTGGTCCCCCCGGCCCGGCCTCGGGTCAGCAGCTGTGTGGGTCGGTGCAGACGGATGTACTGAAGCTCCTGACAGGGCTGGACCCTCGCTGCTCTCTCCACTCTTCAAATGTCTCTTTAGATGCAACAACACACGCCGCCCGCCCTCATTGGTGCCCACGCAGGCAACTGTTTCTTGTTGCTAGGAGACGGATTGAGCGCGGAGATGACGCTCAGACTTTGGTCGTCATTTTACCGCATCAGACCCGTTTGGATTTCTCCCTTTTTTTGTGCTTTCTGCCTGGAAACCTCCAGGAAACCTGAGGGTCTTCTGTGCTGCTGCAGGCCCTCTGTCACCCCCCTCCTGTCCGGGAGTAAAGCCCTCACAGACCTCACGTCTTCTTCGTGTTGTGCTTTCTCCCTCCAAAAGCATCATTTTTCAAACTGAAAGGTGTGAAGTGTTGCCGGGAAGGGAGGAAGACACAAGGACACGTGACCACAGCAGGATTGTTTGGTTTTTATTGACAGTGACAAACATACAGAGCGCTCTGGATGCTGCATGAGCTCGGCATGCAGAGTCCAGACCGGGACTGTCTGAAGCTCAGAGCAGACTCTTCATGTTTTCACGCTCAGGTGTTTAAATTGAAAAATATTGTGTCAGAGTGAAACTGGTTTTCCACTTGAAGTTAAAGACCCACTCCAATAAAAAATATGTTTTTATTCTTTGTAGCATGTTCTTGAGGCCTTTTTCTCAGCATATATATGAAGAAAATTAATACTAAAATTGTATTTCTGGGCATTTCTTTATTCAATTTGTTGTAAGTTTTTGGAGCAGACGAAGAAATAGCTTTTGAAAACTAGATTATTTGTGACATAAAAATATATGATGGACAAATCACAAGCTCCCAGTTCTCCTCCTGCTCTGCAGAAAATATATCCAAGAGAGTTTTTTGATTTATGGCTAAAAACAGAATCATCGTTATTAAAAGACCACTGGGAACACTTTGAAAATAAATGAAAATATGATTGGAGTGGGTCTTTAAAAGCAGCAGGGAGCTGCATCAGTGCAGAGAATGCAGACCCATGCAACAGCAAAAACCTGCATGACTGCAGCCACACTGAAGTATGAAGCCGCTGTGCATTTTACAGACCAAAAGAAGTCTTTCACAAGTTCAGAGGAAAAGTTACTACACTACAGAGGGGCCTATATTATTTGGAACCCAAATAAAACAAACTGAAGAAAATATTGACGTTTGACCATAAAAAAGTTAAAATGTCCAAAAGTTTTTACTAATCTAAAATACACTTTCTTATTTTCACCTTCAAATGTTCTGTTTTTTTAGGTTTCAAAATCTCAATTTCAAAACTTTTTTTTTTTTTAACTTTCAAAAGAAAAACGCGGTTTGTGGGCAATAAAAGTCTGCTTTTTACAACTGTCTCTCGGAACAATTCAGACTATGACAGTACAGACTAATCAGCCGTTTTCTGACTGTAATTATCACAGTTTTCAGTCAGTGAATGTATCGGGACTGAAGTTACCACCTTCATTGATTTTGATTGGTCCTTCGTGTTAGCTCCGCCCCAACGTGGCCAAAAGTTCTGAAACTGGAATGATCAGATTTGAAAATGAAAAAAAATTTGAAACTGAAAAAAAATTTGAAACTGAAAAAAAAAGTTTTGAAATTGACATTTTAAGTTTCAATGCAAAAAAACCCCAGAACTTTTGAGGATGAAAAAAACTTTAAAAAATTAAATATTTTTTTAGAAAAGCAAATAGTTTTGGACATTTTACATTTTTTTTTACCTTGTTTATTTGGGTTTCAAATATATTGTTCCCAATTAAGCTCCATAGAACACCAAAAATATTTATATCTGGAAAAGTCTGACAATAACTATAAATTTTCTCTGCATTTACCGATGAAGGAATAAGCAAAAATACAGTTTTAATGTCTTTGCAAACCTCATTTATCACTGTAGTGACATTTGTTCTTGCATTCTTTGGGGGCATTGCTTTTCTCCTTCAGCCAAACTAAATAAAAAAAAAAAAAGCAGTGCAGGACCAAACATCTGAGTGTCCACATACGCAGCGATTCAACAGGAGAATTCATGCAAATGTATGTCACCTGTCTGACATGGTAGGTGGACTTTATCTCCAAAAGTTACAGGCACTTCATTCATTTGTAAAGTTTCTCTCAGACCAGTCCGATTGTCTCACATCTACAGTCCAAGCTGGGGTCTTACAGTGAGCATGCAGACCTGAAAAACACACCAGATGCATGAGGGTCTCCTCACAGATATGCTGGGTTATGTACAACAGTCCAACATGCATAAAATATACATCTGTGCTGTGGATGAGAGCTGGTCCCCCCCACAATCCTGCTGTGGTCAAAGCACTATACCTGTGACACTGTCGGTCTATCTTCAGTGTGAACATGAGACACATGGGTGGATGTAAAATGGAGAGTATGGAGTCACAGTCAGTCAAAGGTTGTGCCCGAAATCCCCTCTAACTACTAAAAAAACGATATAGTGCGGGACTATGGATTTTAAAGGACACCATACTAACTACTTTCCTTTCATTTTTCCGAATGCTGGATATGACGTGACCAATTTCACAAAGTCAAAATCGAATCAAAACGAATATTTCGGAACGTTTATTTTTGACTCCACTGTGTTCTGATGGTGAAAATGTGGATGCTTTATTAAAAATTAACATGTAAACATGCTTTTTGGTCAAAATTTTTTGACCAAAAAGCATTGTGGTCTAAATTCGCTATTCTAGTGAGCGTCAATGCACACTAGTTTTTCGCAAAGACTTCTGGGAAATTTCTGGTACACTCGATTTTGAAACTAGTTGATTCAGACAGCACTAGAAAACGGCGAATGTATATAGGGGGAAATTGGGACATAGCTAAAATGAATCTGCAAGAGTGCAACTTTAGCAAGGCATTATGGGAAATCTGCTATTTATGTTTCTTTAAAAGTTTCAAGAAATGTAGAGGACTTTTCTGAAGAAGTTAAATTCCTGCAGCCTAGTGTGAACGACCAAGCTAGCTTCAGAACGGCCTTCCATGTGGTACGGGAGCCCAGAGGGAAAAATTACACGTCCCTGTTCCTTATAAGATTAAAACAAGTTTATCAAATAAATTCTGGTGAGATGTGACTTGATTTTAGACCTAAGCCCCTCCATGCAGCTTCATATTTTTACATTTAAATCATGTGTCAACGTCAAGGCCCGGGGGCCGGATCCGGCCTTCTGCGGGATTTTATCCGGCCCTCCAGATTCTTTTTATTTTATTGTTATTAATGGCCCGATGTTATTTTTCACTTCTTTCTAACTCATGTAATTTTGACAAAATATATTTTTATGAAGAGTAAAATATTTTAAGTGATTTATTCTGGAATAATATTCCTGCTTTTTTTATTGTTCATAATTGTGTTGAGAAGTTACGGTTTTAAAGTTTAAAAAATTGTTAGCTTTTTTGGACTATTTTGGCATTTACTGAGATTTTGTAGGCTGTTTGGGAGTTTAGCTAATATTTCAGCTACATGCTAGCTGTTTTGTCTAATTTACGTTTTTTTTTTAGGCTTTTTCCGAAAGCTGTTTTGGCTAACTGTGGCATTTTTCTTTTTTTCTTCAGTTTCTTTAGATATTTTGAAGTTTATCAATTTAATCAGCTACGTGCTAGCTGGTCTAACCTAGTTTTTTTTTTTTTAGGTTAATTCGGCATTTAGCTAATATTTTAGCTGGCTTTTAGCTTCAGCGTTTTCAGCTATCAATTTCAGCATCTTCAGCCATCAGCACTATCATCTAAAGAGGTCAAATTCATCTTACAGCATAAACACTAACATTATCGCAGTAATGCTTCATATCTAGTTCATAATTATGTTAAAAAGTCAGTTTTAGTGTTCAATAAATGTTCCTCTTGTTTGGCACACAACCTAAGTTTTGGATTTTGGCCCCCTGTGCCAGTTTGACACCTCTGATTTAAATGAATGTAAACATTTTTAACCAGTAAACAGTTTTTTTGCATTTGATCGCCTGATTATTGTGGAAATGTTTGCATGACATTTAGGTTGATGTCATGAAGCAGCTGAAAGGTCAGAAGTCATTGTGGGCGGGACTAAAAGCGTTTTGATGAACGTTTACATCCAGAAGCTTCATTCGTTCATGTATGACTGCAGCTTTGAGGAAGCAGCCTGAAGGCACACAGTCCTTGCTCCGGCCTGCCCCTCAATAAAGACGTGAACCCCCCACACACCTTGACACCTGAGTTTCTTTTTTAATTGTAAACAAACAGCATCTTCCTTCCCAGCAAACTGCTTCTCGTTAGTTTGTCCCATTTGTTGCTGAATCCGTCACTTGGTGATGTTGATGTAATGAACCCAGGTTGGGTTCTGGTTTAAAACTAATTTTTATCATGAGGCCAAACCAAAAGTAAGCTGGTCACCAGAAGAGGAGGTGAGGGGTACATTCCCAGCGCACCAGAGAAACGTTGATGTCACATGACTGAACAGACATGAAACGTGTGAATCTGCAGTGCGAGTACGTGAATGAAGGAGGTGATGATGATGATGATGCAGCTCAACAAGAGGGAGAATTTGATGATGCTTCAGACTCCTCATCATTTGTTCCTTCTCTCCATCAGGAGAAAGGAGGTCCTGCGGTGGAAAGCCTCACGCCTCCAGCAGGACGTGCCAGCGGCACACCTGCTGTCCCCGGCTCTCCTTCATGTCCTGCCAGTGGAGCTGCTCCTCCTTGCCGCTGCTGTTCTGGCCCAGCGCGATCCAGCCCACCATCTCTTTGCGCTTCATGCTGCGCCGGTTGTAAATCGAGACCAGCAGCGTGACGTCGGACAGCTGGAACAGCGCCACTTGGAAGACAAACGTCTCCTTGTAGACTGGGTTGGGCTGGCCGCGGCGCACCGACGTTTTGCACCGGGCGATCTCCTGACCCACTGAGTTCAGCAGAGTCAGCCGGCCGTAGGTGTCTGGATGAAGAAGGAGAAGATTCTGAGGAAAAAGGAACTCGGAGAGGCCGCTGCCTTTAATACTGTAGGACAGGTAGCATACACACCTGGAGGCCTGCTGACGGCCAGGTTTCTGAAGAGGCTGCCTTTGATGAGCTCCACTGACATGCGTCCGGTGGTGGCGTTATAAGAGAGGCCCAGCAGCAGCTCGGGGACGCCACCGTGGGTCAGGGACTGAGTGCACGAAGCAATGTCACTCTGAGACGTCGCAGAGAGACTCAGCTGGGAGCCGACGTGCTGGAAGAAAGATGGGCGAGTTAGCCAACGCCGTTTGACACGCAGCGAGAAGCAGCTTCGCGGCTCACCTTCAGGTTGCTCCGAGGCTCCAGGATCACCGTCGTCTCCATGGTCCCTCCCTGTGGATCCAGTCCCCCTAGACAAAACACTCTCTCCCCCACCATCCTCTCGCGGGACATCCTGCCCCCTAGCGCGTACAGCCGGAACCGCACAGCTGACGCGTGCAGGTCGGTCGGCTCTACGTGTGAAAAGCGAACGGTCTCGTTGAATTGTGGGCGTGGCCCTTTCTGCACCGACGTCTTGTGGCGCTGCTTCTTTGAGGGCAGCAGGAGCATGCGCACCTGCCAGGAGTCCAGCCCGCTGCGGTCTCTGTCAGGAACGTCCCGCGCTGAGAGCACAGAGACCAGCAGCTTGCTCAGGCTGGGTCGGTACTCCAGAGAGAGGACCAGGTCTCCACATTTACAGATGGGAGGTCGAGTGGACGAACACAGCAGCTGGGACGAAGCGCTGCTGTGCAGGGTCCGTTCCTGCGGAGGAGAACCGCAGAAAGGCAGAAGCTATCAGAGTCCATCTGCCCTAAAACGCCCCATTTGGACACATTCAGCAGATTCATTCTTTGTTTGACACCTTTAGAGTGAAGCTCACTTTCAAGTGGTCGGGGTGTGGGCTTCCAACAAGCTAACTCCTGGTTGCCATAGAAACGGGGACTTGGCCAAATTCAGAGCAATCACCGCTTCCTGACAATTTCTGGCTCCAAGATGGCGACTTCCATATCATGAAACAATGCTGACCATTCAGTCAGCATTGTTTCATTTAGTTGAAACTGGAAGTAAGACATTTTCTGTGAGTGATGTCACACTCACTCAGTCCAGTGCTCATCCACTGTCCTTACAGGTGAATACAGGCTGGGTGTTAGCGAAAAACTGGCAAACTTTTACAGGGTGTCCTGCGCATAATATTAAGGTCGTGGGCTGCTCGGTGAGTGAAATGTTCCTGCACATTTTTGTCTACGGGCAACAGGCCATAGCGAACGCCTGTACAACCTGAGATACAGGCGTGTCGTACCGATATTTTCTTTTTACAACCCCCAAACTCTGCAATCTGCACAAGGATCCTGTTCGAGCTCTTAGCGTGATCATAGCGCGCTCCTTGGTTCCACACTGAGGAAAGTAGGCATTTTCCAGGCGTCCTACAGACACAAATCAGTGTGTAGCACAGTGTGTGTAGCAACTCTTGTTAATAGTGTGTGGCGTATATTATGCCTATGAATAGATAGCTACACCATCACATGTACAGAGTTGATTTTTCACGTAATCCTCTGAGCTGGGTGGAAAAGCCATTCAGTTGTTCCTCTCTATGACCCTTCACAGACCTGGACAATCCAAAAATCCTCAGCACCCGTGCGGATGAACCGGCCCGTAAGTGTGCGAGTGACTAAGACATGGTTAACCCTTGTGCTCTCTTATGGGGTCATAATTATGTTAAAAAGTTGAGCTTTCAAAGTTTAAAAAATTGTCATTCTTTTAGCTTTTTGGACTATTTTGGGATTTACTAAGATTTTTAAGGCTATTTTGAAGTTTAGCTAATATTTCAGCAACATGCTAGCTGTTTGGGCTAATTTAGGCTTTTTTTTAAATTTAGGCTGTTTTGGAGCTATACATTAACACGTCAGCTGTCTTGCCCCATTTAAGCTTTTTTTCAGTTTTTTAGAATATTTTGAAGTTTAGCTATTTTTAAGACCATGCTAGCTGTTTTGGCTAACCTACGTTTTGTTTTTTTTTTGTTTTTTTTTTTAGGCTAATTTAGCATTTCACTATTTTTTAGCTGGCTATCAACCTCAGTGTTTTCAGCTATCAGCTTCAGTGTTTTTAACTAACAATATCTTCGACCATCAGCACTACCATCTTCTGCGGCCAAATTCAGGTTACAGCATTCACACTAGCATTATTGCAGATAATGCTTTATATTTATGTCATAATTATGTGAAAAGTTACGGTTTTAAAATTTTAACAATTTAGTTTTAGTGTTCGATAAATGTTTATCCTGTTCGGCTACCTAAGGTGTGTCTTGGATTCTGGTCCCTTGAGCGTTTGAGTTCGACACCCCTGCTCTAAACCCTCAAAAAAATATTTTTGGCTGCAACAAGTTTCATGAAAAATTTAGGGGACGTCCGCAGCTCTGTCCCACAGTTATAGAGCAGGAATGGTGATTATGTGGAAATGCAGTTTGGTATGAAAGACCAAATCACATCAGCAAAAACTGCAACTGTCATGGAGAAGTCAAGAGCTCAGCAATGTTTGTGATATGAAGTGTCATTTTAAAATCCTCCCCTTATCAACTGTGCCATAAATAACTATAATGTGAACTCTTGTTCACCTTTTGGTGTATCCTGTTAGGGGTTAATTTTAAGGCGCAGGATGGGTTGATTTCTCTATAAACAAAGACTAAGAAAGCTCTCGTGTCAGATTTCTGCATGATGCAGGTTCTGTTCTCTCTGAGACATCGGCGCCTGCAGAACTCAGTCAAACAGCAGTTTGGACGTCTGCTGCTTCTGTTGCTTCGATATCCCTGGTTCAGTGACGGAGCCTGCTGATCAGACTAGGACCAACGTGATCACGCATCCAACCTTCAGCTCCAAACGCACTAAAGGTGTTGACCATCTGGACTTCTGCACAAAGTTTAAATATCGCTACTTCAATAGATGAAGAACATGAAAATAAAGGAGAAGGGTTTTAAACTTCTCTTTCATTGGAGCTTTGATCTTTCCTAGGCTAAGAACGGGAAAATTTGTTTTCTGTCTGCATGAGTTTAAAGTTTTGTGGTCCTGCAGAGATTTGACTCTATCTGTAGTCCTCCCTCATGGATCATGTAAAGCTTGGAGTACCTCTGGGCTCCAGGTGGATGAACTGTCTGTGGCTTCGTTTTTGTCCCGATCCACCGGGGTGTCCTCGCTCCCCTCTGCAGCCGGTCGGGTCGTACTCGGGGTGGGACTTCCCTCAGCAGCTGCAGCAGCTGGAGCCGACATCTTCTCACTTTTTTCCTCCACTGCGCAGAGAGGATCCTGGAAGGTCTGTCGGCATGACGCTTCTGCCTCTGCTGGAAGAAGACAGAAGGTTATTCCCATCGGGAAGCTTTTAGAACCTTTTGATAAACGGAAGATAGAAAAACATTTAATAGATAATTTAGTCCAGTTGGGTCATCGGAACTCAAACAAGTTATTTTGGACAAAGACGGCCCGCATGTCAAGTTTTAAAAGCTCCAGATTTTTGGCATCTTGCTCCTGTGGGTGTCAGAGTTGTCAGAGTGGTTTAGGTCTGTTTGGGAGATGATTTTTATCTTTAGACTCTGGAGATTCCAGGGATCTATTCTTGGATGTTTTTGCATTGCCTATTCTCATTCTGCATCACTTTAATGCCAATGGTTGCCATAGGATCAGGAGTCCTCAAACTTTTTCTCTGATGTGTGTTGATTTGTAGGCTAACAGAAAAAGTACAACAATCACAGCCTAAACACAAACATTTATGGTTTTCCAGAAGCCACACATAGCCACATTTTTAATAATTAATTTATGTAATATTCATTAAAAAATTATTCCAAAACATTAAAAAAATTTGATATAAAGCATAACCTGTGATAATGCTAGTGTGAATGCTATAAGCTGAATGTGGCTGAAATTAAAACTTGAAGCTAACAGCTGAAAACGCTGAAGCTGATAGTCAGCTAAAGTATTAGCGAAATGCAAAATTAGCCTAATGACTGAAAAAAAATTAAATTATCCAAAACAGCGTGCAGTTAGCTGAGATATTAGCAGGATGCCAAATTAGAGCAAAAAGAAACTGGTAAAATGTCTAATTTAGCAAAAGCAGCAAGCACAAAACTAAAATACTAACTAAACTCTAAATTATCCAAAAAAAAGAGAGAAAAAAAAAATTAGCCAAATCAGCTAGAATGAAGCTGAAATATCAGCTAAACCCCAAAATAGCCAAGAAATCCTAAGTAACTACCAAAACAGTCCAAAAAGCTAGCATTAAAAGAGCTGAATATTTTAATAGCTAAATGAGATAAATAGCTGAAAGAGCTGAAGAGCTATGGACGTCCAAAAACATATGGAAGAAAAATAATAATAATAATAATAATAATAATAATGAGAAATAAAGAAAAAGTGAATCCCTATAGTGATTAATAGTCTATCCTCTCCCGTTAAAGTTCAAAGTGAAGAACGGTGGGATAAAAAGCCACATTCTGTGTTTCTGATGGGGTACTGGGCCAAATGTGGAGGTGGGCCTGATCCGGCCCGTGGGCCGTAGTGAGGGGACCCCTGCCATTGATGCGTGCTGCTCTGACACTTTGACTGGAATCCTGAAGGTTTAAAAGCAGGAAAATGAAAATCAATTGGTTGTAATCAACCTGATGGATCTGAACTTCCTGAGAGATCATGTCATTGATCATGTGATAGATCATGTCATAGATCATACCACAGATCCCAAGTAAGGTTTCACTGTGCAAAAGCCCGATGTATATTTTTATAGACCCCCTTTGTAATCTAGGCTAAATATTATTTATATTGGTTATTTTTGATTGATTGATTGACTAATTGATTGATCTGGTTTATTTCAAGCATAGCGTTTCTGTTGAAATGATGGACGAACATAATTTAATCAGGGATGTCTCATAGTAACTACCGTTTCAAGTTTCTTTTTTGCTTCATTTTTTCAATATTTCATTTTGTTTTCTGTAAATTACTTTTGCTTTTGGAAACCTTTTCTTTGGTTGTTTTACGGAAACCAGAAAAGGCAGGTACTGCACGACAAAATGAGGATGAACTCTGTGATTGCTGAATAGACAAAAAGCTTTGATTCTTTCATTCTGTAACCCAAACATGATCCAGAGAACTCCATGAGGCATTCCCGATGAGTCCTGCTGTCTCCAATGTTTCCAAAAAGCTGAAGTTCCCATCATTGGTTTCTGTTCGACTATGTTCACTGAGATCTCGCAGAAGTCCACGAATGCATGAAGCAGCATGAGTGGGAGTTCACTGCCGACCTTCAAATGATACAAAAACTCTGCAGTAGAACATTCTGTTCCTGTTGAAGAAGTTAATGCGTTTCATTCTCTAGATTCACCTCTCTGCTGGAGGCTGAGACGTTAGCAGCTAACGTTAATTCAAATAATCCTTTATTTGAATACAAATGGCTCTGATGCTCCATGTTGATGCCATTTTTTTCAGTTCTGTATTTTTTTATTAGTTAGGCTTTACTAGAGCCACTAAAGCATTCTTTATGTTATAGTTTTAGGATATCTAATACAGTATATCAGGTTTGTGGAGCTGGATTTGTGAACTGAAGAACATCCTGTCTTGGAAATAAGAACAAACTGGATCTGAAACACTTCAGATTATTAAAGATTATGGAGCTTCATTGGGGCCAAAATTATTGAAATCAATTATTTTCAGCTTTAAATATTCTGTTCTTTAGGTTTCAAAACACAAGATTTTAATTTCAAAACTATTTTTTCCACTTTCAACTCTTTTTTTTGTTGTTGTTTTTTTTCAAATCTGAAAATTTCACTTTCGATTTTTTTTTTCAGTTTCAAATCCTTTTTTCTCTTTCAACAACTTTTTCATTTTCAAATCGGAAAATTTTAGTTTCAAAACTTTTTTTCTGTTTCAAATCTTGTTTTCTGTTTGAACTTCCGTATTTTGTGGACTATAGAGTGCATCTGTATATAAGCCGCATAAGGTCAATAAAAACAAAAAAAAATTTAAAGATGTACAAGCCGCTCCGGGCTATACGCCGCAGATATCTATGTTGAAAAATTAGATATTTATTGCATGTACAGAATTATTTTGTACTGTCTCTAGTGGTGCAAGAAAAATCCACAGAATAGCTACGCCTTTGTATAAGCTACATGGTTCAAAACCTTGAAAAAAAGTAGCGATTTATAGTCCAGAAAATAATCATTTTGTTGGGTTTTTGAATCTGAAAATTTCAGTTTCTAAACTTTTTTTTCAGTTTCAACTCTTATTTTTCCGTTTTACAATCTGAAAATATTGTTTTCAAAACTTTTGGCTCCGTTGTGGCATGTTGGGGCGGGGCTAACACGAAGGACCAATCAAAATCCATGAGGATGGTAACTTTCGTCCCGATGCATTCACAGACTCTGAGAACTGTGATAATTACGGTCAGAAAAAGGGCTGTACTGTCTGTCTGTCATAGTCAGAAGTTGTCCCCAGACGAGTGTAGAGTTTTATCGCTTACAAACCGCGCTTTTTTTGAAAGTTAAAAAAAAAGTTTTAAGTTTAAAGGCGTTTTAACACTTGAAGCATCACCTGTGATGCTTGAACACAAAATCTTTAACACACGTGATAATTCCAGTAGATTCTGAAGGAGATTCTTCTTCAAAATCTACTGGAATTATCGTACCTGTTATTCTAAATTGTGAGTGCAGCGACCATGCCCTCATAAATGAAAATAAAATTTAAAAAATAAACTAAAATAGTTTCACGTTAGTACAGAAAATACTTTCAGAATGTAAAACACATGTTCAGTGTTTCGGGTTCGATACCTTCACAGTCGGACGGCTCAGTGCTGCCCTCTTCCTGCTCGGACAGGCGGGTGAATTTGTGGCGCCGGCTCAGCGGCAGATGAGTCTGGTGGGACGGCTCTGGACCGCCGCTCGCTGCCGCCACACGGAAACTCTGCGAGCGAGACACGGAGATCTCAAACTGCTTGAGGACCTCGTCTTCACTGTCGGAGGAGCTGGAGGCAGCATCACCGTCGTAACCATAGCTGCTCACTGGAGGGAGGGAAGCAGACGCAGAGAGCGGGAAAACTGAGAAATAACTTTGGCTTTTCTGTTCTCATAACCTCATTAACAGATCTCTACAAAGAAGATAAAGACCCACTCTCATTATGTTTTTAACAAGTTCTTGTGGAGTTTTTCTGGTAAATAAGGACATATTTAAAGAAAATAAGATTAAAATTATATTTCTAAGTATTTCTTTATTCAAATTGTCGTGAATCACAAGCAGATGAAAAAAATTCAGTTGAAAAAAAATCATATTTGTGATGCAGAAAAAATATGCGAGACGGGCCACAAGCTCGCCGCTCCGAGCTCTCAGCAACAGGGAACGGAAGAGTGTCAACGGTCCAAACCCAAAACTCAGAGAGAAATCTTGAACGAACGCCAGCCGCTCTGCAGAGACTATGTTTCAGAAAACAGTTTGTGCAGCTGGCTCGGAAACGCTCAATCTTTAGCATTCAAACTTGTGCAGAGGAATATGAGTTTATGGGCTGATGCAATAAACCTGCACGACATGTTGAAATGGATCCTAAACGGATCTGAGACTGTAGCAGGCAGACAGAGATATCGGGAAGACAGCAGGAAAAAGGAACCAGACTATTTCCTGGTGGAGAAAGGGAGTAGACTATTTCTGGTGGAGAAAGGGAGCAGATTATTTCCTGGTGGAGAAAGGGAGTAGACTATTTCTGGTGGAGAAAGGGAGCAGACTATTTCTGGTGGAGAAAGGGAGTAGACTATTTCCTGGTGGAGAAAAGGAGCAGACTATTTCTGGTGGAGAAAGGGAGCAGATTATTTCCTGGTGGAGAAAGGGAGTAGACTATTTCTGGTGGAGAAAGGGAGTAGATTATTTCCTGGTGGAGAAAGGGAGCAGACTATTTCCTGGTGGAGAAAGGGAGTAGACTATTTCCTGGTGGAGAAAAGGAGCAGACTATTTCCTGGTGGAGAAAGGGAGTAGACTATTTCTGGTGGAGAAAGGGACCAGACTATTTCCTGGTGGAGAAAAGGAGGAGACTTTCCTAGTGGAAAAAGGTAATATACGATCATCTACATCAGGGGTCATCAACCTTTTTGAAACTGAGGGATAGGTACTGAGTCATATGACGGGCTGCCATTTTGAAATAACACGTTTTGCTTTGTTATAGTTAAATATGATTAATAATGAATAGTGATATTCCTCTGTGTGAAGACACGGATTTCTCACCATAGTTATCAACAATGACAACAAGCTAGGAAACACATATCAATATTCAGCACTTTATTAATCTCAGAAATTGTTATATTTTCTGATGATCACTTATATTTTGTGGGAAAAATTTCCCATTTTTACTATGTTGCACCATGTTTATCAATTATGTTAAAGAAAAATCAACTTATACATTTTTAAACAAATCTTGTCACATCTTGAACTTGTGACCAAATCTGCAGCATTTGTACCTAAATGAATGATCTTTGAACTGGAGTAGGTCTGAGGTCACCTAAACTTAGTGAACATATTTTTAAGATGTTTTCATTTTTATGCAAATGTAAAAATACCAACAGAATAAAATTTTAGACACAGCTCACAAGTGTGTTGTTTTATTTTTAGAAAGACTTGAGGGCACCTTGTGTGGTCCTTGAGGGCTACCTGGTACCCGCGGGCACCATGTTGGTGACCCCTGATCTACATGGATACAGTTACTCTGAAAGACTTATGAAAATAATGGCATGGCCCCTTTAATGAACCTTGCCTCTGAGCAGCAACTAGACAGTTGAGCAGCTGAAGATCAGAACATGTGCTTTGAATTTGTTCTAATAATAATTTACCACAAAACTTAAAAACTAAAGCAAATTAACCAGAACTTCAACCCCTTTATTTATTGAAATTGTCAAAATATTCTTCTAAGTCCACATAAGTTATTAAACCGATGACCCTGTGATTGTATATCTGACTGACTCAAACCAAGAAAGCATTCATAGACTCAGGAAAGCTTTGCAGCTGTTAGTCAAGGTGTGACACGTTATTCTGATTTTCTGAGACAGAATTATGTGTTTTTATCAGCTGTCATCCAATAAAGTTAATTTATAAATCATGAAGCACTGAAATAGTAACACTTTTGTTAAAACAAATTCAGAGTTTCATGATGCTAAGTCTAAAATTAGAGAAAATTAGTAATCTAAGAGGATACACAACCAAATGTAGCCATAAATTGATTTTTTTCTCCTAATCTGGAAAAAAAAATGTGTTCTTTACTTGATGCTTTATTTGTTTTCTTGGAGTCACTTAAATTGCATTTCTAAAAGTAGTGTATATCTTCTCACGCAAACATTTCTTGCAAAAAAATACGCCCATGTGTCATGTATGTACTTTGAAATTGATTTTTTCATATGTTTTACTTAATATCATAATTCAATTGGATAAAAAAAACGACTTATTTTTTTTCAATTGAACAACAAATAGTTGCAATTTTCTTCAAAACTGTGTGTTTTTCCTGTGTGTGCATATCTCAATCTGTAACATAATGTAACACTATTGTACACCGAGTGTCCAAAGCTAAAATTAGAGAGAAATGTTGAGGTTTAACACTAGAACAAAGTTCCTGTGTGTTTCAGAATGTCGTCGCCTTCATTCACTGACATGAACACGTCTTCTTAAAACACTTATGGTGGTAATCTTCATCCTAAACTGAATTTGTACATTAAAAACCATATTTATTGTTTCATAAATCATTCCGACAGAAAAACCTCTTACCTGTGAGTCTCCATTAGGGAATCAGAAGTGGAGTTTCTGTTTGTCAAAGGAACCAACAGGAATGATAGAGACCTCACCTGTCTGCAGGTGAGACGGCATCAAGCCTGCTGACTGACTGCTCCCAGTTTGACACCGACTCCACCAACAGATCAAATATTACGCACGTCAAGATCCAGTTCTTCTGTTTGTTTTCTGCAAGACGTTTGACTGCATTTGTATTTTCAGACATCTTTTACAGAATTTAAATGCTAATCTAACTAAGAACAGGAAGTCTGTTTGGTGGAAATGAAAAACTTCAAGAATTGTTTCTTTTTTGAAGGTTTTAATCCAGTTTTATGTGTTTCTCTGACAGGATCGTCTTTGAGGTCTTCTCTTAGTATTAGAATCTTTCCGTCAGGCATGTGTCTTGTCATTTTCAGTAACCGGAGGGATCTTCAGATTAAATCTGTCATCCTGGTTCTAGGAAGTTCACCAGAAAAGCCAGTCTCCTAACCTCATGTTTGTCCTGAGCACCTGCAGTGTTTGTCAAGTGGGAGGAAGAAAAATGAAGAAAGAAACACACTGGTGGTTCTCTGTGTTTTAAGGCTTTGGGTCGGTCATGTTTACATTAAGTTTGTTGACTTACAGTGGAGGAAATAAGTATTTGATCCCCTAGTACAGGGTCTGCAACATGTGGCTCCTTCATTCTTTTACGCAGAAGAGATACGCAGAAGAGAAATTATTTGAGTTTTGTCATTCCTGTTAAGAATTTTAACATGTCAAACAACTAAGAAATCCAAGTTTAATTTACTGTCAGAAATTCTAGTTCTAATAAATTAAGACATTCAAACAGTTAGTCAAATAAAAGTGTCTAAATGTTGATTTATTCTGGTAAATTACCATAAAGTTTAAAGTTTTGAAGAAATTCTATTTAAAATGATTGAAAAAGATTTAGAGTTGTGTGTTTTGTGAATGACAACAATAAGCTCAGTTTTTTTAAGTTTTTAGAAATATATTCCACTAAAATGTTTATATCTGAGAGTAAAAGGGGAAAAAAATGATGACGGCACACCAAAATCTTCAAAAAACATCAAACTGTAGTAATTTAATTATTTCAATAGTTAAGTTACATTTATAAATCAATGTTTGATTGACAAAAACATCATAAATATTGTACATTTTTTAACTATAAAGGGGGACTTTGTGGCTCTTGTTGAGTTCTGGTCTGAAAGAAACTAGACCAAATGGATCTTTAAGTGTTCAAGGTTACAGACCCGGCCCTCGTAAGAGTTCTGGTTCACACACACTCCCAATCAACCTGTCACCTGAATTTAAGTCACCTGTTTAAATCACCTGTAGAAAAGACACCTGTCCTCAAAATAGGCATTTACTAGGGATTTCTCTGTTTAGCTAATAGTTCAGCTACATGCAACCTGTTTTAGCTAATTTAGCCTTTTTTTCAGTGTTTAAGGCTAATTTGGAGTTTTGCTAAAATGATAAATGTTCTGGCTAAATTAGACATTTTAATAGTTTTTGAGGCTAATTTGAGTGTGGTTAATATTTTAGCCACATGCAAGCTGTTTTGGCTAATTTAGATTTTTTTCTGTTTTTATCCTAATTTGACATTCCACTAATATTTTAGGTAGCTATCAGCTCCAGTGTTCACAGCTATCAATTTCAGCATCTTCAGCTATCAGCACTAGCATCCTCAGCGGCCAAATTCAGCTAACAGCATTCACACTAGCATTATCGCAGATAATATTATACATCTAGCTTTTTTAAAAAGTTTTATTATAATTTTTTTATATGAAGATTTTAGAAGTTAATTATTTAAAATTGATCTATGTGTGGCTTTCTGGAAAGACATAAATGTTAACGTTTAGACGCTCTGTTAGCCAACAAACCAACCCCAGCCCCACATCAGAGGGAAAACAGTCATGTGGCCCTCACAAGAAATAGTTTGGGGACCCCTGATTTAGAGCAGAGGTGTCCTACTCTATTTCTCGTGAGCTGCTGTCCTGCTCGTATTGCAGCTAACCTGCTTCAGTAATTACTGCTCACCTGGTTCAGGTGTAATCTAGATAATCAGCAAGTACTGACACTGGGTTAGCAACAAAACAGGCAGTTCGGCAGCTCTGGAGGAACAGGGTCGGAGATGCTTGATTGGGAGAAGTTGCTGTGGTCAGACCGGACCAACATGGAGCTCTTTGGTATCAACTCAACTGTTTGGAGGAAGAGAAATGCTGCCTATGACCCCCAAGAACATCATCCCCACTCTCAAGCATGGAGGTAGAAGCATTATGGTTTGGGAGTGTTTTTCTGCACCTTTTTCTACCAGTTTAAATAAAAAAAAAAAGAACCTTCATCTTCCCACCAAGAGGCTTAAAACGGATCATGGACAGGTCCTCCAAGATAATGACCCAAAATAGACCCAAGACAACTGAAAAAGAAGCAGATCAAAGTCATGGAGCGGCCCAACCAATCCATGGACCTCATCAAGTCCATTTTATTCCTTATAGGGTTACAGGGCTGTCGGAGCCAAGCCCGGCTACTGTTGGGCGAAGGCGGGTTACACCCTGGACAGATCGACAGTCTGTCACACGGCTCTCTGGACCTCAACACTTTAGAAAACCTCTGCAGAAAGCTGAAGCTCAGAGTTACCGAACAACAGCCACCAAATCGGAATGATTTAGAAGTCATTTGGTGAACTAAAACTCCTCCTGATATGTGCAGAAACCGGATCATCAAACCTCTGACCTTGCTTTTGGTTTCCGATTTAACAACAAATAAATAAATATATCCAGGAAGAGGGTTCAAAAAAATACTTATTTTCCTCAATGATTATAAATACATTTTCTAAAGTTCATTTCTTCATGCTTGTATCTCACTGTTCAGCCTACGTTAGGATAACAGATCGTCAGTTTCCTTTAAAATGTGGGAAAACCAACAAAAATTAGCAGAACATCAAACAGTTATTTCCTCCACTGTACATTTCAGTTAATTTATTAACCATCATGCATCACTGCCTCCTGCACTTGGGTCCTTCACAGAACCTTCAGGTTTTTATATTTCCTTTGTTTGTTCTCATGTCTGCCTCTGTAAAAGCCGTCATACAGTGCAAGATTCCTGAGTCTGTCCATCAAATAGTTTAAGTTTTATGAAGCAAAAAAAGTTGAAATGAAATTAGAATCAGGAATCACTCATTAGAAGGATACCATCTTCTTAAAAAAAACCTCACCTGCTGTTACTGTTGTGATGCTAACAACCCAATGTGATGCAGTTTGTTCCAAACAGAACCACAGATGGACGGAGGATCTCCTCGTCACTCACCCAGACCCTGCAGGACTCCCTGCCGCCTCCTCTTGTGGCGGCCATGTTGCTCCAGGCAGGGCAGCCCGCCGACACGGGAGAAGCACAGCTTCTTGTTGATGAAGAGGAAGAGGATGGCCAACGCCACGATGAAGACGCCCACGGCGGACAGGAAGCCGATGGCCTCGGGGGTGACTGGCAGCAGGAGGGGGAGGGAGAGGGGGCACACAATGACACACTGATCAGACAACACAAACAGACAGCCTGGATACACACACAGACACACAAACACAGTACGTATGGTACATGTGGAGCACAAAGACAGAACGAGGGCAGTTTAGTACGTTGGTTAGCCTCCGTGCCCTGCTCAAGGGCACAGTCAGTGTTACAAAACAGTTTAACAGTCAGAGTTTGAACATAGTCTTTAAACCGGCAGCTTTCTGCCTTGCTGAAGAACATTTGATGAGTAAGAAAACAATAACCAGTATCATTCTGTATTCAAAACAGTAAAGGTAAATCTGTCATCTTCAACCTCAGAGGAGCCCCTGATCATAAAGAGAAGCTGCTGGTTCAAACTCCGGCTGCTTAGCAGGTTGTTCCAAAATTAACAGATACTAAAAACTTTTTTCAAACAAAAACTCTCACAGGTGTGTGTTCTGTTTGCCTTTCAGCCCATTATCATTAAACTATTTGGAACTTTTGTCACGTGTTATATTTTAAAGACACATCCTGATGATAACTCTGTTGTTGGTGTTCTTAAAATGTTTTTGTGGCATTTTTCTGAGGACATTTATGAAAAAAATTAAGATCAAAACAGCATTTCTGATTATTTCTTTAAAAAATATCTCATTTGGGACTTAAGATACTTAAGAAATACGCTGGACGGGCCTTAAGGTTGCCATGAACGTCTTTGTTTTCCTCGTCAGAGCTGGAATCTGGATCAGAACTGGACAGCTGGATAGCTCTAATATAGCTCACTATTTTTGTTGTAGTGGTGATGGGCATAAGGCTTTCTCCCACAACATAATGTCTAATGAACGTCTGCCACTCTGCAGAAACTATGATCTAGAACATGGTTCCCCAAACTACGGCCCGGGGGCCAGTTCTGGCCCTCCTCCAAATTTTGCCCGGCCCCTGAACAAATTCAGAGACAAATTAGTTTTTTTTACCCAATCTGACTTTGACAGTGTTTGTTTTCTGACAGCAAAACCGTATTGCTAACAGAAAACACTGTTAACATCACAGTTAGTATCAATCGCAGACAGAACTGCAAACAAAAACACTGTTAGCATCATTATTAGCATCAATCACAGACAAAACTGCTAACAGGGAACACTGTTAGCATCATAATTAGCATAAATCACAGACAGAACTGTAAACAGAAAAAAGTGTTTTTCATTTTGGCTAAAAACGGCATCATCATCATTAAAAGAGGGGCTTTAAAACTCATTAAAACACCCGATGGTTGTCTGTTCTTTACAGAAATGTTCTTAATTTGTGTTGTTTTCTTCATTTTCCCTCATGTAGAAACACAAAGTTCAGCCTCAAAGCAGCAGAAGTCTTCACTCCGTATGATCCTGGAATGAAAAGGCCAAGCGCATAAACTGGGGTAATGCGACCCACAAGTCCAGGAGAAACAAAGGCTGGTGAGTGAGGAGCTCCACATGAGGAGAGCAGCTTCAGGGGATACAAAGATGATAAAGAAGTAGTGGATCACGGCCATTAACGTGACAGAAACTTTCAGTGCTTCAGGATGTCTTTCTTGTTTCCATGGAAACTGCATCTCTGGGTCACTGTTTCATTGCTTCACTGGTGTTACAGGTGTCTGAGCAAGATCTACATCTACAGCTCCATGCTGCCATACAGAGTTATAAAATGAAGAAAATCACTTTCTGTGGAGGTTTCTGGACAAAGCTTGACTGCTAGTACAAGCTCTCTAACATCATTCAACAGGCTGATTCCTAGTTTGGTCTAATCGGATCCGGCCCTCTGGGTAATTCTATCCGGCCCTCGAGATCATATTATTTTATTGTCATTAATGGATCGATGTTATCTTGCGCTTATTTATAACT
This sequence comes from Oryzias javanicus, assembly GCA_003999625.1. Classification (NCBI taxonomy): domain Eukaryota; kingdom Metazoa; phylum Chordata; class Actinopteri; order Beloniformes; family Adrianichthyidae; genus Oryzias; species Oryzias javanicus. The sequence continues at coordinate 2,838,396 of CM012458.1, read as the reverse complement.
TGTATAATTTTGATTAAAAATATTTTCATGGAGAGTAAAATATTAAAGTTAATCAAGATTTAAGTGGTTTTATGTTGGAATAATATTCCTGCTATTGATATTTATGCTAAAAGTTATGGTTTTAAAGTAGATAAAATTAGGATTGTGCTAGCTTTTTGGACTATTCTGGCATTTACTAAGTTTTTCTAGGCTATTTTGGAGTTTAGCTAAAATTTCAGCTATATGCTAGCTTTTTTTTAGCTGATATATATATAGATTATTTTTTTTGGTAGTTTTTAGAATGTAATGCTCAGCTACATGCTAGCTGTTTTGGTTAATTTAGGGGTTTTTCCATTTTTTAGGCTGTTTTTGGAGTTTAGCTAAAATTTCAGCCACATGCTAGCTGTTTTGGCTAATTTTGGCTTTATTTTTTTGTTTGTTTTTTTAGGCTAATTTGGCATTTAGCTAATATTTTAGCTGGCTTTTAGCTTCAGCATTTTTATCTATCAGCTTCAGTGATGTCAGCTATCAATTTCAGCATTTCCATTTTTCAACTTCAGTGTTTTTAGCTATCATTTTTTGCATCTTTAGCTTTCAGCACTAGCCTCTTCAGTGGCCAAATTCAGCTTAAAGCATTTATATTAGCATTATTGCAGATAATCCTTTACATCTAGTTTATAATGATGTTAAAAAGTTACAGTGGTAAAGTTCAATAAATGTTTACCATGTTCGGCCCGCGACCTAAGGTGTGTTTTGGATTTTGGACCCTGTGTGTTTGAGTTTGACACCCCCTGTTCTAATCAAACACAGTTTTAAGATGATACATTTAAATAAAACAAACGTGTCTTCTTTTCTTCTGATTCATGGCTCAGCAGAGACGAATCAAACTGATCCAGAGACTTAAGCGGAGCTTCATGAAGAGGCTGTGGACCTGTTTGTATTCTTGTGACGTCAACGTGAAAACAACATCCTTCAAAAAGTAATTCCTCTGTCCTAAATTAATTGATTTTTTTTCTTGCTTTAGAGCTCCCCCAGACTCAGGCCAGCGTCTGGGGTTGGGATGGAAGCTTGAATCAACCCAGAAACTCGACATGTTTTCATTCTCAGACGCACGTCCCTGAAAATCACAGTCTCCCTGGAAACGCTCCAGCAGCTCTATTAAGATATAATGAATGTGCTTTTTCCCTCCCACGTGCGAGAAGGTTTCATGTTACCATGGCGCCATCAGGATGTCTGCCCTGATTGGCCAGGAAGAAGCAGGATCTCAGGATGACACACAGAGATGAAGCATTAAAGGAAACAAACAAACCAACATAAACAGTCTGATGGGGTTAAATGTGGAGGCGCTGGCTGAAAAGCTCCATCCTCCATGCTAGTGTGATGTAACCAACCTCTATGGCAGAGCATGGTCTGCAGAGAGCCTTCCAATGCATGGCAACACCTTTAATAAAGCATATGTATACATGGTGCTGGTGTCAAAGTGCCACCTGCTGGAGGCAAGCGACATCACACCTCCTGTCAGGTCTTTACGGAGATCAGAAAATGAAGATGTGCTCATTGCTGTCTCTAAATAGACCCTACAACTGGTGACCTGTTCAAGGTTAACCCAGCTTTTGTCCAACAGTAGCTGTGATAGGCTCCAGCAGCTCTGACCCTGAAAGTGATTCAGAAGGTTCTGAAGATGAATGGATGGATCTTCCGATTTTATGGATTTGTTTTCAAAAAGGTTTGAAGAAACCACAATGGTAGAGCCGACGCCGACTGGTAAGGAGACTGATGTCCTTCAGAGTTTGCAGGACTCTTTTAAAGACTGCCGGGGGGAAGATGCACCAACAGGAACAGGAAGAGGATAGACAAGATCAGCCTCTGTTCTGGAATGTCCTCTAGAGTCTGAGACTGTGGTCATTGAGATGAGGACGTCACAGAAGCTGGACTTCATCATGGACACTCATCCTCTGCATGAGATCATGGAAGCACTGAGCAGCTCCTTCAGTCAGAGACTAACACTTCGCTGCAGGATAGAGCGCTTTTCTAGATCTTTTCTGCAGTCAACTACTAGACTCGAAAACACTTATTGGAACATCTATTATTATATTATATTTTTTTGCTTGTTTCAACTTTTGTGTTCTAAGCTACCAATTTCCCCATTGTGCGATCCATTAAAGTTCTATTTCTACCATTTATTTCATGCAAACACGACCAAAATTGCAGATAATGCAAGAAACCCATCATCTCGTCTTTGTGGAATCAAGAGGCAGTCGTCCTCATTTTCTTCACTGACACGTTAAATTACAGACACTTGTCTGAAGGTTGGACTGCTTTTAGCATCTTATGACTGATCATCTGGTATTCAGCATTTGAGACCAAGTATGTTCAATAAATGTTGCAGAGGTGCAATAATTCCATCTTTTGATATCAGTAAGAAGTCCCACATGTGATGGGATGAACAGCTTCAAACTAGTTATAAGCATTACCTGTGATAATGCTAGAGTGAATGCATTAAGATGAATGTGGCAGCTGGAAATTCTATAGCAGATGGCTGATAACGCTGAAACTGATAGCTGAAAATGCTAAAACTATTAGCAAAAAATGCTGAAAATGATGGTTAAAAATCCTGAAGCTGATAGCTAAAAATAATTAAGCCGTTAGCTAAATGGGTTGAAGATGACAGCTAAAAATGCTGAAGTTGATGGCTTAAAATGCTGAAAGTGATAGCTAAACGTGCTGAAGTTGATATATAAACATGCTGAAAAAGGCTGAAGCTGATAGCTAAAAATGCTGAAGCTGTCAGCTAAAAATAAATAAAGTGATAGCTAAAAAATGCTGAGGCAATAGCTAAAAATGCTGAAAGTGATAGCTAAAAATACTTTAGCTGATATCTGAAAATAGTGAAAGTGATAGCTAGAAATACTGAAGCTGAAATGTTGCTAAAATATTAGCTAAATACCATATTAGACAAAAAAGTTGTCAAATTTTGACAAAAGAGCTGGTATAATGATACATTTATTAGCTTAACTCCAAAATTAGCATAAAAAACTGTTAAAAAAAATGTAAATTAACCAAAAAAGGCTAACAAGTTCCTAAAATAAAAGCTAAATGCCAAATTACCCAACAAACCCAGAAGTTGATGAACATTTTAAAGTTTGAATGGTGTCTCCAGATGAAAGTATACGGAAGTTGATGACATGGGACCCACGGACAGCCTTTTAAACTGTATTTCAGATATTAAAATGTGGATGAGAGAGAACTTCTTGCAGTTAAATCAAGACAAAACAGAAGTCTTGGTTATCGGTCCTGAAGCGGAGAGAGAAAGGGTCCAATCTTATCTTACAACCAACGGTATGAATGTTTGTGACAAAGTGAGGAACCTCGGTGTGATCCTAGATGCAGATCTATGCTTTCAACAACACATGAATCAAATCACTAAAACTGCATTTTATCATCTTTTTTTGTTTTTCTTTTAACTTGTCCTGTCCAACAGCTGAGCAACCGGGGAGGGAGCCTCTAGTGTTGGGCAGATTTTACTATGTGTGTGTGGGGGTGTGTGTGTGTGTGTGTGTGTGTGTGTGTGGGGGGGGGGGGGGGGGGTTTAAAAGAGAGGGGTTTAGAGAAAAAAGAAGATGGCAGCAGAGAGAACTGACATGGTAAAACAACCAGGTCTAAATAGCAAACCGGAATGGGCGGGGCCTGTCTACACTTGGTAGTTACACACATACCTGTTGGCTAAAATATTCTCCACATTTAAACTATCCAATTGTGCTGGGTATTGATTATTATGTCCAGAAACAATTCGACTCGATTTACAAGAGACGATTTTTTTGCGTTTCAATTCAATTTTAAGTTTACACATTTATACACATTTTTATAGAAACACATTAATAATCTACTTTATATTTGAAATATATTTATATTATTCTAAAACCAGTTCACATATTGTAAATATGGCTAGTGAAATAATGAGATTGTTAATATCATCCAGTGTTACAAGGATTCTCTAAAGGAGAAATTCTAGCAAAAATGTTCCGATCATTAACATTGGAAACATTGTTCTGCTTCTCCTGGAGGAAGTTTTAGTTTGGCCACTAGGTGGCGATCGCGCAATAGAAGTACACCTAATTCAAGAAGAAGACAGAATGAGGAAACAGACGAAGTTTTAGACAACAAATGGTTATTTTAAACAATATATTTGAATATTTCCTTAAAAGAGTTTGAAAAATTGATGCCTGTGAGTTTATAAAAATGTTCATTTAGTCAGCAATACATGTTTAGGTCAGCCGAGCGTTAGCATTAGACGTCCTATGGGAAATTCCATTGAATGTTAGCATCAAGCTATCGCACTTTAGGTTCCTAGGGTCAGGACGAAAATCCACAGCGGGGCCTCTTTTAGGTATTATGGGGCCTCGTCTGTGGAACAGTCTGATGTGAGGACTTCATCCAATGTTGAGGTTTTTGAAAAGAAACTAAAGACCTATTTATTTAATTCAGCTTTTAAGTAGATCCTGTGATTGTGATCTAGTAATTCACTCTCATATTTGCTTTTTATGTTTAATCAGATATTTATTTGTTGCATGCTTGCCGCTCAAGCTGAACTTTTTATGTATAAATTTATTTGATTTATATTTCAGCTGTTCATTTCATGTATTTTACGTCTTACCTCTACATTTTACACCTATACCGAGTGTCTTCTCACTCTTGCATGGGGGGTTCGGGATCCTGGAGTCATGGTGCTGGTTGGCCTCAGGACTCTTTTGGGGTCTCAGAGCCGTCTGGCCTTGTGTGCCAAGTTGGGGGCAGTGGGCGGGGGTGCTGGAGATGAGCGGGACGTACTTGCGTTTCTTCACCCCAGCCAACAAAAGGACAGGGTGGACAGCGCCGTCAGGTTACTTTTAAGGGTAATACATCAGCTTTTCTTTTTCCATTGTATTTGTTCGTTGCTGTGTTTGTTTTTATGAGGGGTTCATCTTATTCTATTGCATGTGAGTTTTATGTTTTAATGTACAACTCTTTGAGCTGTTTTCTTTTAATATGAAAGGTGCTATATAAATACAATTGATTTGAATTTGGAGGTACAGAAGTTTTAAAGTGAACAAAGTTTTTGAAAGATTTGAGAAATTTCTAATTCATTTCTTGCTCAATATTTTAAAAAAAACTAATGAAATTATGAATACCAAAAATAAAAGCAGTAATGTCAAGAGAATCACTAGTGTTAAAGCATTCACAGAATTATGGAGGACAGCCTAACCCACAAACATTCCCTCAGCAACACTTCCTCAGCTTTGCCACAGGAGGAGTTAACCTGAACGGCTGCTGTCGTTCTTCCAGGTGCGTTAAAGCAACAACACAAACAACACATCTCTGTTTCCCAGAGAGCATCTCTGTTTTCACCATCTGAGGAGAAGACAGACGCCTTCTGTCAGTATAAATTAACATTTTCATTTATTTTTTTAAAAATAGGTGATTTGACTTTTAGTGAAATGTTCCCTGGTTAGTGAAAAAAATGAAAAAGTAACAATTCTTCCAGTAATTCAATTCAATTCAATTCAATTCAATTCAATTCAATTCAATTCAATTCAATTAACTTTATTTATCCGTTAGGAACTTCATTTGCAGACCAACATCAGCACAAGTACAGGCCTAGACATGCAGAACCTTGCTAAAACACATTTCATCGCATACAATGTAAATAAATTAAGTCAGCCAGTAAAATCAGTAAACACTAAAACTATAAAACCAACAATCAGTTACAAATGGGATTTCATTTTAGCAGGCGAATTGAAGAGGGAATGAAGCTGGATGTGGCTCTCTTGGTTTTGAATAGAATGGACCTGAACCTGCGACCTGAAGGTAGGAGACTGTAGTGTGTATGAAGAGTATGTGAGCTGTCAGAGGAGATCTGTGTTCCTTTCCTAAGGACTCTGTTATTGTAAATGGAGGAGAGTGACTCCTGCTGCTGCCCAATAATTTTACTGCTAATTTTGACGATTTTATTGAGGGTATTACGATGCGTGAGACTGAGTGAACCAAACCAGGCTGTGATGTTAATTGTGATGATGGATTGGATAAAACATTGGTAAAAAACTGCAAGAATTGATTGATGTACCTGTAATTTGCGAAGTTTACGGAGAAAAAGAGACGTTGCTGACATTTGGAGAAAATGTTATCAGTGTTGAGTTGAAAAGTGAGTTTGTCATCGATTATGGTGCCGAGATATTTGTATGAGTGGACCTTCTCTATTGCTTCATTATTAACAATGAGTGTGGGAGAGACAGAAGAACCATGATGGAAGAGAATGACCATTTCTTTGGTTTTTGTTATGTTCAAGTCCAAACAGTTGTTCCTGCACCAGAGTGAGAAAGTGTCCAGTTCGCTCTGCAACAGTCCCACGGTGTTTGGTGTTGGGGTGTCGTCAGAGTACTTGATGTATGTTATACCGGGGGTAGTGCTCCTGCAGTCATTTGTGTACAGAGTGAAGAGAAGTGGTGAGATCACAGAGCCTTGGGGGGAGCCGGTGGATATAGTCCTGTTAGTACTGAGATGACCGTTGATTCTGACCCTCTGGTCCTCATTGTGAGGAATGATAGAACCCAGAGAATCAAGTGGGGGTTGACATTCATCTGCAGCAGTTTACGTCCCATGAGATGTGGTAGCACAGTGTTAAATGCGCTTGAAAAGTCCACAAAAACCAAGCTAACATGGGACTTAGGCTTCTCCAAGTGGGAGATGGTTCCATGCAACAGGGTCAGTATTGCATCATCCACACCCCTGTGCGGCCGGTAAGCAACTGCAGTTGGTCGGAGTTCACCCCAATTTGCCTGCAGCTGGGCCATGACGAGCCTCTCAAAGCTCTTCATGACCAGCGACGTCAGGGCTACAGGTCGGTAGTCGTTGTTGTTTGTAGGGTTGCTCTTCTTTGCCACCGGGCATATGATGGAGGACTTCCAGATGGAGGGGATGGTGTGTTCAGCCAACGATCGGTTGAAGAGTGCACAGAGGACATCAGCCAGCTGACTGCTACAGACCTTCAGCAGGCGCCCACAGATCTGATCCGGGCCAGGAGCCTTGCTGGGTTTTGTCCGTCTCAGGGAGAGCTCCACGTCTGCAGGCAGCAGCTGCAGATTAGCAGAGGTCTGGATCATGGATGTGAGCTCTGCAGAAAGCTCCTCCCTCTCCTGAGAGTAGTTTTGTTGGTCAAAGTAAAAGTAAAAGTAGGATTGAAAGAGATTTCAAACACAAAGATGAACGAGTCGAAAGCTTCGGTTTGATGTTGTTTCAGACAAAAGGATGAGATGCATGGAGGAATCTGTTTCCCATCCTGCACCTCTCCTCCACATGTCCCACGCTGCGAACCAGAAGATCTGACTGACAACAGATACTGGAGAACAGAGAGGAAACAGCCAGCAGCGTCTACAGGAGAAGTCTGGGGAGACGTGAGGAGAAGCACCTCAGACCTCTTGCAGCAGAGGAGGAGTGTTTGTGGAACCTCCTCTGGATCTATCTGAGGAAACAAAACCCGCTCACTTCTGCAGACTCCAGCCCAGAAGAGCACAGAGCTGGACCATACTCCAAACATGTTCTAGAAGAAAGGAGGCCCCAGCTGAGAGTAGGATCATGTTCTGGCTGCTTCCGGAAGGGACTTCCTGCGCTCAGGCTCCATCCTGCTCCATCAGCAGCTGCAGGAAGATGCTGGAAAAAATATGTCGTTCCCAGCCAAAGATCTCAGCATGAGAATCTACAATCCTCTTTCTGTGGAGCTTCTTGTTTAGTTCTTTTTATCAAATGCAGCTGGCAAATTGAGGATGTTAAGGGTTAAGTGAACTTCATCTCAGATCATTGAACCTGCTTAAACCTTCGTCCGTCTTAAACATCCACTAGACCAGGGGAGTCAAACTCAATCGCACAGGGGGCCAAAATCCAAAACACACCTTAAGTCGTGGGCCAACCAGGATAAACATTTATAGAACACACTAAAAATAAAATGTTTTAAACTTTCAAACTGCAACTTTTTAACATTATTATGAACTAGATATAGCATTACCTGCGATAATACGAGTGAGAATGCTGTAAGCTGAATTTGGCAGCTGAAGAAGCTGAAATTGAGAGCTGAAAATACTGAAGCTGATAGCCAGTTAAAAATGTTAACTAAATGCTAAATTAGCCTAAAAGACTTAAAAAAAAAAAAGAAACTTAGGTTAGCTAAAACAGCTAACATGCAATAGAAAAAATAGCTCATCTTCAGAAAAAAACTGAAAAAAAGCCTAAATTAGTCAAAACAGCTAGCGTGTAAATACTATCCAAACTCGAAAACAGACTAAAAACTTTTTTTGAATAAGCCTTAATTATCCAAAACAGGTAGCATGGAGCTGAAATAAACTCCAAAACAGCATAAGAAAAAGTCCGAAAAAATGGAAAAATGGCTAATCTTCAGAATAGCCTAAAAAACTGAAAAAAGTTTGGTCAAAACAGCTAGTGTACAGATATTAGCTTAACTCTAAAACAGCCTAAAAACCTTCTTAAGAATAAGCCTAAATTAGCTAAAACCACCAGCATGTAGCTGAAATATTAGCTAAATGAAAAATAAATAAAAATCTTAGTAAATGCCAAATTAGTCCAAAAAGCTAGCAGAATGCCGATTTTTAAAACTTTAAAAATATAACTTTTTAACATAATAATGAATAATAAAAAGGAAGGAATATTATACCAGAATAAATCAACTTAAACCTTAAATAACTTTCAATATTTTACTCTCTATAAAAATATATTTTGTCAAAATTATACAAGTTAGAAATAAGAGCAAGATAACATCAGGTCATTAATAACAATAAAATACAATGATCTGGACTTCAACACGTGCGTTAAGCCGTATCCCAGCAAGCTTTGGGTGAAGGCCAAAGCTTGCTTGCTGGACAAACACTAAACCACACTCTGGCTCCTTAGGACCTTCCCAATGCAGACCTGAGACTGTCAGAGAACCTCCCATGAAGCCGAGGAGGTCTGAAACCTCTCACTCAGCTGAAACCAAACCAAGCAGAACAGCTTCACTGCCGAAATGAAGCGTGCATCGACCTACTGTCTGCTGGAGCCGGCTCCGAGCTTCCTCCTCTGCTGGCCATGCCTCCTCTGCCTCCTCCTCCTCCTCCTCCTCACTGCTAACAAGTCTGGAGGTTGACACTAAGCAGCTGAACTCTCCTCATTAGTCAGCTCACACTGTAAATGAAACATGTTTCAGTCAGAAACCCCCTGAGCTCCGTCCAGCACCGGGCACCAATCAGAGCTGCTTTCCTGTCTCCCACTCCCCAAGACACAACAGGCAGGGGAAAAAAACACAGGAAAAATGAGAGACGGGCGTTTGGACCAAAACGTTGATTAGAAAATATCTGTAACGTGGGATGTTTCTTCCTAACCTTTAGAAAAAGCAGCTTCTGAGGTTCTGGATTCTCCAGACCCTGAAGAGGAGCAGAAGTTCTGGACTTGTGAAAGGTGGTGGTTTCTCCCACAGTTCTCTGTGCTGTTGATTCAAGTGAATTTCAGATGTGAAACTCACTAACTATGAGAGACAGCTGCAAGAAACTATTTCCTAGAAAATAAAACATGTTAATTGATTGTAACTAAATCTTAATTCAAAGACCTGGGAATGTTTTAACAACAGAGGATCAGAGCGGGACTTTAAAGTTTCTCCTGTTGTGGAAAATCACAATCCCTGATTCTGGAAAGACCATCCATGCATCTTCAGAACCCCCTGAATTATTTTTTGGGGTCACAGATTTGCTGGAGCCTATCCCAGGTACTGTTGGGGGGACGGTGGGTCCATCCTGGACAAGTCACTATTTTGTTGCAGGGCAATACAACCACATACACTTACGAGTATTTAAAGAGGGAGGGTCAAGGGGCCGAAATCAAAAACACACTTTAGCTCGCAGGCCAAACAGGATAAACATTTATACAACACTAAAACTACATTTTTAAAACTTTAAAACCGTAACTATTTAACATAATCATGAACTAGATGTATAGCATTGACTGTGATAATGTGAATGCTGTTAGACGAATTTGGCGACTGAAGATGCAGAAATTGATGGTTGAAAACACTTAAGCTGAAATCACTGAAGCTAAAAGCTGGCTAAAATTTTAGCTAAATGCTAAATTAGCCTAAAAAAAAAAAAATAAAAAACTAGGTGACACAAAACAGCTAACATGTAGCTGAGAAAAAGGCTAAATTAGCCAAATCATCCCAAAACAGTTCATGTGTAGATGAAATGTTAGTTCAACTCAAAATAAAAAAACTTTATTTAATTAAAAGAAACCTATAAAAAAAACAGCTAGCATGCAGCTGAAAAACATAATTGGACTTCAAAATAGCCTAAAACACTGAACAGCTCGCGTGTAACTATAGTTCCAAAAGAGTCTCAAAAAAAAAAAAAAAAAAAAAAGCTTAGTACACATCAAAACAGTCCAAAAAGCTAGCAGAGTGCTCATTTTTCCCAATTTTGAAACCATAACTTTTTAAAATAATTATGAATAATTAAAAGGCAGAAATATTATTCCAGAATATATCAACTTAAATAACTTTCAATATTTTACTCTCCATAAAATATGTTTTGTTGAAATTATACAAGTTAGGAAAAATAGGAATAAAATAAAAATGATTAAAAGGGACGGATCCGGCCCCCGGGCCTAGACTTTGACACATGTGGTTTAAGTCCCCTATGAAGCGTGATTCTGGACAGTAAGAGGACGCTTCATAAAATACAAATTCCACCAAGAAAAAACCCAACCGGGATTTGAACCAGGGCTGACCACTACACCACCGTGCAGTCCATTCTGGAAGGTCCATCAAGGAAAAATGATTTTGAAAAAAATCGCTGCCATGTGTGCAGAAATGAAAACAACTTTCTGCTTCACTGTGGAAGAAGCTGATGTGCAGCTCGATCTTCAGGATCTTCAGTTCCTCCCGCAGCAGCAGTAAAGTGGAGGAGGAGGAGGAGGAGGAGGAGGTGGGGGGCATGCAGGCAGAGCACAAACAGACGGGAGGTGGGGGGTGTGGGGGGGCAGCCCCGCAGCAGGTGCGTGAGGAACCTGCGGAGCCGTCTGCTCCTCTTCCTCCTCTGAGGATGAAGATGCTGCAAACGCGACTCCCCCCAAAAAACACCGAAGTCTCTGCTGGACGTGAACCGAGAGACGCACACATATAATTTAAAAAATGATATAAACCGGCCTGTGTGCCGTTCCGTTCCGTCCCGGGTTACACGAAAAGAGCAGAATCCGTTCTACAACATCCACTTACTGTCCGAGGAGGCCATGGCTGCGGGCGTTTGTCCCGGGCTGACGGCGCTTCCGCGGCGGGCAGCAGGCAGCAGCGTCCCCGCCGCTCCTCATCCAGCGGAGCGGCTGATCTGCAGCCTCACGGCGCCTTCACGGACTGTGGGAAATTCAGACTATCACACCGATCCGCGATGCTTCCTCGCATTCTGATCAAAGCAAACAGGAGTGATGGGAGCAGCCTGCTGATAAACTTATGCTGTTAAAGTGTTAAAATAATAAAATCACACGTTATCCACCTCAATGTTTTATTTAACTCCGCTAACTGACAAATCCAAGTCCTGACACATTTCTGATGTGGAGAATTGAAATAAAGAGGACCTCAAATGCACGAGGCTGGTAAAACAAAATGAGGAGTTGGCGCCATCTGGTGGCGGAAAGACAGCATTTCACACTCAAGTCAGTGGAAGATAGAGAGGGGGGACAGGGTGGGAGGGAAAGAGGACGGGCAACGAAAAATAATTTAAAAAAAATAAACAAAAAATAAATAAATAAACGTGGAGTAAATTGATATATATTACTGGATTGCCTATACTGCTATAAAAACAGGTGCGTGCGCAGGCGCCATTGCTATGCATTCAGCAGAACGCTGCTGCTCCAATGGAGGACAGGTAGACAACCACAACAAATATACATATATAAATGAGATATTCCCTAATTTCTTAACCAATTTTTATTAAATCGAATCTAATTATAAATGACTGATCAGGTGGTATATTCAAATAATTATTATCTATAAAGATGAATCTGTGAATAGTGCAGGAGTTGTGTCTTCTACTGATACAGGTAAGGCATTGCTGTCAAATTAACAGCTTCTATATATCAGATTTTTGAATCTGCCTCTGTGCTCAAATCTAAATAGCTGAGCTTGTAAATACTTGTCACCTCAGAAAAATTTACCTTTAAATAGACAATTTCATAGGACTTTGAGAATAATGCTCCAGGTGTCTTGTGGGCAGAAGTGGCGACCGCTTCCAAATCCAACAACCAATGAGGGAGAGTAGTCGCCGCCAGATGTCCGGCCATCTGCGCAGAGGCAGCGGCCGGTCAGGAAGGCGACCAGACAGGAACAGGCAACCAGCATAGATGCAAACAGGATGAAAATCAAAGCAGCAGGGTGCTGTTGCCCTTAGCTCTCCTCTCTGCATCTTTAGGAATGTGATAAAAAGATGTACAGTGTTCCTTCACTTATTTCCGTTTCTAAATCAAGATGCTTGTATGAAATTTTAGAGTCTGAAGGAGGAACACGGAAGGTTTGGGTGCTCCTCTCTCCATGAGCCTGCATGGAGAAATGGCATCTGCTGACCAAAAAAACCCTGATATGTTGAAGAAGATGATCACGGAGAATAATAATCATCTGCAGCAGGTGTTTATGATTTGATTTAGGAGGAAGCGCACGGTTCTGATTTTGAGTTACAAAGAGACACTCTTCATCTGCGTCATAAAGTATACTGTCGCTATGACTGCTATACAGTCTTTTTCTTCTGATTTAATACTCCAATGTTCTTTACAGACACCCTTCAGCTGCGGGGGGTATTTCAGATTCCCTAAGCCCTGCAAATAAAGGGGGAATATTGCATCTTTATTTTTTGCACAATCTGGGGCGCAACCTTATCAACCATGGTCATCCTCCTTCTGCTGCATGACGTCATCTCCTGGACCTCTATTTGGGGTGAAGCATCAGACTTGTGTGGCTTCCCTCATTGGTCCTGAAGGAAATCCTGCTGCAGCAGCTCAGATTTTCACAATAAGAGAGCGCTTGACATATTTCTCCAGCTGAAACCTGAACCTTTTCATGGACCATCCTGAGAAAATTTTAATTTTGAAAGTTTGGAAAGCTCTTTAAATGGAGCAGTCTAACATTGAGAGCAATAATACTCACTCAAAAAACCCACAGAAAACAGATTTAGAAAACTCTGTTTAAAAACAAGAAAATAACACTGTAAAATCTGCTTGCTAAGCAGATAAGAAAGTACAAAGTGGAACAAGTTTTCTGAACAAGCATGAATAAGAATGTGAACTTCTGGTTTTCAGGTTAAAAACTCATCTCAAAGCAACAGAGTGAAAAGAAAACCTGTTTCAACAGTCCAGAATGAGAACACGACCAGGTAAAAGTCTCAGTTTTTCATTAAAAACTAAACAATTCATTAGAAATATTGGTAAAAAAAATTCAGCTGTTGTCTTCATTTCCACTTGAATCTTTTAGACTTCTTTGGTTTTTCTGAAAAACAAGAGGGAAACTTGATTGTTTGGATATCAATTATCGTCCAGAAACGATATGATTCACAAGAGCCTGGATCAATCCGGTTCTTTTGATTTTTAAATTCAGTTCAATTTTGAATTTAGGTATTAATACACATTTGTTTAGAAATACATTAATAATCTACAATGTGTTTTGAATATATTTATATTAATCTGATCCAGTTCACACACTGTAAAATCTCTTAGTAAAATACTGGGATAGTTAAGATCATCCAGTGTTACATAGATTCTCTAAAGGAGAAGTTCTAACAAAAATATTCAGATCATTAACATTGTAAACCCCTCCAGATCATTTTATTTCATTGTTATTAATGGCCCGACGTTATCTTGTATTTATTTCTGGTTCATTCATTTCTAACTTTAACTTATGGACAGTAAAATATTTAAAGTTATTTAAGGTTTAAGTTGATTTATTCTGAAATAATATTCCTGCATTTTTAGTATTCATAATTATGTTTAAAAAAGTTATGGATTTAAAGTTTTAAAAATTGTCATTCCACTAGCTTTTTGGAATATTTTGGCATTTACTAAGATTTTTTAGACTATTTTGGAATTGGACTAGCATTTACATGCTAGCTTTTTTGGCTAATTTAAGCTTTAGGCCATTTGATTGAAGCTATTTTCAGCTACATGCTAGGTGTTTTGGCTAACCTAAGGGTTTTTTTTTGTTTTTAAGCTAATTTGGCAATTTTTCTAGCTGGCTATCAGCTTCAGTGATTTCAGCTATCAATTTCAGAATCTTCAGTGGCCAAATTTAGCTTACAGCTCTAACACTAGCATTATTGCAAGTAATGCTATATATGTAGTTCATAATTATGTTAAAAAGTTACAGTTTGAAAGTTTTAAAAATGTAGTTTTAGAGTGTTCTATAAATGTTTTTCCCTGTTCTGATCTAAGGTGTGTTTTGGATTTTGGCCCCTTGTGTGATCGAGTTCACACCCCTGCCCTAAAACATTACACCTTATTCCAGAAGAACACAGTAGGAGCAAAAAACTGTGCTTAACACCACAAATTGTTAGTTTAAAAATATTTCCTTAAGAGTTTTGGAAAATTCCTGTCTGTGAGTTTATAAAGATGTTCATTTAGTCAGAAATGTATGTTCAGGTCGAGTGATCGTTGGCATTAGCCGTCCTATGGGAAACTCCATTAAATGTTAGCATCAAGCTAGCAGACTTTAGCTTTGTGTGCTAAATCGATTTATATCTTTATGAATTGATTACTGATCTATTAAATTGATTCAAATGGATTAATCGATTTCATCGATCCAGCCCGAGTGTTTGTGTGGTGTGGCTGGAGCAGAGCGCGTGTTTGAGGAGCTCACCTTCACACATGGAGTCCAGCCTGGACATGTTGGTGCAGATGGTGGTGCAGCTCAGTGCTTCTTTCCACAGCTCACCTGCAGAGTTTCAGCAGAGTCTTTGAACACATCACTGTTGTTCAGGTCAGCTTCCTGCACTTTCTTCAAACTATGAACATGTCTTTCACAGGTTTAAAGTCAGAAAACTGACACTTTACAAGGCGGCAGCTGGTTATGTGGAAGCACCATCAGTCAAAAGCTGCTCCAACAAACCAGCACAGGCTGCTCATCAAGATCAAACTGATGGATTTCTGTCCAGCGGGGCTCTCCAACTTTCTTCAGGTCACAAACTGGTTGAATGTCAGACAATATTTCCACAGACCAGCCTGCACGAAGCTGAAGTGAGCATCTGATTTTTTCTTTAGCTTTCAGTTTCTCTTAACTTTTTAGGGTAAAGTTTATCTTCATCCCCTTTAAATATCTGCAGCTGCTTTAAACTTGATTTCATGCAAGAAACATTAAAATGTGATATAGATTATCATTCACAATAAGAAGACGGCTAACTTCAGCCTCGCCCGACTTAAGGTGAAAAAACGATCTCTGAAATGGATGTTTTCCCTATAGGATCATAAACGTTTGAACAACTTTATTAGCAGCATCCTTGTAACATTGATAAGCTGGTTGATGAAGATTCTGCATTATAGTTATAGGATGTGGAAACAATTGTCACAATACATCCATATTTGTAGTAAAAACTCCTTGTTTTTGTTCGTTAAATACAGATTTATTCTATTTTGAAGTCAACTGATCTTCTGCTTCCTCACTGGATCCTTTTCTTCCAAAATAAACTTTCTAAATACGTTTGTTTTATGTTAACTTTCCCAGCTTGGGGCTTCAATTTAGGGGTCAGCGCAGCCACCTAAAAAAAAAGTAGTGGGTGGATTTCCAACAAGGAAGTGATAAAGAATCCAGTAGTTTTTCAAAATAAAACTTCCTTCAGAACCGGCTCATTAATAAAAACAATACAGGGGTAAACATTTTGACCTTCTCAGTACCAGAACTTTGAGAGTTCTGTGAAGCTGATTCTCTCCTGATCTGCAGCAGTGAGACTGAATAAATGTTTAAATCTATTTCAAAATCTATTTCTAAATCAAACCTTTGGAGGACCAATAAGAAATATTCCTAAAAGCTCATCCAGAGTTGATGGGAAATTCCAAAATTGTCCCACTATGTTGATCTTTGTGTATGTGTGTGTTTGTTTTTGTGTGTGTTGTGTTTTTGTGTTTACTTTCATCTCTACAGTCTGTTTAGACACAAAAATATGATCACATTTGTCAATTTCAGTATTTTATTGTGAAAAATTTGTTGTAAGTGTCTTGGCGTAACTTCCTGCCAGAATTAATGCGGATCACTTTTGGCTTAAACAGAAAATAGACCAAATGCCAATGCCCGTCGCGCCTGGTGTGAACTACCCCATCCGTTAACGAGGGCGCAGAATGGAAGCGGGCGGCGTTGCCGGCCGCTGTGAACCAGGCGTGAAAGTCTGGAGAGGGTTGATGCAGAACCAGCACAACTGCAGACATGATGCAGAATCCTGCGTTCTGGGGCTTGTTTCAAAAAAGCAGGATTAACAAATTCATAGTTTAAACCTGCACTCAGAGTTGACTGACTCAGAGTTCACAAACTCAGTTTTCAGTTTTAGTTTGTTCAACCAACTCTGAGTCGTGGGAACATCTTGACCATAATAAGCGCTGATCAATGGAGCAAAGGCATTAGAATTCACCATGGCAACGAGAATAAACACCATTAGGGTGTCATACTTCTGGGCCACAGAAACTGATGTGTTCCTTCAAGCATATGCCGACTACCAGCACATTTTCAGCAAAAAGATCAACACAGCTGCAGCGGCAAAACAAGGGGGAGAAAATATCTCCCAGGGTTAATGCGTACGTTTACATTTGAATCATTTCAATTCAGGATAAGAACTAAATAATATCAGGAATGTCATTTTGTCACTAGTTAAGTAAGGGCTGGTTTTTGATCTGTCAGTAATTTAACCAGTAATCTCAGTAATTGCATGAATGACCGTTGAGTTCACAAACTCAGAGTTTCAACAAAACCTGCCTCTTGACTCCCTGGTGGTAGAAATGTTCCTGGTAAATACTACAAAACCGAAACTCTGAGCTGGATTTGGATTCCCTGGTCAGGGAAGTCTTTTTCAGACAGTTTATTTTGAGGGGGAATGCTACAAAAATGTCAATTTTTCTGTTCTCCAATTAAAATGTTGATGTTGAAGGAGGAATAAATGCCAATTCTAAAGCAGGGGATTGTGTGCACAGAGGAGGGGTCTGTGAGGTGCATGTTGGGAACTGTAATTGAACCAGAGCAGACAAATATTTGGTGTTTAGATTCTGTGAGCACAAAGATCTCCTCCTTTCTCCTGTTGAATCTTTCCTTTGACCTGCGATGTTCTAACCAGTAAAGAGGATCTGAAAGAACCCGATGATGAAAAAATCATCCTGAAGTTTTCCTCCCACGGCTCCTTCATAGTTCCAGTTTCTAGACTTTCAGTGTCAGAACTGACCTGAGATGTGGATGTTCTCTGTGGTTCTGGATCTGAGAGACTGTTTGATAATCCTGGAGTGGCCCGGCGTGTGGGGCGACTCCGCCTCGCTGACGGGGACATCCACCTCCACCTGACGGTGACGCCTGGACTTACACGTCTGAGACACAAACACGGGAAACGGTCAAATCACCATCCTCAAACAAAAACGGAGGAGGAGTTTCAGGAGGAACGCTTATCTAACAGAAGATAACATTCTAAAATAAGCAAAACTAAAAACCAAAAAAGGAGATGATGAATGTATTTTAAAGAGAAAAGTAAAGAAAACAAAAGGAGGTAAAAGCATTTCAGTACCTCGGCTGCTTCTCCGAACGCCTTCGACTTGATGGAGGCGAGGAGTTGAGCTCTTCTGGACGCCTGAGGACGGACCAGAGTGTGAGAGGCGGGACACGGAGGCAGACAGGTGAGTAGGGCCGCCACGATTAGTCGACTATTAAAATAACCGATGACTCATTTATTGGTCGACAAGACGTTACTCTATATTATATGGAGTAAGTGTAGTAAAGTTAAAAGTTATGACATACTCACTTTTTAGAGTATGTTGGCATTTATCAAGGCTTTTTAGGTTATTGTGGAGTTTGGCTAATATTTCAGCTACAGACTAGCTATTCTGGCTAATTTAGGCTTTTTTTCAATTATTTAGGATAACTTGGATGTTGGCTAATATTGAAGCTACATGCTAGCTGTTTTGGCTAACTTAATCCTTTTTTGTAAGTTTTTTTTGGGTGTTTTGGAATTTAGCTAATGTTTAAGCTACAGGTACATGCTAGCTGTTCTGGCTAACTTAATCTTTTTTTTGTATGTTTTTTAGGGTGTTTTGGAGTTTAGCTGATATTTAAGCTACATGCTAGCTGTTTTGGCAAATTTATGATTTTTTCATGTTTTAAGGCCATTTTGAAATTTTGGAGTTTAGCTAATGTCAGTTAAATGCTAGCAGTTTTGGCTAACTTAGGCTTTTAATTATTTTTTTTTGGCTAATTTGGCCTTTAGCTAATATTTTAGCTGGATATCAGCTTCAGTGTTTTTAACTGTCAATTTCAGCATCTACAGCTATTGTCACTCGCATCTTCAGCTGTCAAATTCAGCTTACAGCATTCACACAAGCATTTTCAGAGATAATGCTATTGTGAATATATCTAGTTTTTAGTAGCTTCATAGCTAACAATGGTTAAGATGTGTGCTTTACATCCAGTTTGCGCATGACCCGATTAGTCGACTAATCGGAAAAAATAATCGGCGATTAGTCGACTATTAAAATAATGGTTTGTGGCAGCACTACAGGTAACTGCAGGTGAAAACACCTGACCACAAGATGACCTTTCAAAGACCTGCAGCCACTTCAAAACAGTCAAGTCTTTAGTAAATAAATAACAGACCTCCATCTGCGAGGATGTTCCTTCAGCAGAGTCCTCCTCTTCATCAACACTGTTCTGCTGTAACAGAAACAGCCTGATGGTGAAAACCCCACACACCAACAACAGTCCATTCAGATCAGAAGGTTCCGTCTGGGAGTTATTCACTTCATTCTCAGACGTTCAGCAGCATCTTGAAGAACTTCTATCTTTAAAAATTCTTCAAAGATGTCAAAGGTTTAATATTAAAACTTTAACAACATTCAGGAGTTAGTCTGTTACTTAAACTTAAAGCTCCTATTGGGCTTTATTCCATTCATGGAGGAAAAGCTCAAATACATCCTTTTCACGTGACGTCACAGATCGCCGGTCAAGCGCAGAGTCGCTTCCTGTGTCTATGGTTTAAAACGGCAATGCTGACAGCTGAACGCTGGTTAAAGCTAGTTTACATAAATAGTAGAAGGTAACCTAAGCAATTGTAACTGAAATTTGTCCAATATTTATTTTATTCATGTCCTGGTTGTATTTGTTTTTCCCTCTTAGATTGTTCACAAATCTAAGTAAAAATGTCAATAATCCTGTCTGCAGATCAGCTGCTTCTCCAAATTCCTCTGGATGATATTAAACGAGTCGTGAATTATTTCTTTGTTACAAAAGTTAGACGAAGGTTACAAGTACTTCATTGAATGCTGTTTGTTTGATTATGAAGATAATTATGATTTTATTCTTTTAATCTGTGCTAATGCTAACACTAGCATTAGCTTTAGCTATGAGACGCGGAGCTGCAGAAGATTTTTTCTCACCAGTTAAAAGTTTCCTACATTTCCGTTCTCACATAATCATTGTAAACAGAGTAAAAGTCAGACAATTCCAGCGTGTCTGACATTAAAGTTAAATTTATTCTTGTTGTAATATTTTCTAATGCGGTCAGTGAGCTGCTGTTAGCTCAGCCGTGGATTCCAACATCAATCCTCTTTGCTTTTGAACTGTCTGATCTGTGGGAAAATTAAGATTAAAAATGATTAAATTTATTGAAATTGTTGCCAAAAGTATGAAAGTGACTATTTCCATGTAATGTCATAAAATATGTTCCCCAGAGATGATTTAATATACTTGGCTGCTCTTATTCTGAAAGCTGAAAATTTGTGGTTCGATAGCTGCTTTTAACATTTTCTCTGAACCAAACCATTCATTTTACAATCATCCCCTAAAATATCCAGTAAAACAACAAATACATTTATCCTGGAAAGAGATTAAAATGTGTGCGAGCAATGCAGAGATGCGTGTCTGTTCTGAAGGTAATAAATGTGGCCGACATGAATTTCTATCAGCTTTTGTGCTTGATTGTACTTACAATACGTGCAAATAGCATCAGCCAAAATAGAACCCGTTAGAACAAAATCTGCTCAAATGAAAGGTCAATATTTTAAATGAAACCTCAAACATTGAAGGATTATTCAAATTAGTATTTAGATTTGTGAACGATCTAAGACAGGAAATGAAAATAGAGGTCAGCAGGACATTCATAAAATAAATATTGGAAATTTTTCTGTTGAAATCAGTAAGGCTACCTTTTATTATTTACGTAAAATTGTGTTAAACAGCGTTCAGCTGTCAGTTTTGATGTTCTAAATACGAACACCGGAAGTAACTCTTCACTTTTTCACCCGCCGTCGTTTTGTCTGACGTCACCGTGAAAAGGGTCTATTCCCGCCGCAGTGAATGCATCAGACTGTTGGCCAAACATGTCAGAGTCAGGAGCTGGAGCCTCCTCCGTCTCACTCTGGTCTGCTGCCAGTTATGGAAGTCCATCACGGAGCTGCGAAGCTGTGAAGGCAGGTCTGTGCGGATCAGGTTCAGGGAGGATTCTGCCTGGAGGGCGACGGAGATCTTCATATTCTCGTACAGCTTATGAATGTTAGTAAGTTCCTAAAACAAAGAACAGAAAAGGTGACGTTAGAAACTAACGCGATGGAGTGGCGGCCAGGGGGAGGTCCGCTTACCTCCAACAGATCGGCGTTGACGAGCTCCTGAGGACGAGCCGCCCGCTCCACAAAGTCCTCACACAGCTCCGACCTCTCCACCTTCCTCTCCTTGGTGAAAATGAGCTGGCAGAAAAGCAAAGGCCGTGTTTCCACGTGTAAAGGACTGTAAGATTTCACCTCTGTTTTTAAAACAGATGTGTGATAGAAAATGCTCTACTATCGGGTTTTGTTCTGGTACTGTATCATTCCTGAGGGTTTATCAGGCAGCAGTCAGAACATCATCAGCTGTGTGAGGCGTTCAGGTACCATGGTGGGCATGGCGGTGAAGAGGATGGCTTTGCAGGACAGCAGCTTGTGCAGAATGAAGACAACGTCGAAGTGCTGAGCGTCCACTGCATCCTTCTCAAACTTCTTAACATCCTCCCAGTCCTTCAGCGCAAAACGGATCTGCAGCCCGAAGAGAAGGAGAGGCGTGATGCGTGGGGAGGCTGCGGACCTGCAGAGCCCACAGGGAGGCTAAGGACCAACAGATGTGCATGTCTGCACACTTCCCAGAGAAACTGCCGTCCCACAGACCACACGGGAAAAATGCAGGTCCCACTGAATGCAGGACATACAGAGGATCTGCAGTTCGTGCAGACCTCACGGAGGATCTGCAGACGCGCAGACCATACAGAGGATCTGCAGACCTCACGGACGATCTGCAAACGCGCAGACCATACAGAGAATCTGCAGATGAGGAGACCTGAGGTAGAGTCTGCAGACCCAAAGACCTCATGGGGAGACTGCAGTCCAGCAGATCTCCTATGGAATTCTGCAGATCCGCAGGCATGTGTGGCGTCTACTGACCTGCTCTAGAGGACCGGCGCCCTGAGAGTGATACAGGCTGTACAGCAGGTAAAGCCCCCCCACTCTGATCTGAAAGCTGAACGGTGGCAAGAAGTAGCAGTAGGCGGTGTCCAGAACCAGGCGGGTGAAGGGACGCTTTTCATGGAGCAAGGTCCCACTGAGGCGAGAAGATACAGAAAGAAGACGAGAAGCTTTAGAACACGAAGGATCATCTGAGGCAGAACTTCAGGACCAAAACAGAGACTTTTCCTGAAGAGACCTGGGTGAAATAACCTCCTTACGATGAAGATGTGAGATAATCTAGTGATGTTACACTGGAATATAATCTGAATAAGTCTTCAGAACTCATCTCCACATCTGAAGAATGTCTGTGTGGTTTCTGTTCCAGCCGCGCGGGATTAATATCCATTCAAACTCCACATCATCATCAACAGCCAGACAAACATGACGCTCAGGAACAGGTGAGGGGGCAACGGAAGCAACTGAAACTCACTAAAAGATGGAGGCGAACTTCATTTCCCTCCAGATCCCGGAGAAGATCTCGAAGCGGACCGACTGAGTCCGCCTGAAGCGGCTCAGCAGCTCCTCGCAGTCCGCCTTTACGTGCTTCCTGCAGAAATCCATCATTCCCGCCTCAGCCTCTGCGACAGAGATCCCAGCAGACTGACCTGGAAGTCGATTCTTTATGACGTCACGAGAGGACTTCACGAACTGTCCGGAATAATAGATGCTCGAAGATTTTTCTTTATTGATGAGCAACAATTTTAGTTAAATAAAAAAAAGGGAATAATGTAAAACGTGACTTTTTAAAATAACTAATATATAAATGTAACATATATCATCTTTACCGTGGAAAAACTCTCTTTTCAATCCAAAACGAACAGAAACCGTCCAGAAAATATAGTCAAAAAGGCCAAACTATGTAAAATCAACTTATTCAGACTTTATGTGAATTAAGCTTTGGACTGTATGCTTTTCTATTTTATTGAAAGTTTATATAAATGGCAATATGCCCCCCCCCTCCTTGTGTTATGATTGTTTTTTTTTTTCTTTCTAGGACACCCCTGTCCTAGATGATCAGGTATAATTTCATAAAGTTTTATCTTATTTATCTAGATATTTACTTTTTGAAGCTAATAAAAATATATATTGATCAGAAAACAAATGGTTAACAGAGTCAAAACTGACAGAAAAAAATTATAACATAAGAGCGGAAAAGGCGGAAATTTTCAGATGCCGGTGAACGCACCACCGGATTTACGTATTACGTCAGGCGGAAGTAAACAATCGCCCAGCTGACGTGGAGGAGCGACGCGGAACTCTCCGGCTCGGTAAAAAGCTGCTGTTTCAGTTGGTGTCCGGTTTTGGGAAAAGTTCTCCGGTCCGGTTCGGATCCAGAATCCCTTTGAAGAAAGATGGCGGCGGAGGAGGAGGCCAGCCGGCCGTTCGCGGGGCTCTCCGACGTCTCCATATCGGAGGACATCCCCGTGGAGGGGGACATCTCGGTGCCCGTGGGCCCCTCCAGAACCGACGAGGAGTTCTCCACTTTGGACGAGCCGGTGAAGGAGACCGTCCTGCGGGATCTGCGGGCGGTGGGCAACAAGTTCATCCACGTGCTGTACCCGCGGCGCAGCTCGGCGCTGCTGCGGGACTGGGACCTGTGGGGCCCGCTGCTGCTCTGCGTCACGCTGGCCCTGCTGCTGCAGGACGGGACGGCCGACAGCGACCTGGAGGGAGGACCGCAGTTTGCGGAGGTACCCCTCTGTGCGGGGGAAGGGCTTTGATTGTAAACTTTCAACTAATCAGTCTCTAAAGCAGCGAGAGGTTCTCCACAACATTCAACACATCAGGCTTTCTTCTTTTAACTTGATTTAAAATTTACAACAATATGTATTATTTTAAATACTGGATAAAAATACATATTCACGAATTGGACGAAAGTTTGAATGATCAGTTAGTTTTAGTGATTCTATTAAAAAAAAAAAAAATCCACTCCTAAATATGATGTTCAGTGGGATCGAGGAGGAGATGATGGAGGACAGCAGCTCAGCCGTGAAGTGTCGGAGCATCAGCTGACAGAGCAGATCATCACTGCAGACCCCCAATCTTCACATCACCTCAAGAACACACAGACTTACAGAGAGGGTTTCCATGGCAACCAGCTGCATTCAAGCCGAATGCTTTCTGGGGTGCGCTCCAAAGAACAGAAGGTCCAGAGAGACCCCGATGAGAGTTTGGTTTGATAGAACCAGATTGGCGTCTATACCATCTGGACTTGAGCAACAAATTCCAATTTAGGATAAAAGACGAAAAAAGAAAAAAAAACCCTAAAAGCTTCACTGTAACTGAGAATTCTGAACAAAAACATGGATGTAAAAATTATTCAGTGTCTATGTCCAAATTCCCACCCGAATCCCTAACTACTAAAAACTATAATGCAGGACTATATAGTGTGCTGGAATTTAAAAACCCTTTCGACACTGTTCTCACTAGAGCGGGTGAAGAAAATCGATTTGAATGGATTTAGGCTTAATAGATTAATAATCGATCCATAAAAATATGAATCGATTTAGCACATAAAGCTAAAGTCTGTTAGTCATTTTTTATAAAATCACAGAAATGAATTTTCCAAACTCTCTTAAGGAAATATTTTTAAAGTGGTCTAAAACACAGGTTTTTACTCATACTGTCTTATTGTTTAAAAAAAAGTGTACTGCCATAGCACGATCGCCACCTAGTGGCCAAATGGAAACGCCCTCTAGGAGAAGCAGAACAATGTTTACTATGTTTTTTGGAACATATTATGTTAGAACTTCTCATTTAGAGAATCCATGTCACACTGGATGATATTAACAATCTCATTATTTCACTGATACATTTTTCAATATGTAGACTGTATCAGATTAATAGAAATGTATTCAAAACATATAGTAGATTATTATTGTACTTCTAGAAAAATGTGTATAAATGTGTAAACTTTAAATGGAATCAAATCGATTCAGGTTCTTGTGAATCGCATCAAAACTTTTCTGGAGATTATAATCGATACCCAGCCTTAATTCTCACTACTTTTCTTTCATTTTTTTAAACGGCGGTTACAACGTCAATGATTTCATTAAGTGAAAATCGAATCAATATGAACTTGTCATGACATTTATTTGAGACTCCACTGTGTTCTGATGATGAAAACTTTGATGGTTTATTAAAAGATTGCATTTAAACATGTTTCTTTGTGCTAAAATAATTTGACCGCAATGCATTATGGTCAATATTTGCTAATGCATGGATGCGTGCTAGTTTTTCACCAAGACTTCTGGGAAATTTTTAGTGGAATTGTAGTTTCAGACAGCATTAGAAAATAGCGAATGCGCTATTTCATGAGTAGGAAAAGAATTCAGACATAAATATTTCTAAAATAGAGGTCAGAGGTCATTGTCCACTGAGGAACTTAATGCAAAAAATAGCTGGTAAACAAAGAGTTAACACTTTTATTATTTTTTTTTTACTTAGATAAAAGTTTTGAAAATAAATAAAATATTTAAAATAATAATGAAGTAAAAACAGAAAAGGTTTGACTTTGGAGGTGACACTGAAATGCTTAAAGACAGACTCGTCATTTTCATATTTTTTTTGTGTTTTCAACATGTTTTAAAGAAAGTTAAGCTTAAAACGGCATTTCTGAATATTTCTCTATTCAAATTGTAAATCAGGAGCAGATGAGGTAGGTTGCTCTGAATTTATGAACTCCTGCTGCTCTGCAGAAACTATGTTCTAGAAAACTACAGTTTTCGGGACCAAAAGAAGCACAATCCTCATTAAAAGAGCACTGAGTACGCTCTTACAACACATCAAAGAATGATGGGAGTGAGTCTCCAAACGGAGGCACGTTCTCAGAGCGCCCCCGTTGGCTGATGTGAGCGCTCTCTCCTTCTCCTCTGACATTTCTTCTGCTTGCAGGTCTTCGTCATCGTCTGGTTTGGCTCCATCATCATCACGCTGAACTCCAAGCTGCTGGGCGGGACGCTCTCCTTCTTCCAGAGCCTGTGCGTGCTGGGATACTGCATCCTGCCTCTGACCGTGGCCATGGTGGTGTGCCGGGTCGTCCTGCTCGGCGCCTCCGGGACGGTCAGCTTCGTGGTGAGGCTGGTCGTTGTGACGGCGTCTTTCGGCTGGTCCACCTTTGCGTCCACGGCCTTCCTGTCCGACAGCCAGCCGGCCAACCGCCGGGCCCTGGTGGTCTACCCCGTCTTCCTCTTCTACTTTGTGATCGGGTGGATGGTCCTGACCTTCTCTCCGCTGAAGAGGGAACCGTGAGCGAGGAGGAGAAATTCTGATGAGCGAGAGAACTCTAGAGAGGAACTGGAATCTGTCCTGCTCCCGACCGGAGCGATGTGTGGCGCTGGAACGGCGTTCACTCACAAACGCCCTCTTTCAGGAGGTTTGGGTCGACTCTGCAGCTGAAGAGAAGAAGTTCCTGAGTTTGTTTTCCTCTGTTATGTTCCTTCTGCTCACAGAAGCACCTGATGAATGTTTTACCTGTTTGGAATAAGAGCGTTTCCTCTTCCTTTCTTTGAAATCTGCATTTTCCTGGTTTTCTGATCTTACAGCCAGGCTCAAACTCTGAGTAATTTTTTTTTTTTTTGGTTGGGAGGGGGAATAGTTTATTTTTGTTGTTTGTATTTATGAAATGAGCTGGATGCCAGCTCTGGACTCATGAGAAGACGTTATTGTACAGTGCGGTTCCTGTTTGTCTCAGGAGTCAGAACCATCCTGAACATTCTCATTGAAATAAACTGACAGCAGCAGAGAAGCAGCTTTTTGTTCCATCCTAAACGGCTGAAGTGAAGAGATTTTCCTGCAGATTCCGAGGAGGAGATTATACGTTTTGCATTTTTGTTAACCCCCAAAATATATATATAAAAAAGCATAATTTTTTTGCATAATTATGAACTAGATATATAGCATTACCTGCGATAATGCTAGTGTGAATGCTGTAAGCTAAACGTGGCCCCTAAAGATGCTAATGCAAATAACTGACATGCTAAAACTGAAAGCTAAATATGTTTAAGTTGACAGTCGGTAAAAATATTAGCTAAATGCCAAATTAGCCTAAAAAACTTAAAAAAAAAAAATAGGATGCCAAAACAGCTAGCATGTAGCTGAAAAAATAGATAAACTTCAAAATAGAATAAAAACTGTAAAAAAGCCTAAATTAGCCAAAACAGCTTGCATGTAAATATTGGCCTAAATCCAAAACAGCTTAATTTTTTTTAAAAAGCCTAAATTAACCACTTCTCTTCTTCAGAATCTACTGGAATTATTGTGTTAACAATTGAAAAGTTACAGTTTGTTAAAAATGTTGTGTTTAAGCGTCACAGACAGCATCACGTGTTAAAGAGTTAAAACAGATAATCAAATTACAGATTTATCGTTAAACACAAATTTATATAAGAATACTAATCTTAATAAAAAATTGAGTTTGCAATCAAAGACTTGAACCTGTCGGTTTTTCATTAAACTATCTTGACTTGTTCATCTCAGATTAATATTTGCTGCATTTTTTTTTAGCACAACATTTTAAAACTTTATTTATGAATAATTGCAAAATTTGTAGATTTTTTTTTTGTTGGAGAATTGTTAACTCCAAATGACTAGCAAAAAATAGTTTATTTGTTTAAAAAACGTTTTAAAGCAATTTTTTCTTCTTAAATCATAGAATTTTTTGTGTGGTTTTATTGTTTTCTGACTGGTTCTTTAAAAAAATGTCAAACTAATCCTGGTTTATTTTGAGATTTTTCTGCATTTGTGTCTCTAAGTATGTCAAATAAACGTTTTATTTCTTAGATCTCAGTTTTCCTTTTAAATAAAAGTAAGGAAAAAAAATGTGAATGCCCCTGCCCCATCAATAGTCGGATGGATGGATGGTTCCCGTCCACTGACTGAACTAGATCTCTATTCACAATAATGTCAATGTCCCCGTCACCTGCCCAGGTTGTCTTTCCCTCGTCGTCCACACGGTGGCAGCAGCGGCCGTAGAGTCAGTTGTCGTCCGTCGTTGGTCATGGAGAAGAAGTGAAGGCAGCACAGAGATCAGCCCAGCGCTCGAATGTAAACACCGGTCCAGCTGCCGCAGCCATGGAGGCTCCGCCGCAGCTTCCTCCTGAACTCTGGGTCTGCGTGTTCCGCTTCCTCAGCACGGAGGAGAAGCACGCGGTCCGGTCCTGCTGCCGGCACCTGCGGAGGCTGGTGGACCACCCGTCCCTGTGGAAGGACTACACGGTGGTGCTGTCCGACCTCCGCCGTTACACCTACGGCTTCTGGGACACCCTGAACCGGCGCAGACTCACCCGGGTCGCCGTGCGGCATCTGCGGCGCAAAGAGTGGCGGCGCCTCGTCAAGTTCCTCCCGTCGCTGACGGCCATCGTCTTCGTGGACGGGGGGCGGCAGTACAAGGAGACCTACCTGGATAACCTGCACAGGTTCCCCGGCCTGCGGGACCTGGGGGTGCGGAACGCCACCTGGGACACTGCGGTCATCAGCCCGAGCCTGACCCAGCACCTGCGGGAGCGGCTCACGCATCTGGGAGTGTGCAACGTGCGGCTGCCGTGCACGGTGGCGTTCATCCGCGCGGTGTCGGAGCTGGTCAACCTGCGCTACCTGCTGTTCCACCACCAGGGGGAGGGCTACGGCCTGAGCACGGTGCGGCCGGTGCCGCGCGGCGTCTTCCACCGCCTGCTGCTCAACCTGAAGAAGCTGCAGCACCTGTCCTGGGGCATGAAGGAGGAGCCGCCGGTGCCGCTGCCGGACGACTACCTGAGCCCCCCCGACCCGGAGAAACCAGGTAGGTCAGAACCAGCTCAGCCTGCAGGCGATGAGGAAATCTGTGGATGTCTGTCCAGAATTTGTAAGTGAATTCACAGGACCAAGTTAAATGAGAGGATGTTTCAGGTTGCTTCTGGCAGAAAGTACAACTGGTGTTTAAATTTAGATGATTAATGTTTGGCGGGTTCAAACCCATAGAGTCAGTGCACAAACAATTCAAATACTAGATACAAAAATAGTGTTCTCACCATCTGTCCAGGAGAACAGATAAATAACAGCTGCTCTGCTAATTCTGGCTCATTGTGCAAGTGCACGGTCCCGGAGAAATATCTCTGTTGAAATGGTCTTGTTTCTGTCCTCCAGGAGCCTCCTCATACGGGGGCCCGGCTCTGAGCAGCCTGGTGCTGGTGGATTACCCCGAGAACGCGCTCCCTGAAAACGCCCTGAGGAGCCTGGTGTCGCTGCGCTCCCTGACTGTCCACTACAGGTACATCAGAGAGGGCATGGAGTGCCGCCTCGGCTCCTGGCTGAGTCCTCTGCACCAGCTGCAGTCACTCACCATCATCGGTCAGTTGGGCTGGTTTTCTTTTTCCAGTTTCATGTCATTTTTGGATAAATCTCTGATCTTTTGCCTTTAGAAGGAGACTGGAAGTAGATCTCCTTCTTTCTTTTGTGTAAGGCGGGAACTCTCTCAGCACCTATACAACCACCATCCCGCCCACGGTGACCAGGCTGACACTGCGAGTCGCCGTCACCCTGAAAGACTTGGACTCCGTGGCCCCAAAGGTCCCTGGTCTGCAGCACCTGGACATGGTTCAGAACCGCTCCAGCGGCAGCCTCTGTAGAAGAATCCCAATGCTGTTCCCTCAGCTCAGAACCCTCAGGATTCGGTCAGACTCGCTCTGAACGGTTAAACGCTGCACCACGAACCCACCCATCCTCCTGTAACAGCAGAACATTTCTCCCTTTGTTCTTCTAGGTTCTTCCGCCGGGAGCCGGAGAAAGACCTGCTGAGCCTGGTGAAGCTGCGGCACCTGCAGCAGCTGGAGCTGCTGGTGGAGCGCTTCTACATCCTCAGAGACTACCTGAACGGTCACCCGTGGCCCAGCTCCAACGTGCAGGACCTGATCAACCAGATCCGGGAGCTGTCGGAGAACAGGATCAGCGTCATCACCGCCATGCGGCAGAGGGACCCTCTGCGGGACTGCGACTGTGTGTGGGAGGGGGACTGACCGGCCGGACGTCAGAACCAGGGAACAACGTCTGAAGCCGGCTGCCCAGACCAGACCGACGCCTCAGTCCTGACGGGACTGCTGCTGTGGAAGGTCAACAGAACCTTTACACTTCCGAGCGGAGGGCTCTCCAAAGACCGGACTGTTCTAGATGCTGAACGGAAGTTTGAAACGGGTCTAGACGACGAGGCTGCTCCAGCTCCAGTTTACTGAACAGGGTTAATGGCAGGTCCGTGCAGGAAAGTGTCACAAACGGGTCAAAGTCTGCAGAACCGTCCGCTGGACTGGAGACACCAGTGTGCTCAGAGCTGTGCAGGCACCACCTGAAGGTCCGATGAAGGCCGGTTTACCTCCACCAGGATGCACAAGAAACAGTTTCTGTAAAGTTCTGTTCAGGGAGCATCAATGATGTTCGGACCGGAACCGCAAACTATAGCAATGTTTCCAGAATCGAAGCAGAAAAGCTTTAACTCACTTGATCCAGCAGAGCATTAATTAAGGCTCCGCCCCCAACGCTCAAGAATAGGTGTGCTAGTGATGCAGGTCAGGACTGTTGAACCATTGACTGTATATAGAGAGCTGGACCGAGTGACTCCTCTCACCTGGCATTCTAAACAGGAAGTACCTGCTGGTTCCAAGAAGCCAAATTCTCATAGAGTTTTATGTGATTTTGGCTTCTTGGAGCCACCAAGTACTTCCTGTTTGGAACGCGATGAAGGGAGGAATCACTCAGTCCAGTCTTTATTTACTTTATTTATTTATTTACTTTATTAGTCAAATTTGGGCAGGAAGGTTATTTCTAGACTGTATGCAGGACTTGAGAATCTAAACAGACAGTATATTGTGTATTTAAAAGAGAAATGGGAAAAGGAGTCATCAATAGTCATATCAATAGTCATATCAATAGTCATATCAATAGCGGCGCTGCTAGAGATTTTGGGCCCCATGAAAATAATTTTTGCAGGGCCCCTCTAACACAGCAGCAAAATCTGTTGATTTAGGTGTACATCACATTATGCATAATGATGGTATTTTTCACTATCATTATCATCTTTGTGACTCAATAACATGACAACTGACATGTACAGTATGGGAAAAACTGAGCAGTCTGAATACAATAACATTTATTTATAATGTACATTTATTTCATATATTCACAGAAAAACTGATTCTTAAATAAGAAATGTACTTTTTCATGAAAAAAACTGATAATTAGTGGAGATTAAAAATCCTCAGTAAAAAAAGCAGCATCAAAATACAAACTGGCCACATATGGTTCATCCTCATTTAAATAAAACTAAACTTATGAACTCATAGCAAATGAGTAAGTCGAGCTTCTTTTTTAAACCTTTTAAGATGGAACTTGATCAACTTTGTTCACCCATAGACCAATGTCAAACCTTCTCATATCCAAAATCACCAATAAGGTCTTTGAAGTCCAGCGTTCTTGCCAACTACAGATATGATTTATGACTTTTTTTTAATGAAAGATCTGAACAGAACTTTCATGTCAAAGATCAAAGACTTTTTTGGTTCTTTTCATATTTAATCCCTTTCAAGAATCCAAAATAATTACAGGGAGGATTGATGGATCAGATCTGGATCAGAATAATTCAGATTAGTCACCAATAGTTAGAATTTGTTTTGTGCAATTATTAAAATCAATTGTCCGCACACACCGAATACAGTTAGTGTTAAATTCATGTACAAAGTTGCTGCTTGATATAGGCCAGAGTGGGCCTATTCCCGATAGTTAAAAAAGTCTAAATAGGTGTTTTTAAAACGCTTATCCCTTTAAAAATAAGAGTATTTCCAGAAAAGAGACTTCGAGCTGCAGAAGTTCCTCTGACAGCGATAAGGGACAAGTGTTTAAAAAACATGTATTTAGACTTTTTTATATTCACTTTCAAGAATATATTTTAAGAAAGTGGGGAAAATGTCCAATTTTTCCATATATTACTCTCAATTGAAGTTTAAAACGGCTGACAAGAAAACTATGGTGAACGAGCATTCTGGTAGTACTTGAACGCATCCCTCACGGATGAATTTGTGAGACGTGAAAAGAGTCTCACGGTAGAATCGTGCGTAACTTAGGCTGCGTGTGTGAGAGGTGATTTGTGCGTATTTTGAAAAGATTTTTGTGTGTAATTAGTTTCAAGCTGTTGTCATTTTAATTTGTGCATGTGTAAATTGTTTTTTGTATTTTTTTAATTTTTGTAATTTTTTTTACTTTTGCACAAAACGTATTATGAGTTACAAATCAAGAATCACGCACGTACAAATAAGAGTGAGTCTATTTTCTCTCCATACCATTGGGGCATGTTCCAGTATCTCTTCAGGGACATCAAGACGACCGGGTAGTCTGAATTGTTGTTCATCCTGTAAGCAAAAACCACAGTCAGACACCTATCTCCCACTTAAACGCAAAGGGACATGACCCTCTCGTCTGCCAGGATGAACTCCAACATTTAGGGGCTGAGCTGGGGGCTCACAAGTAAGCCCTTACTGGCCTGCTGCCTCTCACCATAAGTAACTTGAGAATGATTGAGAGTCCTACCAGAGTCCGGGCTGTGTATGGAGGGGAGACCACAGGCAACTCCAGGCCTCGAGGGCCGCACTCCTGCATGTTTTCCAACACTCCCTGCTATGGTGTGTTCTAATGGGATGGACACACCTGAACCAGGTAATCAGTCATGAGTAGGGCTTGGATATCTGGAAATCATGTAGACACTGCAGCCCTCGAGGCCTGGAGTTAACTATCCCTGATCTAGATGGTACCTCTTGACCTCCTGCACAAGCTCAGGCTCCTTCCCTGCAAGAGGTGACATTCCATGTACCAAAAGCCAAATTCCTTGACCACATACCACTTCACACCGGCTCCTAATGAGCTCTCCTGCAGGTGATTGGCCTACAGAAGAGTTATTCCACCTTGTTTCTTAATGCTGGGCCCTGCGAGTCCCAACACCTGGCCTGGCACCAGATTGGGGTGCCGGTGATGCCAATCCAGGGAAAGTAGCAGAATTGTCTTCTGCTTCTCATAAAATGTGTAATGAACCGCTCTTTGTCTGGCTCGTCACCCAGGACCTGTCTGCCACGGAAGACCCTAAAGGGGCAAAAGCCCCAGACAGCTTAGCTCCAAGGATCACTCGAGCTCTCAAACCCCCACACCACGGTAAGGTGGCGGCTCACGGAGGGGAAAAATATGCACTTTTCAGTGCGTTGTAAGATGGTAAGAAGAACTTACCATTTGGGCTAAGTGAAAAAATAAAGTCAAACCATTAATACCTACATTTAATTAACAAAACTAGTAGACATAGATAAAATTCTATTTTATCTACCTTTCTACCTTTTTTTCCACTAATACCTACATATTACTAACTAAACAAAACTAAACTAACTAAAGTATAAATCTAAACAGAAATCAACTAATTTTATGGCAAATGGCGTATACTTGTATAGCGCTTTCTACCCTCCTTCGAAGGCCCAAAGCGCTTCACTGTCACAGACCCATTCACCCATTCACACACAAATTCATACACTGATGGTGGCTCCGCTGCCGAACACTGGCGCCAACCTCCCACCAGAGGCAATTTGGGGTTCGGTGTCTTGCCCAAGGACACTTCGACACATGGGCGGGCAAGGAATCGAACCCACTATCTTCCGATTTTGAGACGACGGCCCTCCCACTGCACCACGGCCTTTCTTCTTATCTACCTTCCTACCTTTGTTGCCACTAATACCTACATGTTACTAACAAAACTAAACTAACTAAAGTCTAAATCTAAACAGAAATCAACTAATTTTTATAACCCTTTCATTTTTTTTTCTTCTAAGGTTTTTCTAAAGGTGTTTAACGCACCCAGAAGAGTATTTGTCATCCCTACTAAGAAATATTGGGGCTCACCCCAATATTACGGGTTAGTCCTCCGATCCATTGTCCCTCCTTCTTGAACCAAATTAGTTTGTTTTGTAATAAAGAGGGTTTTCATCCTTTTTGCTGAGGGGGATGTCCCCCTGATAATTTGGTTTCTCTTCTTCCCTCCTACGTGGGTGTGGAATCAAGAGAGTATTTGTCCCTCCCACTGAGGAGGTTGGGGGTAGGGTAGTGGGCCTCCATTCCATTGATTCATTCATTTTGATTTTTGTATGTCATCGTGTCTAAAAGTCCTCCAAGCAAGGGGGAGTCCGAGACATAGACATAGATAAAATCATGTTTTTTGAGCATGAATGTCAGTTTCATTGGTCACAATACCTACATACTACTAACAAATTTTAACTGTATTTTGACTGTCATACCAAAGTCTAAATCTAAACAAAAGTCAACTAATTTTATAGTCTTAAATCAATTTGGGGTGGGCGCTCTTTTTTTACTTTTTTTCAGACACCATGACTACAACAAAACTCTTAATAATAGCTGTATAATCACTCCCCAGCATCTATCAGGCATTAATTATACAGGAAAATACAGGAAAAATCAATCACCTAAATGAACAAAAAATTATCCATGTAAAAATAAGAAACAATTATATCCCACAATCATAAAAAGAGATTTTTGTAAAATTCTCTGTTCCTGTTTTTATTTGTTTTCAAGCGCTGTATTGACCAAGTTCTTTATATCCGTCTCTGTTTCGTTAACTGTGTTATTTACCATTTGCGTCTCATTTGCATCCCATTTATTCCGCATCCTGCTGTGAAAAGTGCGAGTGGGGGCATGGGCGATTGAACCACTGCGATTTTATTCGCTTTATTAGCTTGACATGGAACTGTGAAAGTTTTTATCCTTTGTGGTGTGAAGGATGTGGACGAAGTCAGGGGAGGATTGATGTTTTGTGCTGAGGGAGGAGGGAGTGGGGGCTTGGCCAATTGATTAATTACTTTTTTCTTAATATTTCCTGGTGGGGGTGGGGGCATGGCCGATCGATTCATTACTTTTTTCTTAATATTTCCTGGTGGGGGTGGGGGCATGGCCGCTCGATTCATTACTTTTTTTTAATATTTCCTGGTGGGGGTGGGGGCATGGCCGATCGATTCATTACTTTTTTCTTAATATTTCCTGGTGGGGTGGGGGTGGGGCATGGCCGCTCGATCCAATATGTTTTTAATTTTTTCTAATCCAAGAAATGGGATCATTGCCCTATGTATCATTATATTTTTATTAATATTTTGTGGGATGGGGGGTGGGGGCATGGCCAATCGATTCATTACTGTTTCATTAATATTTTGTGGGATGGGGGGTGGGGCAATACTGATTGATTTTGCTGTTTCATTCTCCCCCTTCTTAACTCGGCATAGAACCATGCGACCATTTATCATCTGTTGTGTGAAGGCTCTGGGTTGGGGGGTAGTCTCCGATACCACTGGTTTCTGTTCTTCCAACTTGCGTGGTTGTGGAATCAGAGGAGTTTTTCTTTCATCCTCCCCCCTGTTAACTTGGCATAGAACCATGCGACCTTTTTTCGTCTGTTGTGTGAAGACTTGGGGTTGGGGGGAAGTCTCCCATACCATTGCTTCCTCTTCTTCCCACTTGCGTGGGTGTGGAATCAGAAGAGTTTTTCTTTCATCCTCCCCCCTCGTAACTCGGCATAGAACCATGCCACCATTTATCGTCTGTTGTGTGGAGGCTTGGGGTTGGGGGGTAGCCTCCCATACCATTGCTTCCTCTTCTTCCCACTTGCGTGGGTGTGGAATCAGAAGAGTTTTTGTACATCCTGCGGGGAACCATTGACTCACAGTGTGAGTTTTAGTTACAAAGTGATGTACCCACAAGTAGGTTGTGGGTGGGGGTATGGTCCTCCAATCCATTAGTTCTTGATTATCCACTTGCAAAAGTCTTTGGTCTTTGTGAGAAATACTTCTTCTCAGGAGATCGAGCTCGTACTTTTATGAGGGTCTGATCAAATTCACTCCCTTATATAATCAGACAAGATAATGTCAAATGACATCATCACCAGTGGCCCTATCTAAATGATGACAACAAATGATGTCATCAAAAAGTCACATGATGATGTCATCAAAAAGTCACATGATGATGTCATCAAAAAGTGCATGATGATGTCATCAAAAAGTCACATGATGATGTCATCAAAAAGTCACATGATGATGTCATCAAAAAGTCACATGATGATGTCATCAAAAAGTGACATGATGATGTCATCAAAAAGCGGCATGATGAAACGATGAGTCATCACTGGCTGAGACTGATTGCGTAATCCAGAGAACAATTGTTCTTCTGTTTCTCCTGTATACTTCATCCAATTTCTGCCATTCAAGTATCATAAGGTTCATCTTATGAAGGAAGTTATTGCTTTCTTTTGAACACTTATTTTGCAAAATAAGGTTTTTCAGCAACTCAACAAAATTGCTGCATTTTTTTGCAACTGAAATACAATGTAAAGGATCTTTTGCAACTCCAAACTTTCTGCAGTCGGAGAAATTTCTGCATTCTTTCTGATAATTAGAAAATTCAAATATGCTTTTTTCTGCACTTCCTAGAATTTTCTGCTGTCTTTAGACAATCCTGCAAAATTTAGAGTTTTTTAAAGTTTGGAAGCAGCTCAGACAAAATATAATTAAAGTCAAAGGGACAGAGCTTCAACTTTACTATTTTTGAAATGTATCTTTTCCTACAAGTTTAAATTAAATTTTAAAATGCAGTGGATTGATTTTTCCTTCCAAGCATTGCTTTCATTCAGTTTTCGAACTACAGATGTTTGAAATGAGTCAATTTTGGAATTTACTCTGGATTCTGACAGTATCTTGAGCGTGAGACGTCGAGTGTACAGAGCTGTTTTTTAAAGACAAAACTTTTTTAAACAAATTGCTGTAACTCCACAACCGTTTGCCGTTTCACCAAAACGTAGAAAAACATCTCTAGATTCATTTAATATCAACCACAAAGTCATGGGGTGAACAATTTTTTTTCGCAGGAGCCCCAAGTTTAGACAAACTCCACCTGAACCTCCTCGTTTTCTCTTCAAAAATTAGGATATTCACATGTGTCTCTACAGAAGAACAGTCTTTTTTTTAAACAAAGCTTTTGGAAATATACTCTCCTTTGTCAACATTTTAAACTTGCTGCATGTTGTTTACAAAAATAACCTCAAATAATCTGATGAAGAAACAATCGCTGAGGTTTTTAGGCTGCGAGAGGGTTCAGACACTCACGGTGGACGCCAGCATGGATCCTCCGAACCACACGGCGTACCTCTGCATGTGGTGGGTGATGACCTGCACATCGATGGGCTTCGGCTGCGGTCGGGAAGCAAGCGTTGAAACAGAGCTAGAACCAGAAAGATTGACTTCGCTTGTACGGCGGATTTTACCTTCAATTTGCCACCACTCAGCTCTTTGCAGATCTTTAGGCGGGCGCCCACGGCCCTCTTGAGGTCCCTCCGCAGCCGTCGGCCAAAGTCCCTAAACATGGTGGAGCCTCCAGACAGAACCACATTCTGAAGAAACAGAGAAGGGGGGGTTCAGTTTTAGTTAAAGACAGAAAAATCTCAACACAAGATCACAGCGTAATCTACATTTCCGGATTAAACCATATGACGGGCAAGATACGGCCCACGGGCCCACAACTCCTGTGATATTTGCATCTGAGGCTAGAAGGATGAGCTTGAGCTTTTATACACTCAACAAAAATATAAACGCAACACTTTTGTTTTTGCTCCCATTTTTCATGAGATGGACATAAAGATCTAAAATTCATTCCAGATACACAATATTATCATTTCTCTCAAACATTGTTCACAAATCTGTCTAAATGTGTGATAGTGAGCACTTCTGCTTTGCTGAGATAATCAAGATGCACATCAAGATGCTGATCTGACATCATGATTAGTGCACAGGTGTGCCTTAGACTGCCCACAATAAAAGGCCACCATTAAATGTGAAGTTTTTTTGTTTATTGGGGATCTGGGGACCCAGAACCAGTGAGTATTTGGTGTGACCATTTGCCTCATGCAGTGCAACACATCTTCTTTGCATAGAGTTTATCAGATTGTCAGTTGAGGCCTGTGGAATGTTGGTCCACTCCTCTTCAGTGGCTGTGCAAGATTTGTGCCAGATATTAGTGGGAACTGGTACACGCTGTCGTATAAACAAGTCAAGCACGTCCCAAACATGCTCAATGGTGCGTTAATCCAGTCGGACCGAACCATTTTAAAACAAATATGGGGGGGGTTGAGATGTTAATGTTTCTAAACCAAAACAAAAACTATAAACATGTTTATATGGATATCATGACATTGAAAACAAAAATAATTGCTATTACATATTGGTTGATTATTTACTGAAATTGTTTTTTTCAGTTTTATCATTTCATCATTGTTAGTGGCCTTTGTGGGCCCCCCTCTCATTCTGGGCCCCTTAAAGTCATCCATTCAAATAGATGAAGGCTGATATTCTGAGTGCTACTGACTTGATGGACTTTATTTAGGAAATGTATTTAATGGAGAAACTAACTTACTATCTCAGATTGGAATGGGATAAGTTTAATTTTATTTGGAGAGAATGGAAGAAATACATCAGGCCAATAAGTGCAGATTCTATTTGACTTTGAAATAGAAGTTCTCTTGCTTTTTCTTTAAGTTGTTCATTTATTTCTGGTACCTTATTATTTTAAAATAATGGTGGGAGAATGTATTGAATGATAGTTTTTGTTTATCAAATGTAAAGGTGTGGATGGTGAGGAGTATGAAGATAATCGATAACAAGTGGAAAAATGTTCATTGGAGTATCAGGAACTTCAAGCTGGAAGTTTCCACCCACCACTACTCCGTGTATTGATGTAACACCTGCTTGAAAAACTCAATAAAAAATGAATATAAAAATAAAAACAAACATGTTAAAGTCTGTATTTCTGGCCTGCTGTCCCCCTGCAGTTGTAACTGTAACTGTAACTTACCCATCTGACAGATGATCTCCTCAGAGGCTCCGTGGAAGAAGCACACATAAACCACCATTCCCTGCTGGATCTGAACCAAAACAGTGAAAACTCAAAACTCAGAGAAGAAACTCATGAACTCCAGTCTGGAGTGAACACCCACCTCCACCCACTGAGCGTCCGCTCCATCCAGCGCCGGCCTGACCATCACCTTGGCCTGGCTGCACTGCTGGACGACCATCCTCGTCTGTGTTCTCTTCAGCCTGCGTGCCACAGGAGGGCTGCGTGTGCACAGGAACACGCATGACAACGGCTTTTGGAGGAGGACAATTCTTCTTTCCCTACCTGTCTGCTTCAGAGAGGCGCTGCTCCGTCTGTGCCGGGGAAGAGCTGCCGATCGTGAAGACAGGCCAGGGTTTGGTGCTCTGGACCACCACAGGATCCAGACCGTAGGTGGAGCTCCCGGAAGCTGACGGCGCGCCCTCCTCATCCCTCCCTCCTCCTCCTCTTCTTCTTAGAGCTCCTGTCTCTGCACCTCCTCTGGACTCCTGCTGCAGCGGGGCTCTTCCATCTGTCGTTCAGGCTCTCAGAGAGTCGCTCCTCAGGAGTCGGATGTTTGGCTTGGTTTGGAGGTGTTCTAGTGCTCTCCAGAGAGCTGCTGCAGATTTCTACAAAGACTTCTGGTGGGACGGCCTCCTCTGGCTGGACCCCCCCCTCACTGTGGATGCTGGGTTGACTCTGAGATCTGCCTGATGCTTCAGATGCTTCAGGGGTGGCTCGATTGTCAGAAGACGCCCTGGAGACATGGAGGCTGTTGGCGGTCCTGGGCTGGAGGACGATTGACCCTGAGACCCGGTCAGGTGACCTGGAGGCGGAGCCTTGACGACTGTCTGTGGAGACAAAAGCGGTGAAGGTTCTTCATGAGACTGAGGTGAACAGAGATCAGATCTACAGGAGTCTGAGGCATAGAAACTTCTCCTGCATCATTCAATGTGATTCTTCTTCTTTTCTTCTTTTGCTCTACGTCAGCACTGGAGTTGCGGTGTCGACCCCGAGGGTTGTCATGGCTGTGATCCGAGGGTCTACCGCATGATTCGCCAGGCCACAGGCACACTGAGAGCAGTTTACTGCGCCTTTACGACGTACTGCCTCGTTGTGCCCTGATCCGCAGAAACTTTCGCCGTTCTGGTCTTCATCCAGAACCTTGAGCTAGAGTGCGTTTGGTTTGATGTGATTCTGAAACACCCCCTCCAGTGAAAATTATGTTATGCGTGTTTTTAAAATAAGATAATATTGTTTAAAAAAGATTGTATTTGTGACGGCCAGAAGCTCCTGCTCCGTTCCATCCTGATGCATCCACATGTAGACAATTAGATCCATGAACGTCTTTGTTTTCCTCCTCTGAGCTGGAATCTGGATCAAAACTGCACTGCTGGAGGAAAGCTAAAATATACTGCTCGCCATTTATGTTGCACGCTCGCTATGGTAAACGTTAGGTTGGCGTTGTCCTAGATCACATCTCCAGATCATTTATTTTATTGTTACTAATGGCCAAATGTTATCCTGTGCTCATTTTTAACTGGTATAATTTTGACAACTCATATTTTTATAGAGTAAAATATTGAGAGTTATTTAAGGCTTAAACGTATTTATTATGTAATAAGATTCCTGCCTTTTTATTTTTCATGATTATGTTAAAAAGCTACAATATTAACACTCTACTAGCTTTTTGGAATATTTTGGCATTTACTATGATTTTATTTGGCCATTTTGGACTTTATCTAATATTTCAGCTACATGTTAGCTTTTTCTGAAAATTTAGAGCGGGGTGGTACGTTTTTCAGGTTGTTTTGGTGTTAGGCTAATATGTACAAGCTAGCTATTTTGGTTAATTTTGGCACTTTTTTAGGCTATTTTGTTGTTTATCTAACATTTCAGCTACATAAATGCTAGCTTTTTTAGATAATTTGGGGGGAGGGGTAGGCTGTTTTGGAGTTAGGCTAATAATATGCACTCGCTAGTTATTTTGGTTAATTTAGGCACTTTTTTCCGTTTTTTAGGCTATTTTGGAGTTTAGCTAACATTTCAGCTAGCACACACACAGCGACCTGCATGTAGAAAAAATAAAAAACGAATATATTTCGCCACAGAGTGACATGTTGATTGAAATACAACAGTTAATGGCATCATTATATTATCATAACCTTGTTACGATCGTTTAATCTCAAATCTGCAGCTACAGCCGTCAGCTAGCAAATCAGTACTAGCTAACTCTTGGGTGTGAATTAAAGCTGTAGGTCGCGGCAAAAGCCGATAGAGAATCCTGCCTGAAAACGTCAGTAATAACGCCAATATTTGAATTCTTTTTTAACCATTGCACTGGAAAACTTACCAAGAATGTTCGGTTCATCCGTATGGCGACTTCGACACCTTTTCAGCTGGAAACTTCCAGAAGCTTCAGTGCGCAAAGACGGAATAAAATCACGTGATTGGTCAGTAAACTTAGTTCAATTCGTGTTTTGTGTAACACGACGAGACAACACAATGTGTAATAAAACAACACATCTGTTTTAAGAAACAAGATCACTGCAGACAAAAACACTCTGAAACGATGAGAACGGAGTAGATACTTGGAGAAACTTAAACCCAACTGGAAAGGAATACACCCACTACTCTTACCCTCATAAGGTCTACTCACGGCTTGACTACATCTTTATGTTTAAAAACGATTTATTTAGGATTAAAAATTGCAAAATAGAGGCAAGTACCCTATCTGACCATAACCCAGTAACCATCTATATATATCTAGAGAAGGAAAACAGGTGTACAATGTGGAGATTAAACACAAATATCCTAAACTGCCCATTAAATAAAGACAAGATTATAAAAGAATTAAAGGATTACATAGAGCTTAACGACAACGACGAAGTCTCGCCGGTAATGGTTTGGGACGCAATGAAGGCAGTGATTAGAGGGAAATTAATTAGTATTTCATCACATAAAAAAAAAGTAAGTCAACAAAGACTTCAGAACCTTGAAGACAGACTACTCCAGTTACAAAAAGAACATTCAATAAGCTTAAAAAGCGAGACTAAGGTTGAAATGTTAAAATTAAAAAGAGAAATAGATGAAATCAATATGTCTGCGATTCAGAAAAAGCTTCTTTTCACTAAACAGCAGCATTACGAGGCAGGAGGAAAATCATTAAAGCTTCTTTCCTATAAATTGAGAAAACAACAAGCTGAAAGAACCATCAATAAAATAAAGAATCCCCAAAATAACAGAATAGAAACAGAACGGGAAAATATAAAAGACAGTTTCTTATCCTACTATAGAGATCTCTATACTCAACCCCATTTTGATAATCATAGTGAAATAGATATGTTTTTAACTCTACTTAATTTACCTTCCGTTACCGAAGAACAAAATAAAGTACTTATTTCTGTAATAACTGAAGAAGAAATTTCGCAATCCATTAAAAGACTGAAAAGGGGGAAAATGCCAGGAGCGGATGGGTTTGGGCCTGAGTGGTATAAAACAATGGAAACCTCCTTAATGCCACTCCTGTCGAAAACTTTCAATTGGGTGATGGAAAAGAAAACAATTCC
Source organism: Oryzias javanicus (assembly GCA_003999625.1). Taxonomy (NCBI): domain Eukaryota; kingdom Metazoa; phylum Chordata; class Actinopteri; order Beloniformes; family Adrianichthyidae; genus Oryzias; species Oryzias javanicus. Next base: position 2,796,187 of record CM012458.1, on the reverse strand, counting down.
TCCGTCATGGAACGAAGCAATCATCTCGGTCATCCCAAAGGAGGGAAAAGATCCCCTTGAATGTGGTAGCTATCGTCCAATCAGTATCTTAAACATAGACTACAAAATATTTACTTCTATAATATCAAAAAGATTAGAAATTATTTTACCCAACTTAGTACACCAGGACCAGACAGGATTTGTAAAACAAAGACAAACACAAGACAGTATTAGGAGAGTTTTACACATTTTGAGGCATATTACACAACATAAATTAGAAAGTCTAGTAATTAGCTTAGATGCGGAAAAAGCCTTTGACTCGGTCAGGTGGTCATTTCTTTATAAAGTTCTTAACAAATTTGGTTTCTGTAGAGGTATAATCAACATAATATCAGGACTCTATAAAAACCCAGTTGCAAAAATTAAGGTAAATGGAGATCTTTCAAAATCCTTTGTTTTGGAAAGAGGAACGAGACAAGGTTGTTGTATCTCTCCGCTCCTCTTTGCCCTATGCATTGAACCACTCAGTCAGTGGATTAGACAGAGACGGGACATTACAGGAATATCTATAACGGGAACAGAACAAAAATTAGCTTTATTTGCAGACGACTTGCTATTAACATTATCCCGCCCCACACAAACACTCCCCATAGTGTTGAAAGTGTTGGAAGAATATGGGGCCTTCTCAGGATATAAAATTAATGTGAATAAAACTCAAATATTAGCATTAAACTATGACCCGCCAAATACATTAAAAGATAAATATAAATGGAAATGGGACGCAGTCAGCATTAAATATCTCGGTATTACAATACATCGAGATTCTAATAAGATGTTCGAAGTTAATTACGGACCCCTCTACACAAAAATAAAATCTGACATTCAGCGATGGAAACTGATACCCTTCCTAGATTTATACTCAAGAATAGAATCAATCAAAATGAGTATCCTCCCGAAGTTTCTTTATTTATTTCATTCCTGAGATGTGCTATACCCCAAAACCAATTGGAGCTTGAATGATAGAGTTAATTAGTATAGGAAAAAACAAGGATTAAATATAAATTTACAATTAAATAAAGGATAAAGGTGGATTGAGTCGCTGCTTTAAAAAATATTACCTTGCGGCGCAGTTAAGACCACTCGTTTGTTTGTGTTCTCCAAATTACACAGCGGGATGGAAAGAACTTGAGGAAAAACATCAAAACGACGTACCATTATCAGCACTTATGTCTGACATTAAATTGCAAGATAATATAGACACAACAAAATGAAAGTTTAGTTACTTTACTTTCCACCTGGAATAAAACTGTAAAAATGTGTCATCTGGAGGAATACTCTAAGATTTTAAGATGGTGTGTGCTTTTGATACTTGAATTTACCCAAACAAACTAGACAATGTATTTAAGATATGGATCAACAAAGGGCTGACAGATTATTCTTCATTTACTCACAAGGGGCATTTCAATCATTTGATAGTCTTACAAAAAACATAATCTAGGTTCAAAAGACTTTTTTTAGATATTTGCAGGTGAGACATTATTTTAACCAAACATACAAAATACCCACCGATGAACACAAGTTTATGCAAAATATTTATATCATTAATAAAATCCAAGCCACCGAGTAAAATTATCTCTAAACTATACTCGAGTATGATGGACAGTAGTGGTCAGAACACGTTATATGTGAAAAAAAAATGGGAAAAGGAAGGCGGCATAACTATTTCCAAAGAAAGCTGGGAAAAGATTTGTCAGGTTCATGGACAATAACCAGGTCGAACTTGTGGCGCGAATTTTGTTGGAAGAACCTTATGAGATTTTTATTACACCTGCTCAACAAAGGCATTACAAAACCAATGATGAATGGTTGGAGATGTGGTAGCGAGAAGGCCAACCACTTCCACATATTTTAGAGCTTTTCAGCCATTCAGGGCTTTGGTCAGGGGTGTCCACACTCATCTGAAGAGTATTCAGGATTGACTTTCCATGTTTGTTTGAAATTATGTATTTTTGTTATTGTTCATGTGACGAATTTACTAAGACCGATAAGAAATTATTATGCATCCTGATGGCAACGTGCAAAAAGGCAATCACCAAAAAATGGCTCTCCAAGGAACCACCAACAACAGAAGATTGGATCGCCATTACACACAACATCTACACAATGGAGAGGCTCTCTGCCTCAATTCAAGTACAGGCAGATATTTTTAACGCACAATGGGCAAAATGGATAAGCTATACAAGATCATCCTATCCAGACACGAATTGACTTATTCCTAGGAGTTTTCTTTTCTCTTCTTTCTTTTCCCTCATTGACAGTTTCTATGGAATTTGATGTGGTTGCCCCCCCTCAATTTTTATTCCATTTATTTTCTTCCATTTATTTTTCTTTCTGGTAACTGTTGATCTTGTTTTTGTTTGCTTGTTTTGGTTGTTTTTTCTTTGTGTTCTTTTTTTTTTTTTTTTTTTTTGTTTGTTTCAAATCAATTGAAAATGCAAGAGTGCACCTATGGGATTCTATGTGTTAAATGTCACTTTTTCAAGGAAAATAAAAAATAAAAAAAAAAAAGAGAACGGAGTTTCGATTCCAGGTTGGAGAATCATCGGGGACAGATCTGAACGGGAAATTACCGGACCGGCGCGGTCAGTTGTGCGCATGCGCACTTCGTCCTGGCGCCGGGCCCAAGTTAATGACGTCACATCTTAACGTCTGTCAGACACCGGGTAATGTGTCAATTGATGTCATTTGATGTCATCAGATCAAAAGAAAAGTTTACTTAATAAGACAAAATATTCTAAATGCAACCCACAAAGTTTATCAGGAATACCAAGACACACGAAGACTTATTTGGACCACTTGAATCCAGATCAAGTTTCAAGACTGACAAAAAGATCTGCTGAGAAAGAGTTTTGGAGAAAATGTCTACCAAAATGAAGAAAGAAAATACATCTTATGATGTAAAGACTGGACATTATTTAGTCGGAAATCAGGGAATTTATAAAGTTTGTGAATTCTTAGGACAGGGAGGTTATGGAAAAGTGGCCAAATGTAGTAAACTGGGAAGTCATGGATTTTTTGCCATTAAAATCATAAAAAATGTCGCAAATGGCAAGAAAGAGCACGAAGCAATGAAATTAATCCAACATCTGGATCCCGATAAGTACAATTTGCTGAAATTGTATGAATGCTTCACATTTCAAGATGTGATTTGCCTGGTGTACGAGGTCCTGGAAGAAAACTTGCTTGATCGTATGAGCAGAAATGATCTAGAACCGACACATCTATGTAAAATCAGAGCTCTCGCGCAGCAAATGTTTCAGGCTCTCAGTGGTCTCAAAAGCAGCGGCGTGGTACACGGGGACATCAAACTGGACAATATCATGTTTGTTGATGAGGAATCTATGAAGATAAAACTGATAGATTTTGGTTTGACAAGAAAAGCAAAGGAACTGGTGACGGGATCCAACGCTCAAATCCTCCCATTCAGAGCACCTGAAGTTATCCTGGGTCTCCCAATGGATGAAAGTATCGATATGTGGGCCCTTGGAGTTGTCCTTGCCGTTGTATACAGAGGAGATTTTCCCTTTCCGGGTGATACCGAATATGAAACAATCAGAGGTATGGTGCAAATATTTGGTTCACCAGAGGAAGAACTTCTTAATGCAGGAAAGTACACAGCACATTTTTTCACTCGGGATGAGGACAGCCTGGATCCCGGATGGAAGCTGCAGACACCAGATGAATTCACCTAAAACACAGGAGAACAGCTGGAAGATGTGGATCATGTTGCAGATCTTGATGCAATGATTGAGATTCATCAAGAACTGTTTGACCTTTACGATGATGACGACCACAGAGCCTTCAATGACCTTCTCAAGCGATTGTTGGAGGTCAATCCGAAAAAGAGAATCACGCCAAGTCAAGCCCTCGCTCATGACTTCATCACCATGAAGCATCTTTCAGGCCTGAGAAAGTAAGTATATGCTGCCACAGCTAAAAACATCATGAAAGATCCACATCAAAGACGTAAAGTGGACCCTCAGCACCCTAGACACAGATTTGATTGGAACCTCTAATGAAGGTCAATACCTGTAGTAGATGTTTCAACTGCAGACACTACAGACATGAATGAGGCTTGTCCTGCTGCAGCTGAGAGGGAACCAACAATTCTCTCGAGCCACAGCAGCTCACCTCTGACCCCTGTGAGGAACCCATCATTCAGGAAAAAATGGATATGTTTGAAGAACAGAAGATAGACAAAGTCAAGGAAAATATCCACAGGAAGTGACATGAAGGCAGAATCCTTCAAAGTGGAATCAAGTCAATATTTGGTTTCTCCAGGAAAACATCATGAGAAAGACTCAGCTCTATGAGGTGAACCTCCAGCACCTCCTTACAATATTAGTACAAAATCCCTCAAATAAAAAAAAAGTCAGGGTTTTGTATTCTTAGCACAGTTTTAAAATCTTAAAAGTGATTTAGAAAGTCTGTTTTTTGTAAAAAAAAAAAAAATACAAGCATTAAACAGAAGGTTAGAATAATTTAAAAACGTAAAAGTAGGAAATGTAGGAAAAAATGAAAAAATGTAGGGCTTATTTTTATGTATTTATTTACAACAAACAAAGACAAACAATGATCTCAGCTGCTTTCTTGTCAGAAGGCAGCTGAGATCATTGGAACCTCTCTCCCCTTCATTCATTTAAATAACAAAGAAAAAAATAGAATAAAAATAAAACAAAATAAAATAACATTTTATATAGTGTAGTGTAGTGCAGTGCAGTGCAGTGCAGTGCAGTGTAGTGCAGTGCAGTGCAGTGCAGTGTAGTGTAGTGTAGTGTAGTGCAGTGATATAATAAAATATAATATAATATATATAATATAATATAATATAATATAATATAAATATATATAATATAATATAATATAATATAATATAATATAATATAATATAATATTATATATATTTATATTATATAATTAGTAATGCAGCCACAAAGAGACACAATCCAGTGCTTTTTTGTGCCGGTCCCAAGTCCGGGGAAATGCAGAGGGTACTATCAGAAAGACAATTTAATGTAAAAATGAAGCCAAAATAATCACGTCAATTACGAATAGACATTTTACACAGGATATTTTGCAGCCTAGGAGGATCCAGAGAGCTGGCAGACATGATGGAAAGAAGACTGCTGCACCAGGAGTTGTTGGTGGGAAAATGAACCCACTTCCTTCGGCTCATTATCTTCTCCTTGTGGTTATGTTTATGCAGATTAGAGAAACAGAATGTGAGCACCATACTGGGGAAGAGAATCTAAAGATGCTGTGGGTCTGATGAGACAGCAGTAGACCCTCACAGACTGAGACCCTCACATACTGGCATCATCTGGTTGTACCCTCCCTGATGGAGATGTCCAACAAGTACCAGGGGAGGCTGGGGACACTGAGTTCATATGGACTATGGTTTTCCACCTCAGTTGTCTGCTGGTGTTTGGAGCTGTGGTTGCAAGGTCTCTGATGCCTATCACTGTGGCAATCCCCGAACTAGATGGTGGACATGGAAAGTTAAGGAATGCTGTTAAGATGAAGGAGTCCTGCCAAACCTGGCTTGTTGCTTAGTAGCTCAACGGTACCAGAGGTCTATGCGAGCTGTGGCTTGGGCTTTTGGGGTGGCAAAAACTCTGTTCTGGCAGGTTCTGTCTTAACAAAGTCAACAGGATATCATCTGCAAAGAGGAAATTCTGTGGTTTCCAAACCAGATCCCCTACATCTTCTGCCGGACCAAGAAATTCTGTCCATTAAGACTATGAACAGAACCGGTGATAAAAGCCAGCCAAGGCTGGTATGACTCTCTTCAGCTTGATGGCATCCCTTACTTCTGGTGTTCACCACTGGGTTTAGGGATTACCATCGCGACCAGCACCAGATACTTTGGGATTACAGCAGAGACAATTGAAGTGGAAAATATGATCAACTCAGACTCAATCAACCAAACCTCCCTCAGTACCTGTTTGAAGCTCTTCAGATGTGGGACCTAAAGACCTCCATGACAGAGGGCTCAGACAGACATTCCCAGCAGACCCTTACAGTACGTTTAGGTCTGCCAAACCTCCTACCCCCCCGCTGTCAAAACTGCCCGTCCAAAGCGCCCCTTTGAACAAGACTTAACTCACCATTGCAATGTTTCCCAGCATTCACTGCAGCTCAAAATGCATCTCTGTAAAAGAAAAAAATCTTTAAAGTTATTTTTATTTTTCTTCATATTTTATTTAAAAGTAATAAACATAAATTAAAATTATTTGTTTGCAAGTAAGGTAATACATTATGTATAAAATGCTCACAGTGAGAAATCTACTGCAGGTCAACCTGGAAGTGTGTCAAATGATGACGCTTACAGATACTCGCTGTGGAGAGAACTGTAAGTTAGAAGGCTGGAGGGGGAGGAGGTGAGGGGAAGCAATAGATAGCTATAGATAGTGGTGATGGGATAGCAACAGCCATAGATAGTGGTAGCAATAGGCTAGCAGCCCTCCTCTCTGCCAGGTTAGACCTCTATTTTGTCATTTTGAAACATTCCAGAACTTATGTTCTAGTTGGAATACTGAATAGCCTCCATCAAACTGATATATCACCTTGATTCCTGTGCCGTGTACCTGCAACTATTGCCATGCTAGAAAACAAATCCCTTCTTTATATGTCATCTAAAGGCTTTCACTGAAGAGTGAATAAACAAATATATTAACAAATATATTCAAGTCAAAGCTCTTCCTCTCATACAATAGCTAGAATTGTACATGAACAATAAATGGTTTCCTCCAAACACATTAGATAATCTTCATTGATGATTGTCTTTATGCACCTTAAGACTATAAATAACCTGTTATTCCAAAACTCTATTTTTTTTCCAAGACTAGAAAATTATAAATCTGCAACGGTAATGCGAATAATAATTCTCACAATTCAGAGCAACAACACAGCATATATATGCCAGTTAAAGATAGATACACTTGTCTTGGTGTACTTTTCCCTTACAACTGTACTAATGGTAACGAGGCAGCAGAGACATGTGGATCCATGTGCAAACGAGGTTTAATGAAGAAAACAGACGAGGTGAGATCAAAATAAAGGCAGTGGTCAGACACAGAGGTAAACAGGGAGTGGAGGAGGCAGGCATAGACATAAACTGCTCAGAATGATTTCATGGTAATGAAAGACTTCAAAGTGAGTCACAGTGTGAAGCAGACTATATACTGAGGCAGTGATGAGATGAAGGGAAACAGCTGAAGATGATGAGTCCAGGTGAAGGGAGGTGGTGATGTCAAAACTTAGGTGAGTGCTCCCTCTGGTGGTTGGAGAGGGAAGCAGCAGGTTGATCCATGACATTAACAGTCTTTTCATACTGCTACACTGTGCATGACTAACTCTCATCACTTACAGTGCACTGAACATGTGACCAGTCACTTGGCATTCTGGGTAATGCAGTTAACTAACTTCAATACACAACATCTCTCTCCTTTTAAAGAAAAACAATTTTCCATTTAATACAGATGAATACACTTTTTTTTTAACATTACATGTAAAACGTTTCCTATAAACATCTCACAACTTAAACTTTTTTTTTTGCATCACCAGAACATCTCAGCAAGTCTGTGGCTGAACACGTCTCTTAGGTCTTGATAGTCTTTCCACAGTTGGAGACTTGATGTTGCCCGTTGGTGGTCAGTTCTAACAGCACAGTAAAGTCCTGCTGGATTGTATCCATAACTGCAGCATCTTCACTCATTGGCTGAAGCTGAAGATCTGTGCGGTTCCTTCTCAGAGACAGTCCACTCTCCATCTTGACCTTGTAGGACCTTGGGGCCACCTCCTCCTGCACGTGTCCTTCTTGTCTCCAGGTTCCTGTGGAAATATCTCTGAGGCGCACCATGTCTCCTGGTTCTACAGAAAGCAGATGTTTTGCCTTTTGATCATACCGCCGCTTAAGCTTCTCCTTTGGTTCTTCCTTTGCCTTCCTGACTTTGTGTGCAGCTTTTGGCGTCAACAGGTCCTCGTGTACTGGTGGGTTGGAGCGAATGCGCCGTCCCATCAGCATCTGAGCTGGTGACAGTCCATTTGGTAGAGGTGCACTCCTGTAGATCAGAAGACTTTTTTGAAAATCATCTCTGTCTTGTGCTTTTTTTCAGTAGTGTTCACTGTTTTGACAGAGCTTTCCGCCAAACCATTGGACTTTGGATAGTTCAGACTTGATGTAATATCTCTAAACCACCCAATCTTTAGCAAAGTCGGTGAACTCACTGCTGGAAAACTTAACTTGACGTTGACTGCAGTGCTCCGACATCAGAATAGTTTGAAAAGTAATCTGTTACAACTAAGTAACTTTTGCCATACCAGTCAAACAGATCAGTTCTATCCTTGTAATAAGGTCTGTGTGGCACTAGATGAGGCATCAGCGGCTATGCTTGTTGTTTTAGCCTGTATGTGCGGCAACATTCACATAAACTGTTTTAATAATCTGATTTCTGGAAATTATCATCTGAGATCTCAAAATGTCCTGATGTTGTCTGTGCCTAGAGTGAGTGTGGGAATAAAACTGTTGGCTTCAGTTTTGCAGCTCCTACATCCTGGAATCAGCTACAGGCTGAAATTGGGTTTGAAAATAAGATATCACTTCACATGTACAAGAGGCTTTTAGATATTTTAGTCAGTTTTCATCGTGTTAATGTTTTATTTGAAATACATTTTTTTAATGTGTAATCAGTAATGTGTAATTGTTTGTCTGTCCTTTAATATTTGTTAAATGTTTTGCTGCGTCTTGGCCAGGACACTCTTGCAAAAGAGATTTGTAATCTCAATGAGTTTCTCCTAGTTAAATAAAGGTAAAATAAAAAAAATAAAATAAACCTTTGGGCTCCAGCAAACTGTGCCATGATTTCTTCCCTGGTTGGCAACTTGACACGTTCTTTTCTGATGGTTTTGTTTCAATGTCTTTCTTGGGTCTAGACATGTTCTGAGAGCACCTGTTTTCTTTTGCATGACAACCAGTGAGCTGACCCATTCGGTTGGTTCATCGATCTTCTTGATGACCTTGAGTTTTCTATGCGTGTTAGCTCATCTTTCAGTTTTTCTCGCAGTGCAAATGGAACCTTCGTACAGTGATGCATGACAGGGGGAACACTTTGATCCACACGTATTCTATGCTCTCCAGGTCCTTCAAAGCAGTCTTTATACTCCTCCACGAGCGAGCCGTTATTGATTGCAGCTTCCGGTGATGTCACCACAAACACTCTTTTCACCAGGTTCAGCTTTACAGACGTGCTCAGTCCAAGAATTGCTTGTCCATTCTTTACCACGACCAGCAGTTGTGCTCGTACCTTCTGGTTTTGGTGTTTGAATGTTGCGATGCAGCCCCCTTTTACAGAAACATGTTCACCTGTGTACCCTGTCACCTTAGTTTTTATTGGATGAATTTTGCTCTTCACCATCAGTGTTTTGTAATCCTCTATAGATATCACATTTGTTTGTGCACCTGTGTTGATCTTGTCAGAATTATTGTCTTATTCACTAAGTGGTACAATCCATTCTTCTTCTTCTTCTGCTGAACCAGCATGCACCACATCTACAATGAACTCATCCTCCTGTTCTTCCTTATCAACCGTGTGGACTTTTTGTTTTGATGTTGCTCCACAACATTCAGCATGATGGTTGCTTTTCCCACACTTGTTGCAACACTTTCCGTTTGCCGGGCATGATCTTGGCTTGTGGCTGCTTCCACATTTGCCGCATCTGAAAAAGACCTGCTGAGCCTGGTGAAGCTGCGGCACCTGCAGCAGCTGGAGCTGCTGGTGGAGCGCTTCTACATCCTCAGAGACTACCTGAACGGTCACCCGTGGCCCAGCTCCAACGTGCAGGACCTGATCAACCAGATCCGGGAGCTGTCGGAGAACAGGATCAGCGTCATCACCGCCATGCGGCAGAGGGACCCTCTGCGGGACTGCGACTGTGTGTGGGAGGGGGACTGACCGGCCGGACGTCAGAACCAGGGAACAACGTCTGAAGCCGGCTGCCCAGACCAGACCGACGCCTCAGTCCTGACGGGACTGCTGCTGTGGAAGGTCAACAGAACCTTTACACTTCCAAGCGGAGGGCTCTCCAAAGACCGGACTGTTCTAGATGCTGAACGGAAGTTTGAAACGGGTCTAGACGACGAGGCTGCTCCAGCTCCAGTTTACTGAACAGGGTTAATGGCAGGTCCGTGCAGGAAAGTGTCACAAACGGGTCAAAGTCTGCAGAACCGTCCGCTGGATGGAGAGCACACAGTGTGCCTCAGAGCCGCAGCACACACCTGAAGGTCCGATGAAGGCCGGTTTACCTCCACCAGGATGCACAAGAAACAGTTTCTGTAAAGTTCTGTTCAGGGAGCATCAATGATGTTCGGACCGGAACCGCAAACTATAGCAATGTTTCCAGAATCGAAGCAGAAAAGCTTTAACTCACTTGATCCAGCAGAGCATTAATTGAGGCTCCGCCCCCAACGCTCAAGAATAGTGATGCAGGTCAGGACTGTTTAACCATTGACTGTATATAGAGAGCTGGACCGAGTGACTCCTCTCTCCTGGCATTCTAAACAGGAAGTACCTGCTGGTTCTCATCGAATTTTATGTGATTTTGGCTTCTTGGAGCCACCAAGTACTTCCTGTTTGGAATGCGATGGAGGGAGGAATCACTCAGTCCAGTCTTTATTTACTTTATTTATTTATTTACTTTATTAGTCAAATTTGGGCAGGAAGGTTATTTCTAGACTGTATGCAGGACTTGAGAATCTAAACAGACAGTATATTGTGTATTTAAAAGAGAAATGGGAAAAGGAGTCATCAATAGTCATATCAATAGTAGGGGTGTCGGAAAAAATCGATTCACATTCGAATCTAGATTCTCATTTTTAACGATTCAGAATCGATTCTAAATATCCAAGAATCGATTCGCCCCCTCCCGCCATATTCCTGCATTTATATGTTTTATTTAATGGCTCGAACCTGCTAGCTTACTTGCAAGCCGTAATGTTTGTCCCGAAACGGCTACCGGAGTTTGTTTTCCCTGGAGGCGAGCGGAGCTTCCTGAGCGCGCGCGCTACGCAACATGAGAGAAAAAAAGATTCCTCCTGAGAGAGAATCATTGGCAAGTGTATGGGCTCACTTCGGATTCCACAAATCCCGGGGTAAGGAGCTTGACATGACGTGCAGTGTGTGAAATCTGCTAAATCAGACACTTCGGGAACACTTCAAATGCTCGCGCTCATATCTCGTCCATCACCGGAGCTTAAAGTTTGAAAAGTCTTTCTCTGCCTTCATACTGTTGAAATCACCCGTCCCTCCAGGATTTCCTGATGTTTCGATAACAACTTTTAATGCAAATCCAATCAAACCCCGAGATTTGTTGCGCACCTTGCAGCTTTTTATTTGCACCGCAACTTTATTGAGATCAATCTACCGTGACGACAGTCATGGATGAACACGTTACCGTTTCCCCCGACTCGGCCGTGCTCTCTCTTAATTATCGTTCTATAGTCCTCTCACACTTTTTCTCTTCATAACGCGCGTGAACGGTCACCCCGCAGGTGAGCATGCGCTGCGTGCACGCGGGGGTGAAGGTGTGCTGTCCCCGGGCGCGCACGCGGTACGGGGGGCGCAGGTACGGATCGGTCTGTTATTGCGCGGGGCACAGCTGCTGCACAACAGGTACCGAGTATGAAGAGAAATACAGAGAGAGACTCTGGAAATCTGGAACCATTTCACTTTATCTGGTAATGTAAATGAAGAATTTAGAGTCTGCAGGAAAAGAATTCCATCTAGAACCTTCTCCACAACAAACCTACAGACACCTGAGAGAAGCTTCTTTAAAACAGAGCAGATCAATAAAACCAGATCACCTCCTTAAAGTCTTTGTCTTCCTCTACCAGCAGCTCAGCAGTGATGTGTTTGAAATAGATAAAGAGGAAGATTCTGAGAACATCTGAGGATTCATCTGTTTATGATGATTTTTAAGTTCATGATTTTTCACTGGAAATTTGGAAATATTTTATTCTAAAATATGTTTAAATCAACACATATTTGGGTTATGTTAGTAGGAAAGACCAAAGTTCATTTTATGTTTGACAGTTCCATTCAAGTTAAATGACAGCTCAAGGGGATGATGCTGTGCTGTATTTACTTTGTGCATATGTCATAATAAAAAGAATTGGAACATGAGAATATGATTTGTATTTCATAATTAAAATTTTTAGGCGCTTTTAAAAATATGTATATATTCAAACACATTGCATCTTTTTACAAAAGCTGCTGCAACATCGGCCATTTCGGACCAGAGCAATCATAAAAATCTTCTGTGAAATCCTTGAGGGTCTGAATAATACAAGTTTGCACAGTATCATAAATACATTCCCTTTTTTTATTAACATTTTTCCTTGTGTTTTAAATGTCTGAATCGAGAATCGAGAATCGTTTCAGAATCGAATCGGCACCCCAAGAATCGGAATCGAATCGAATCGTGACTTGTTGTAAGATTCACATCCCTAATCAATAGTCATATCAATAGTCATATCAATAGCGGCGCTGCTAGAGATTTTGGGCCCCATGAAAATAATTTTTGCAGGGCCCCTCTAACATAGCAGCAAAATCTGTAGATTTAGGTGTACATCACATTATGCATAATGATGGTATTTTTCACTATCATTATCATCTTTGTGACTCAATAACATGACAACTGACATGTACAGTATGGGAAAAACTGAGCAGTCTGAATACAATAACATTTATTTATAATGTACATTTATTTCATATATTCACAGAAAAACTGATTCTTAAATAAGAAATGCACTTTTTCATGAAAAAAACTGATAATTAGTGGAGATTAAAAATCCTCAGTAAAAAAAGCAGCATCAAAATACAAACTGGCCACATATGGTTCATCCTCATTTAAATAAAACTAAACTTATGAACTCATAGCAAATGAGTAAGTCGAGCTTCTTTTTTTCAACCTTTTAAGATGGAACTTGATCAACTTTGTTCACCCATAGACCAATGTCAAACCTTCTTATATCCAAAATCACCAATAAGGTCTTTGAAGTCCAGCGTTCTTGCCAACTACAGATATGATTTATGACTTTTTTTTAATGAAAGATCTGAACAGAACTTTCATATCAAAGATCAAAGACTTTTTTGGTTCTTTTCATATTTAATCCCTTTCAAGAATCCAAAATAATTACAGGGAGGATTGATGGATCAGATCTGGATCAGAATAATTCAGATTAGTCACCAATAGTTAGAATTTGTTTTGTGCAATTATTAAAATCAATTGTCCGCACACACCGAATACAGTTAGTGTTAAATTCATGTACAAAGTTGCTGCTTGATATAGGCCAGAGTGGGCCTATTCCCGATGGTTAAAAAAGTCTAAATAGGTGTTTTTAAAACGCTTATCCCTTTAAAAATAAGAGTATTTCCAGAAAAGAGACTTCGAGCTGCAGAAGTTCCTCTGACAGCGATAAGGGACAAGTGTTTAAAAAACATGTATTTAGACTTTTTTATATTCACTTTCAAGAATATATTTTAAGAAAGTGGGAAAATGTCCAATTTTTCCATATATTACTCTCAATTGAAGTTTAAAACGGCTGACAAGAAAACTATGGTGAACGAGCATTCTGGTAGTACTTGAACGCATCCCTCACGGATGAATTTGTGAGACGTGAAAAGAGTCTCACGGTAGAATCGTGCGTAACTTAGGCTGCGTGTGTGAGAGGTGATTTGTGCGTATTTTGAAAAGATTTTTGTGTGTAATTAGTTTCAAGCTGTTGTCATTTTAATTTGTGCATGTGTAAATTGTTTTTTGTATTTTTTAAATTTTTGTAATTTTTTTTACTTTTGCACAAAACGTATTATGAGTTACAAATCAAGAATCACGCACGCACAAATAAGAGTGAGTCTATTTTCTCTTCATACCATTGGGGCACGTTCCAGTATCTCTTCAGGGACATCAAGACGACCGGGTAGTCTGAATTGTTGTTCATCCTGTAAGCAAAAACCACAGTCAGACACCTATCTCCCACTTAAACGCAAAGGGACATGACCCTCTCGTCTGCCAGGATGAACTCCAACATTTAGGGGCTGAGCTGGGGGCTCACAAGTAAGCCCTTACTGGCCTGCTGCCTCTCACCATAAGTAACTTGAGAATGATTGAGAGTCCTACCAGAGTCCGGGCTGTGTATGGAGGGGAGCCCACAGGCAACTCCAGGCCTCGAGGGCCGCACTCCTGCATGTTTTCCAACACTCCCTGCTATGGTGTGTTCTAATGGGATGGACACACCTGAACCAGGTAATCAGTCATGAGTAGGGCTTGGATATCTGGAAATCATGTAGACACTGCAGCCCTCGAGGCCTGGAGTTAACTATCCCTGATCTAGATGGTACCTCTTGACCTCCTGCACAAGCTCAGGCTCCTTCCCTGCAAGAGGTGACATTCCATGTACCAAAAGCCAAATTCCTTGACCACATACCACTTCACACCGGCTCCTAATGAGCTCTCCTGCAGGTGATTGGCCTACAGAAGAGTTATTCCACCTTGTTTCTTAATGCTGGGCCCGGCGAGTCCCAACACCTGGCCTGGCACCAGGTTGGGGTGCCGGTGATGCCAATCCAGGGAAAGTAGCAGAATTGTCTTCTGCTTCTCATAAAATGTGTAATGAACCGCTCTTTGTCTGGCTCGTCACCCAGGACCTGTCTGCCACGGAAGACCCTAAAGGGGCAAAAGCCCCAGACAGCTTAGCTCCAAGGATCACTCGAGCTCTCAAACCCCCACACCACGGTAAGGTGGCGGCTCACGGAGGGGAAAAATATGCACTTTTCAGTGCGTTGTAAGATGGTAAGAAGAACTTACCATTTGGGCTAAGTGAAAAAATAAAGTCAAACCATTAATACCTACATTTAATTAACAAAACTAGTAGACATAGATAAAATTCTATTTTATCTACCTTTCTACCTTTTTTTCCACTAATACCTACATATTACTAACTAAACAAAACTAAACTAACTAAAGTATAAATCTAAACAGAAATCAACTAATTTTATGGCAAATGGCGTATACTTGTATAGCGCTTTCTACCCTCCTTCGAAGGCCCAAAGCGCTTCACTGTCACAGACCCATTCACCCATTCACACACAAATTCATACACTGATGGTGGCTCCGCTGCCGAACACTGGCGCCAACCTCCCACCAGAGGCAATTTGGGGTTCGGTGTCTTGCCCAAGGACACTTCGACACATGGGCGGGCAAGGAATCGAACCCACTATCTTCCGATTTTGAGACGACGGCCCTCCCACTGCACCACGGCCTTTCTTCTTATCTACCTTCCTACCTTTGTTGCCACTAATACCTACATGTTACTAACAAAACTAAACTAACTAAAGTCTAAATCTAAACAGAAATCAACTAATTTTTATAACCCTTTCATTTTTTTTTTCTTCTAAGGTTTTTCTAAAGGTGTTTAACGCACCCAGAAGAGTATTTGTCATCCCTACTAAGAAATATTGGGGCTCACCCCAATATTACGGGTTAGTCCTCCGATCCATTGCCCCTCCTTCTTGAACAAATTAGTTTGTTTTGTAATAAAGAGGGTTTTCATCCTTTTTGCTGAGGGGGATGTCCCCCTGATAATTTGGTTTCTCTTCTTCCCTCCTACGTGGGTGTGGAATCAAGAGAGTATTTGTCCCTCCCACTGAGGAGGTTGGGGGTAGGGTAGTGGGCCTCCATTCCATTGATTCATTCATTTTGATTTTTGTAAGTCATCGTGTCTAAAAGTCCTCCAAGCAAGGGGGAGTCCGAGACATAGACATAGATAAAATCATGTTTTTTGAGCATGAATGTCAGTTTCATTGGTCACAATACCTACATACTACTAACAAAACTTTTAACTGTATTTTGACTGTCATACCAAAGTCTAAATCTAAACAAAAGTCAACTAATTTTATAGTCTTAAATCAATTTGGGGTGGGCGCTCTTTTTTTTACTTTTTTTCAGACACCATGACTACAACAAAACTCTTAATAATAGCTGTATAATTACTCCCCAGCATCTATCAGGCATTAATTATACAGGAAAATACAGGAAAAATCAATCACCTAAATGAACAAAAAAATTATCCATGTAAAAATAAGAAACAATTATATCCCACAATCATAAAAAGAGATTTTTGTAAAATTCTCTGTTCCTGTTTTTATTTGTTTTCAAGCGCTGTATTGACCAAGTTCTTTATATCCGTCTCTGTTTCGTTAACTGTGTTATTTACCATTTGCGTCTCATTTGCATCCCATTTATTCCGCATCCTGCTGTGAAAAGTGCGAGTGGGGGCATGGGCGATTGAACCACTGCGATTTTATTCGCTTTATTAGCTTGACATGGAACTGTGAAAGTATTTATCCTTTGTGGTGTGAAGGATGTGGACGAAGTCAGGGGAGGATTGATGTTTTGTGCTGAGGGAGGAGGGAGTGGGGGCTTGGCCAATTGATTAATTACTTTTTTCTTAATATTTCCTGGTGGGGGTGGGGGCATGGCCGATCGATTCATTACTTTTTTCTTAATATTTCCTGGTGGGGGTGGGGCATGGCCGCTCGATTCATTACTTTTTTCTTAATATTTCCTGGTGGGGGTGGGGGCATGGCCGATCGATTCATTACTTTTTTCTTAATATTTCCTGGGGGGGGTGGGGGGGCATGGCCGCTCGATCCAATATGTTTTTAATTTTTTCTAATCCAAGAAATGGGATCATTGCCCTATGTATCATTATATTTTTATTAATATTTTGTGGGATGGGGGGTGGGGGCATGGCCAATCGATTCATTACTGTTTCATTAATATTTTGTGGGATGGGGGGTGGGGGCAATACTGATTGATGCTTTGCTGTTTCATTCTCCCCCTTCTTAACTCGGCATAGAACCATGCGACCATTTATCATCTGTTGTGTGAAGGCTCTGGGTTGGGGGGTAGTCTCCGATACCACTGGTTTCTGTTCTTCCAACTTGCGTGGTTGTGGAATCAGAGGAGTTTTTCTTTCATCCTCCCCCCTGTTAACTTGGCATAGAACCATGCGACCTTTTTTCGTCTGTTGTGTGAAGACTTGGGGTTGGGGGAAGTCTCCCATACCATGCTTCCTCTTCTTCCCACTTGCGTGGGTGTGGAATCAGAAGAGTTTTTCTTTCATCCTCCCCCCTCGTAACTCGGCACAGAACCATGCGACCATTTATCATCTGTTGTGTGAAGGCTCTGGGTTGGGGGGTAGTCTCCGATACCACTGGTTTCTGTTCTTCCAACTTGCGTGGTTGTGGAATCAGAGGAGTTTTTCTTTCATCCTTCCCGTTCTTAACTCGGCATAGAACCATGCGACCATTTATCATCTGTCGTGTGATGGCTCTGGGTTGGGGGGTAGTCTCCGATACCACTGGTTTCTGTTCTTCCAACTTGCGTGGTTGTGGAATCAGAGGAGTTTTTCTTTCATCCTCCCCCCTGTTAACTTGGCATAGAACCATGCGACCTTTTTTCGTCTGTTGTGTGAAGACTTGGGGTTGGGGGGAAGTCTCCCATACCATAGCTTCCTCTTCTTCCCACTTGCGTGGGTGTGGAATCAGAAGAGTTTTTCTTTCATCCTCCCCCCTCGTAACTCGGCATAGAACCATGCCACCATTTATCGTCTGTTGTGTGGAGGCTTGGGGTGGGGGGTAGCCTCCCATACCATTGCTTCCTCTTCTTCCCACTTGCGTGGGTGTGGAATCAGAAGAGTTTTTGTACATCCTGCGGGGAACCATTGACTCACAGTGTGAGTTTTAGTTACAAAGTGATGTACCCACAAGTAGGTTGTGGGTGGGGGTATGGTCCTCCAATCCATTAGTTCTTGATTATCCACTTGCAAAAGTCTTTGGTCTTTGTGAGAAATACTTCTTCTCAGGAGATCGAGCTCGTACTTTTATGAGGGTCTGATCAAATTCACTCCCTTATATAATCAGACAAGATAATGTCAAATGACATCATCACCAGTGGCCCTATCTAAATGATGACAACAAATGATGTCATCAAAAAGTCACATGATGATGTCATCAAAAAGTCACATGATGATGTCATCAAAAAGTGACATGATGATGTCATCAAAAAGTCACATGATGATGTCATCAAAAAGTCACATGATGATGTCATCAAAAAGTCACATGATGATGTCATCAAAAAGTGACATGATGATGTCATCAAAAAGCGACATGATGAAACGATGAGTCATCACTGGCTGAGACTGATTGCGTAATCCAGAGAACAATTGTTCTTCTGTTTCTCCTGTATACTTCATCCAATTTCTGCCATTCAAGTATCATAAGGTTCATCTTATGAAGGAAGTTATTGCTTTCTTTTGAACACTTATTTTGCAAAATAAGGTTTTTCAGCAATTCAACAAAATTGCTGCATTTTTTGCAACTGAAATACAATGTAAAGGATCTTTTGCAACTCCAAACTTTCTGCAGTCGGAGAAATTTCTGCATTCTTTCTGATAATTAGAAAATTCAAATATGGTTTTTTCTGCACTTCCTAGAATTTTCTGCTGTCTTTAGACAATCCTGCAAAATTTAGAGTTTTTTAAAGTTTGGAAGCAGCTCAGACAAAATATAATTAAAGTCAAAGGGACAGAGCTTCAACTTTACTATTTTTGAAATGTATCTTTTCCTACAAGTTTAAATTAAATTTTAAAATGCAGTGGATTGATTTTTCCTTCCAAGCATTTTTTTTACATTCTTTTCGAACTACAGATGTTTGAAATGAGTCAATTTTGGAATTTACTCTGGATTCTGACAGTATCTTGAGCGTGAGACGTCGAGTGTACAGAGCTGTTTTTTAAAGACAAAACTTTTTTAAACAAATTGCTGTAACTCCACAACCGTTTGCCGTTTCACCAAAACGTAGAAAAACATCTCTAGATTCATTTAATATCAACCACAAAGTCATGGGGTGAACAATTTTTTTTCGCAGGAGCCCCAAGTTTAGACAAACTCCACCTGAACCTCCTCGTTTTCTCTTCAAAAATTAGGATATTCACATGTGTCTCTACAGAAGAACAGTCTTTTTTTTAAACAAAGCTTTTGGAAATATACTCTCCTTTGTCAACATTTTAAACTTGCTGCATGTTGTTTACAAAAATAACCTCAAATAATCTGATGAAGAAACAATCGCTGAGGTTTTTAGGCTGCGAGAGGGTTCAGACACTCACGGTGGACGCCAGCATGGATCCTCCGAACCACACGGCGTACCTCTGCATGTGGTGGGTGATGACCTGCACATCGATGGGCTTCGGCTGCGGACGGGAAGCAAGCGTTGAAACAGAGCTAGAACCAGAAAGATTGACTTCGCTTGTACGGCGGATTTTACCTTCAATTTGCCACCACTCAGCTCTTTGCAGATCTTTAGGCGGGCGCCCACGGCCCTCTTGAGGTCCCTCCGCAGCCGTCGGCCAAAGTCCCTAAACATGGTGGAGCCTCCAGACAGAACCACATTCTGCAGAAACAGAGAAGGGGGAGTTTAGTTTTAGTTAAAGACAGAAAAATCTCAACACAAGATCACAGCGTAATCTACATTTCCGGATTAAACCATATGACGGGCAAGATACGTCTAGGCCAATCCAGGACCATGAAATACTTCTCATGAAGCCACTCCTTCTTTACCCGGCAGTGTGTTTGGGATGGTTGTCATGTTGAAAGACACACACGTAGACCTCGATCTAGATCACCATGTGCACGCACGCACACACCCCCCCACACAACACACACCCACACACAACACGCATTCCAGCTTCACGCGTGCCGACTGACCGGCTTTCTCCTCTTTTCTTTTTTCATGGAGGTTCTCCCGTTGTTAACAACTCCTGTGATATTTGCATCTGAGGCTAGAAGGATGAGCTTGAGCTTTTATACACTCAACAAAAATATAAACGCAACACTTTTGTTTTTGCTCCCATTTTTCATGAGATGGACATAAAGATCTAAAATTCATTCCAGATACACAATATTATCATTTCTCTCAAACATTGTTCACAAATCTGTCTAAATGTGTGATAGTGAGCACTTCTGCTTTGCTGAGATAATCAAGATGCACATCAAGATGCTGATCTGACATCATGATTAGTGCACAGGTGTGCCTTAGACTGCCCACAATAAAAGGCCACCATTAAATGTGAAGTTTTTTTGTTTATTGGGGATCTGGGGACCCAGAACCAGTGAGTATTTGGTGTGACCACCATTTGCCTCATGCAGTGCAACACATCTTCTTTGCATAGAGTTTATCAGATTGTCAGTTGAGGCCTGTGGAATGTTGGTCCACTCCTCTTCAGTGGCTGTGCAAGATTTGTGCCAGATATTAGTGGGAACTGGTACACGCTGTCGTATACACAAGTCAAGCACATCCCAAACATGCTCAATGGTGCGTTAATCCAGTCGGACCGAACCATTTTAAAACAAATATGGGGGGGGGGTTGAGATGTTAATGTTTCTAAACCAAAACAAAAACTATAAACATGTTTATATGGATATCATGACATTGAAAACAAAAATAATGCTATTACATATTGGTTGATTATTTACTGAAATTGTTTTTTTAGTTTTATCATTTCATCATTGTTAGTGGCCTTTGTGGGCCCCCTCTCATTCTGGGCCCTTAAAGTCATCCATTCAAATAGATGAAGGCTGATATTCTGAGTGCTACTGACTTGATGGACTTTATTTAGGAAATGTATTTAATGGAGAAACTAACTTACTATCTCAGATTGGAATGGGATAAGTTTAATTTTATTTGGAGAGAATGGAAGAAATACATCAGGCCATAAGTGCAGATTCAATTTGACTTTGAACTAAAAGTTCTCTTGCTTTTTTTTAAGTGTTCATTTATTTCTGGTCTTATTATTTTAAAAAATAATGGTGGGAAAAGGTATTGAATGATAGTTTGTTTATCAAAATGTAAAGGTTGGATGGTGAGGAGATGAAGATAATGGATAACAAGTTGAAAATGTTCATTGGAGTATCAGGAACTTCAAGCTGGAAGTTTCCACCTCACGCACTACCCGTGTATTGATGTAACAAATGAAACTCAATAAAAATGAATATAAAAATAAAAACCATGTTAAAGTCTGTATTTCTGGCCTGCTGTCCCCCTGCAGTTGTAACTGTAACTGTAACTTACCCATCTGACAGATAATCTCCCTCAGAGGCTCCGTGGAAGAAGCACACATAAACCACCATTCCCTGCTGGATCTGAACCAAAAACAGTGAAAACTCAAAACTCAGAGAAGAAACTCATGAACTCCAGTCTGGAGTGAACACCCACCTCCACCCACTGAGCGTCCGCTCCATCCAGCGCGGCCTGACCATCACCTGCCTGGCCTGGCTGCACTGCTGGACGACCATCCTCGTCTGTGTTCTCTTCAGCCTGCGTGCCACAGGAGGGCTGCGTGTGCACAGGAACACGCATGACAACGGCTTTTGGAGGAGGACAATTCTTCTTTCCCTACCTGTCTGCTTCAGAGAGGCGCTGCTCCGTCTGTGCCGGGAAGAGCTGCCGATCGTGAAGACAGGCCAGGGTTTGGTGCTCTGGACCACACAGGATCCAGACCGTAGGTGGAGCTCCCGGAAGCTGACGGCGCGCCCTCCTCATCCTCCTCTCCTCCTCTTCTTCTTAGAGCTCCTGTCTCTGCACCTCTCTGGACTCCTGCTGCAGCGGGCTCTTCCATCTGTCGTTCAGGCTCTCAGAGAGTCGCTCCTCAGGAGTCGGATGTTTGGCTTGGTTTGGAGGTGTTCTAGTGCTCTCCAGAGAGCTGCAGATTTCTACAAAGACTTCTGGTGGGACGGCCTCCTCTGGCTGGACCCCCCTCACTGTGGATGCTGGGTTGACTCTGAGATCTGCCTGATGCTTCAGATGCTTCAGGGGCGGCTCGATTGTCAGAAGACGCCCTGGAGATGGAGGCTGTTGGCGTCTCTGGGCTGGAGGACGATTGACCCCTGAGACCCGGTCAGGTGACCTGGAGGCGGAGCCTTGACGACTGTCTGTGGAGACAAAAGCGGTGAAGGTTCTTCATGAGACTGAGGTGAACAGAGATCAGATCTACAGGAGTCTGAGGCATAGAAACTTCTCCTGCATCATTCAATGTGATTCTTCTTCTTTTCTTCTTTTGCTCTACGTCAGCACTGGAGTTGCGGCGTCGACCCCGAGGGTTGTCATGGCTGTGATCCGAGGGTCTACCGCATGATTCGCCAGGCCACAGGCACACTGAGAGCAGTTTACTGCGCCTTTACGACGTACTGGCTCGTTGTGCCCTGATCCGCCGAAACTTTCGCCGTTCTGGTCTTCATCCAGAACCTTGAGCTAGAGTGCGTTTGGTTTGATGTGATTCTGAAACACCCCCTCCAGTGAAAATTATGTTGTGCGTGTTTTTAAAATAAGATAATACTGTTTAAAAAAGATTGTATTTGTGACGGCCAGAAGCTCCTGCTCCGTTCCATCCTGATGCATCCACATGTAGACAATTAGATCCATGAACGTCTTTGTTTTCCTCTCTGAGCTGGAATCTGGATCAAAACTGCACTGCTGGACAGCTAAAATATTGCTCGCCATTTATGTTGCACGGCTAACGTTAGGTTGGCGTTGTCCTAGATCACATCTCCAGATCATTTATTTTATTGTTACTAATGGCCAAATGTTATCCTGTGCTCATTTTTAACTGGTATAATTTTGACAATTCATATTTTTATAGAGTAAAATATTGATAGTTAGTGTATTTAAGGCTTAACGTATTTATTATGTAATAAGATTCCTGCCTTTTTATTTTTCATGATTATGTTAAAAAGCTACAATATTAACACTCTACTAGCTTGGAATATTTTGGCATTTACTATGATTTTATTTTATTGGACTTTAGCTAATATTCCAGCTACATGTTAGCTTTTTCTGAAAATTTAGAGCGGGGTGGTACGTTTTTTAGGTTGTTTTGGTGTTAGGCTAATATGTACAAGCTAGCTATTTTTAATTTTGACACTTTTTTAGGCTATTTTGTTGTTTATAACATTTCAGCTACATAAATGCTAGCTTTTTTAGATAAATGGGGGATGGGGGGGGGGGGGGGGTGGTTTTTGGAGTTAGGCTCATAATATGCACTCGTTAGTTATTTTGGTTAATTTAGGCACTTTTTTCCGTTTTTTAGGCTATTTTGGAGTTTAGCTAACATTTCAGCTAGCACACACACAGCGACCTGCATGTAGAAAAAAATAAAAAACGAATATATTTCGCCACAGAATGACATGTTGATTGAAATACAACAGTTAATGGCATCATTATATTATCATAACCTTGTTACGATCGTTTAATCTCAAATCTGCAGCTACAGCCGTCAGCTAGCAAATCAGTACTAGCTAACTCTTGGGTGTGAATTAAAGCTGTAGGTCGCGGCAAAAGCCGATAGAGAATCCTGCCTGAAAACGTCAGTAATAACACCAATATTTGAATTCTTTTTTAACCATTGCACTGGAAAACTTACCAAGAATGTTCGGTTCATCCGTATGGCGACTTCGACACCTTTTCAGCTGGAAACTTCCAGAAGCTTCAGTGCGCAAAGACGGAATAAAATCACGTGATTGGTCAGTAAACTTAGTTCAATTCGTGTTTTGTGTAACACGACGAGACAACACAATGTGTAATAAAACAACACATCTGTTTTAAGAAACAAGATCACTGCAGACAAAAACACTCTGAAACGATGAGAACGGAGTTTCGATTCCAGGTTGGAGAATCAGCGGGGACAGATCTGAACGGGGAAATTACCGGACCGGCGCGGGTCAGTTGTGCGCATGCGCACTTCGTCCTGGCCGCGGCTCAAGTTAATGACGTCACAGCTTAACGTCTGTCAGACACCGGGTAATGTCATTTGATGTCATCAGATCAAAAGAAAAGTTTACTTAATAAGACAAAATATTCTAAATGCAACCCACAAAGTTCATCAGGAATACCAAGACACACGAAGACTTATTTGGACCACTTGAATCCAGATCAAGTTTCAAGACTGACAAAAAGATCTGCTGAGAAAGAGTTTTGGAGAAAATGTCTACCAAAATGAAGAAAGAAAATACATCTTATGATGTAAAGACTGGCCATTATTTAGTCGGAAATCAGGGAATTTAAAAGTTTGTGAATTCTTAGGACAGGGAGGTTATGGAAAGTGGCCAAATGTAGTAAACTGGGAAGTCATGGATTTTTGCCATTAAAATCATAAAAAATGTCGCAAATGGCAAGAAAGAGCACGAAGCAATGAAATTAATCCAACATCTGGATCCCGATAAGTACAATTTGCTGAAATTGTATGAATGCTTCACATTTCAAGATGTGATTTGCCTGGTGTACGAGGTCCTGGAAGAAAACTTGCTTGATCGTATGAGCAGAAATGATCTAGAACCGACACATCTATGTAAAATCAGAGCTCTCGCACAGCAAATGTTTCAGGCTCTCAGTGGTCTCAAAAGCAGCGGCGTGGTACACGGGACATCAAACTGGACAATATCATGTTTGTTGAT
The DNA here is from genome assembly GCA_003999625.1 of Oryzias javanicus. Lineage (NCBI taxonomy): Eukaryota > Metazoa > Chordata > Actinopteri > Beloniformes > Adrianichthyidae > Oryzias > Oryzias javanicus. The sequence continues at coordinate 2,771,585 of CM012458.1, read as the reverse complement.
GAGGAATCTATGAAGATAAAACTGATAGATTTTGGTTTGACAAGAAAGCAAAGGAACTGGTGACGGGATCCAACGCTCAATCATCCCATTCAGAGCACCTGAAGTTATCCTGGGTCTCCCAATGGATGAAAGTATCGATATGTGGGCCCTTGGAGTTGTCCTTGCCGTTGTATACAGAGGAGATTTTCCTTTCCGTGTGATACCGAATATGAAACAATCAGAGGTATGGTGCAAATATTTGGTTCACCAGAGGAAGAACTTCTTAATGCAGGAAAGTACACAGCACATTTTTTCACTCGGGATGAGGACAGCCTGGATCCCGGATGGAAGCTGCAGACACCAGATGAATTCACCCAAAACACAGGAGAACAGCTGGAAGATGTGGATCATGTTGCAGATCTTGATGCAAATGATTCATCAAGAACTGTTTGACCTTTACGATGATGACGACCACAGAGCCTTCAATGACCTTTCAAGCGATTGTTGGAGGTCAATCCGAAAAAGAGAACACGCCAAGTCAAGCCCTCGCTCATGACTTCATCACCATGAAGCATCTTTCAGGTGAAAGTAAGGCCTCATATGCTGCCACAGCTAAAAACATCATGAGAAAGATCCACATCAAAGACGTAAAAGTGGACCCTCCAGCACCTCTAGACACAGATTTGATTGGAACCTCTAATGAAGGTCAGGAAATACCTGTAGTAGATGTTTCAACTGCAGACACTACAGACATGAATGAGGCTTGTCCTGCTGCAGCTGAGAGGGAACCAACAATTCTCTCGAGCCACAGCAGCTCACCTCTGATTCAGGAACGAAAAAATGGATATGTTTGAAGAACAGAAGATAGACAAAGTCAAGGAAAATATATCCACAGGAAGTGACATGAAGGCAGAATCCTTCAAAGTGGAAACTAGTCAATATCTGGTTTCTCCAGGGAAACATCATGAGAAAGACTCAGCTCTATGAGGTGAACCTCCAGCACCTCCTTACAATATTAGTACAAAATCCATCAAATAAAATAAAAAGTCAGGGTTTTGTATTCTTAGCACAGTTTTAAAAACTTAAAAGTGATTTAGAAAGTCTGTTTTTTGTAAAAAAAAAAAAAAAAATACAAGCATTAAACAGAAGGTTAGAATAATTTAAAAACGTAAAAGTAGGAAATGTAGGAAAAAATGAAAAAATGTAGGGCTTATTTTTATTTATTTATTTACAACAAACATAAAGACAAACAATGATCTCAGCTGCTTTCTTGTCAGAAGGCAGCTGAGATCATTGGAACCTCTCTCCCCTTCATTCATTTAAATAACAAAGAAAAAAATAAATAAAAATAAACAAAATAAAATAACATTTTATATATATATATAGTATAGTGTATGTAGTGTAGTGTAGTGTAGTAGTGCAGTGATATAATATAATAAATAATATAGTATAATAATATAATAATATAAATAATATATATAATATATATATATAATAAATATAATATAATATAATATAATATAATTAATATAATAAATATAAATAATATAATAAAAAAATTAAAATAAAAAAAATAAATAATAAAAAATAAAATAAAATAAAAAAACAAAAACAAAAATAAAAATATAATAATAATTATATAATATTATATAATTAGTAATGCAGCAAAACAGACACAATCCAGTGCTTTTTTTGTGCCGGTCCCAAGTCCGGGGAAATGCAGAGGGTACTATCAGAAAGACAATTTAATGTAAAAATAAAGCCAAAATAATCACGTCAATTACGAATAGACATTTTACACAGGATATTTTTGCCCTAGGAGGATCCAGAGAGCTGGCAGACATGATGGAAAGAAGACTGCTGCACCAGGAGTTGTTGGTGGGAAAATGAACCCACTTCCTTCGGCTCATTATCTTCTCCTTGTGGTTTATGTTTATGCAGATTAGAGAAACAGCATGTGAGCACCATACTGGGGAAGAGAATCTAAAGATGCTGTGGGTCTGATGAGACAGCAGTAGACCCTCACATACTGAGACCCTCACATACTGGCATCATCTGGTTGTACCCTCCCTGATGGAGATGTCCAACAAGTACCAGGGGACGCTGGGGACACTGAGTTCATATGGACTATGGTTTACACTCAGTTGTCTGCTGATGTGTTTGGAGCTGTGGTTGCAAGGTCTCTGATGCCTATCACTGTGGCAATCCCCGAACCAGATGGTGGACATGGAAAGTTAAGGAATGCTGTTAAGATGAAGGAGTCCTGCCAAACCTGGCTTGTTGCTTAGTAGCTCAACGGTACCAGAGGTCTATGCGAGCTGTGGCTTGGGCTTTTGGGGTGGCAAAAACTCTGTTCTGGCAGGTTCTGTCTTAACAAAGTTGACAGGATATCATCTGCAAAGAGGAAATTCTGTGGTTTCCAAACCAGATCCCCTACATCTTCTGCCGGACCAAGAAATTCTGTCCATTAAGACTATGAACAGAACCGGTGATAAAAGCCAGCCAAGGCTGGTATGACTCTCTTCAGCTTGATGGCATCCCTTACTTCTGGTGTTCACCACTGGGTTTAGGGATTACCATCGCGACCAGCACCAGATACTTTGGGATTACAGCAGAGACAATTGAAGTGGAAAATATGATCAACTCAGACTCAATCAACCAAACCTCCCTCAGTACCTGTTTGAAGCTCTTCAGATGTGGGACCTAAAGACCTCCATGACAGAGGGCTCAGACAGACATTCCCAGCAGACCCTTACAGTACGTTTAGGTCTGCCAAACCTCCTACCCCCCCGCTGTCAAAACTGCCGCCAAAGCGCCCCTTGAACAAGACTTAACTTACCATTGCAATGTTTCCCAGCATTCACTGCAGCTCAAAATGCATCTCTGTAAAAGAAAAAAATCTTTAAAGTTATTTTTATTTTTCTTCATATTTTATTTAAAAGTAAATAACATATAAATTAAAATCATTTGTTTGCAAGTAAGGTAATACATTATGTATAAAATGCTCACAGTGAGAAATCTACTGCAGGTCAACCTGGAAGTGTGTCAAACGATGACGCTTACAGATACTCGCTGTGGAGAAAACTGTCAGTTAGAAGGCTGGGGGGAGGAGGTGAGGGGAAGCAATAGATAGCTATAGATAGTGTGTGATGGGATAGCGCAACAGCCATAGATAGTGGTAGAGCATAGGGTAGCAGCCTCTCTGCCAGGGTTAGACCTCTATTTTGTCATTTTGAAACATTCCAGAACTTATGTTCTAGTTGGAATACTGAATAGCCTCCATCAAACTGATATATCACCTTGATTCCTGTGCCGTGTAGCTGCAACTATTGCCATGCTAGAAAACAAATCCCTTCTTTATATGTCATCTAAAGGCTTTCACTGAAGAGTGAATAAACAAATATATTAACAAATATATTCAAGTCAAAGCTCTTCCTCTCATACAATAGCTAGAATTGTACATGAACAATAAATGGTTTCCTCCAAACACATTAGATAATCTTCATTGATGATTGTCTTTATGCACCTTAAGACCATAAATAACCTGTTATTCTAAAACTCTTTTTTTTCCAAGACTAGAAAATTATAAATCTGCAACGGAAATGCGAATAATAATTCTCACAATTCAGAGCAACAACACAGCACATATATGCCAGTTACAGATAGATACACTTGTCTTGGTGTACTTTTCCCTTACAACTGTACTAATTGTAACGAGGCAGCAGAGGCATGTGGATCCATGTGCAAACGAGGTTTAATGAGAAAACAGGCGAGGTGAGGTCAAGATAAAGGCAGTGGTCAGACACAGAGGTAAACAGGGAGTGGAGGAGGCAGGCATAGACATAAACTTCTGCAAGACTTCAAAGTGAGTCACAGTGTGAAGCAGACTATATACTGAGGCAGTGATGAGATGATGGGAAACAGCTGAAGATGATGAGTCCAGGTGAAGGCAGGTGGTGATGTCAAAACTTAGGTGAGTGCTCCCTCTGGTGGTTGGAGAGGGAAGCAGCAGGTTGATCCATGACATTAACAGTCTTTTCATACTGCTACACTGTGCATGACTAACTCTCATCACTTACAGTGCACTGAACATGTGACCAGTCACTTGGCATTCTGGGTAATGCAGTTAACTAACTTCAATACACAACATCTCTCTCCTTTTAAAGAAAAACAATTTTCCATTTAATACAGATGAATACACTTTTTTTTAACATTACATGTAAAAAGTTTCCTATAAACATCTCAAAACTTAAACTTTTTTTTTGCATCACCAGAACATCTCAGCAAGTCTGTGGCTGAACACGTCTCTTAGGTCTTGATAGTCTTTCCACAGTTGGAGACTTGATGTTGCCCGTTGGTGGTCAGTTCTAACAGCACAGTAAAGTCCTGCTGGATTGTATCCATAACTGCAGCATCTTCACTCATTGGCTGAAGCTGAAGATCTGTGCGGTTCCTTCTCAGAGACAGTCCACTCTCCATCTTGACCTTGTAGGACCTTGGGGCCACCTCCTCCTGCACGTGTCCTTTTTGTCTCCAGGTTCCTGTGGAAATATCTCTGAGGCGCACCATGTCTCCTGGTTCTACAGAAAGCAGATGTTTTGCCTTTTGATCATACCGCCGCTTAAGCTTCTCCTTTGGTTCTTCCTTTGCCTTCCTGACTTTGTGTGCAGCTTTTGGCGTCAACAGGTCCTCGTGTACTGGTGGGTTGGAGCGAATGCGCCGTCCCGTCAGCATCTGAGCTGGTGACAGTCCATTTTGTAGAGGTGCACTCCTGTAGATCAGAAGACTTTTTTGAAAATCATCTCTGTCTTGTGCTTTTTTCAGTAGAGTCTTCACTGTTTTGACAGAGCTTTCCGCCAAACCATTGGACTTTGGATAGTTCAGACTTGATGTAATATCTCTAAACCACCCAATCTTTAGCAAAGTCGGTGAACTCACTGCTGGAAAACTTAACTTGACGTTGACTGCAGTGCTCCAACATCAGGATAGTTTGAAAAGTAATCTGTTACAACCAAGTAACTTTTGCCATACCAGTCAAACAGATCAGTTCTATCCTTGTAATAAGGTCTGTGTGGCACTAGATGAGGCATCAGCGGCTATGCTTGTTGTTTTAGCCTGTATGTGCGGCAACATTCACATAAACTGTTTTAATCTGATTTCTGGAAATTATCCTCTGAGATCTCAAAATGTCCTGATGTTGTCTGTGCCTAGAGTGAGAACTGAGTTGGGAAAAAAGGCTTTCAGTTTTGCAGCTCCTACATCCTGGAATCAGCTACAGGCTGAAATTGGGTTTGAAAATAAGATATCACTTCACATGTACAAGAGGCTTTTAGATATTTTAGAGTCAGTTTTCATCGTGTAAATGTTTTATTTGAAATTCATTTTTTTAATGTGTAATCAGTAATGTGTAATTGTTTGTCTGTCCTTTAATATTTGTTAAATGTTTTGCTGCCTCTTGGCCAGGACACTCTTGCAAAAGAGATTTGTAATCTCAATGAGTTTCTCCTAGTTAAATAAAGGTGAAATAAAAAAAATAAAATAAACCTTTGGGCTCCAGCAAACTGTGCCATGATTTCTTCCCTGGTTGGCAACTTGACACGTTCTTTTCTGGTGCTTTTGTTTCAATCTCTTTCTTGGGTCTAGACATGTTCTGAGAGCACCTGTTTTCTTCTGCATGACAACCAGTGAGCTGACCCATTCGGTTGGTTCATCTATCTTCTTGATGACCTTGAGTTTTCTATGCGTGTTAGCTCATCTTTCAGTTTTTCTCGCAGTGCAAATGGAACCTTCGTACAGGGATGCATGACAGGGGGAACACTTTGATCCACACGTATTCTATGCTCTCCTGGTCCTTCAAAGCAGTCTTTATACTCCTCCACGAGCGAGCCGTTATTGATTGCAGCTTCCGGTGATGTCACCACAAACACTCTTTTCACCAGGTTCAGCTTTACAGACGTGCTCAGTCCAAGAATTGCTTGTCCATTCTTTACCACGACCAGCAGTTGTGCTCGTACCTTCTGGTTTTGGTGTTTGAATGTTGCGATGCAGCCCCCTTTTACAGAAACATGTTCACCTGTGTACCCTGTCACCTTAGTTTTTATGGATGAATTTTGCTCTTCACCATCAGTGTTTTGTAATCCTCTATAGATATCACATTTGTTTGTGCACCTGTGTTGATCGTGTCAGAATTATTGTCTTATTCACTAAGTGGTACAATCCATTCTTCTTTTTCTACTGAACCAGCATGCACCACATCTACAATGAACTCATCCTCCTGTTCTTCCTTATCAACCGTGTGGACTTTTTGTTTTGATGTTGCTCCACAACATTCAGCATGATGGTTGCTTTTCCCACACTTGTTGCAACACTTTCCGTATGCCGGGCATGATCTTGGCTTGTGGCTGCTTCCACATTTGCCGCATCTGAAAAAGACCTGCTGAGCCTGGTGAAGCTGCGGCACCTGCAGCAGCTGGAGCTGCTGGTGGAGCGCTTCTACATCCTCAGAGACTACCTGAACGGTCGCAGTTCAACCAATGTTTAGTAACATGCTTAGTGAATATTCTCAGAGCACTTTAACCCCCTCTGAAAATGATCAGTTTGTTAATGATGCCATGCAAGCCCTCAGGGGAACACTGGATGTTGTTGCCCCTCTGAAACTCAAGCTTGTTAGACAGAACAGAGCAGCACCGTGGTTCAATGCTGAAACTCGTTCCCTAAAACAAGTAACCCGTAAGTTAGAAAGAAAATGGCGCCGCTCCGGCTCAGAGCTCTCTCTAAATGCTTGGAAATGTAGCCTCTTAAGTTATAAAAAATCCCTGCGTAGAGCAAGAACTCAATACTATTCAACTTTAATAGCAGAAAATGCAAATAATCCAAGATTTCTCTTTACTACTATAGCCAGGCTGACCAGCAGCCACAGCTCGGTTGAACCACATATTCCAGCTACTATCAGCTCTGAAGATTTCCTTCAATTCTTTGATAGTAAAATCTCAAATATTAGACACAAGCTAAATGTGGTTATTCCCACCATCAGCCCAAAGCAGGCTGAAGTTGTAGAAACAAAGGCATCCATAGAAACGTCTGTAACCTTTGACTGCTTCACTGCTGTAGACCAAACACAAAATAAACATCATAGTTATTATGTCTTCTAAAACTTCCACTTGTCTTTTAGATCCAATCTCCACTAAACTTTTTAAAGAATCTTCCCCTTAATTAGTGACTCCATATTAACCATAATAAATACCTCTCTAGAAACTGGGTTATGCTGCCTCAGTCTTTTAAATATGCGGTTGTAAAACCTCTTTTGAAATAGCCAGCCTGGATCCTGACATTCTGTCCAACTATAGACCAATATCTAATCTCCCATTTATTTCTAAAATTTTAGAAAAGTGAGTAGTTAAGCAGCTACAGCGCCACCTACAGGACAACAGTCACTTTGAAGATTTTCAGTCAGGTTTAGACCTCATCATAGCACTGAAACTGCACTGTTAGAGTTACTAATGACTTGTTATTGCTTCAATAAAGGACTAATCTCTATTCTGGTCCTGTTAGACCTCAGCGCAGCCTTTGATACCATCGACCACAGCATCTTACTCCAGACTAGATCTAGATACAGACTAGGGATCAGAGAGATCTGCCCTCCAGTGGTTTAATATCTATATATTCTGATAGATACCAGTTCGTTAATGTAAATGGACAGTCTTCTCACTGTACTCGAGTTAGCTACGGAGTTCCTCAGGGCTCAGTTTTAGGCCCATCCTGTTCGTGCTTTTATATGCTGCCCTTAGGAAACATAATTAGGAAACATAGCATTAAACCACTGTTATGCAAGATGATACGCAGCTGTATTATCCATTAAACCAACCAGAATGACCACCTATAGAAACTGAATTCCTGCATTAGAGACATTAAGTCCTGGATGACAATTAATTACCTCCTCCTTAACCCAGAAAAAACTGAGGTCATTATCCTGGGCCCTAAACACCTGAGAGATGCTCTCTCGGATCAGATAGTCTCCTTGGATGGTGTAAATATTTCCTCCAATTCTACAGTCAGAAACTTGGGGGTTTTATTTGACCAGGATTTATCATTTAAGGCTCACATATCACAAGCTTGTAGAACTGCATTTTTTCACCTTCACAATATAGCTCGGATCAGAAATATGTTATCTAAAAGTGATGCTGAAAAACTCATCCATGCATTTGTTACGTCTAGACTGGATTACTGTAACTCTTTACTAATAGCCTGCCCAAAAAGTTATTTAAAAAGTTTTCAACTTGTTCAGAATGCAGCAGCTAGATTGTTAGCAGGAACTAGCAGAAGAGAACACATCACTCCTGTGTTAGCTTCACTCCACTGGCTCCCAGTTGAATCCAGGATTAAGTTCAAAATCCTCCTGTTAACCTATAAGGCTCTGAATGGTGTGGCCCCATCCTATATTAAAGATCAACCAATCAGAACACTTCGTTCACTAAATGCAGGACTGCTTGTAGTTCCTAGAATCTCTAAAAGTCCAGTTGGAGGTAGAACCTTCAGCCATCAAGCCCCTGTTCTCTGGAATAAGCTCCCAGCTCATGTTAGAGATCCAGCACAGTTTCTACCTTCAAAGCTAGCCTGAAAACATTCCTCTTTGGACAGGCTTTCTGCTAGACTTCCTATCATAGTTGTTCTCCACATCGCTGCTGGGGTTTCTGTTTCTTCATTTTATTTCTTTCTCTCTCTCTCCTACTCTTTATTATTCATTGTATTAAGTTCTCCATGCTTTTGTTGGTGCAGTTCGATTCACATGTTGTTCTTCTCTCTCTCTCCCCTCTGGGGAGCGAGTGATTTCAGATCCAAGTGGATCCCCCATGCTCCTGGTCCTGGTCGTGGACTGACTGAGGACTTCATCTCCACTCGTCCCTCAGCTCTATCTGAATGAACTCTATTCAAATACTTAGTTTTAGAAGCTAATTTCCCTTATCAGTTCTGGTATTGCCTGTTCGTCCTGGGATGGGATCTCTCCCTCATGTGGGAATCCATAAGGTTTCTTCGTTTTTCCTGATTCAGGTTTTTTGGGAGTTTTTCCTTACCGAGAGGGAGGGTCTAAGAGCAGATATCCAGTTTATTTAGTCTGTTTAGTCTTTAGTGATCTTTCTTTCATGTTTCATGACTATTTTTTTGCACTGTAAAATTACTGCATGAAGCCCAATGAGGCAAAATTCTTTGTGATTTTGGCTATATAAATAAAATTGAATTGAATGAACGGTCACCCGTGGCCAGCTCCAACGTGCAGGACCTGATCAACCAGATCCGGGAGCTGTCGGAGAACAGGATCAGCGTCATCACCGCCATGCGGCAGAGGGACCCTCTGCGGGACTGCGACTGTGTGTGGGAGGGGGACTGACCGGCCGGACGTCAGAACCAGGGAACAACGTCTGAAGCCGGCTGCCCAGACCAGACCGACGCCTCAGTCCTGACGGGACTGCTGCTGTGGAAGGTCAACAGAACCTTTACACTTCCAAGCGGAGGGCTCTCCAAAGACCGGACTGTTCTAGATGCTGAACGGAAGTTTGAAACGGGTCTAGACGACGAGGCTGCTCCAGCTCCAGTTTACTGAACAGGGTTAATGGCAGGTCCGTGCAGGAAAGTGTCACAAACGGGTCAAAGTCTGCAGAACCGTCCGCTGGATGGAGAGCACACAGTGTGCCTCAGAGCTGCAGCACACACCTGAAGGTCCGATGAAGGCCGGTTTACCTCCACCAGGATGCACAAGAAACAGTTTCTGTAAAGTTCTGTTCAGGGAGCATCAATGATGTTCGGACCGGAACCGCAAACTATAGCAATGTTTCCAGAATCGAAGCAGAAAAGCTTTAACTCACTTGATCCAGCAGAGCATTAATTGAGGCTCCGCCCCAACGTCAAGAATAGTGATGCAGGTCAGGACTGTTTAACCATTGACTGTATATAGAGAGCTGGACCGAGTGACTCCTCTCTCCTGGCATTCTAAACAGGAAGTACCTGCTGGTTCTCATCGAATTTGATGTGATTTTGGCTTCTTGGAGCCACCAAGTACTTCCTGTTTGGAACGCGATTGAGGGAGGAGTCACTCAGTCCAGTCTTTTTTTACTGCTATTGGGTTTAACCTCTTCCACTGAAGAGGAAAAGCAGCTGACTTGATGTTATGTGGATCCAGAAACTCCCCAATGGGACTAAAGTGAGTTTAGAGGAAAAAAAGAAGAGTTTGAAGGTTTTTTTATTAAAATCTTACTTTATGTTGATGATTTACAAACATGAATAAAATGATCAGCTCTGGTCTTAAAAGGATTGTCCTCTCTAAATTCATTTGCAGAAGGTGATACCAGGTTTCCACTAAACATGTTTTAGTTGTTAATACAAGAACTTAGTTTTAACTGAAACACAGGAGAAAAGCTCTGAAGCTTTTTTGTTTGTTTCTTTTGAAAAGATCTGAGTACTAAAGTGTAAAGCAGTGAAAACAAACCCGATGGTCTGAACGTGTTCACATGTCCCTCCTGTCAGTGAAACCATTTCATGAGATTTACTGAGCCTTCACTTCTCACAGAGAAGTTCTCCTCTCCATGGAAACGTGGATCTGGACCGAAGCGTCTGAAGCTGTGATGGGGGGCTCAGAACTCCAGCATCAGTGTGGTGGGCTCCACAGACCTCAGCACCATCTCCTGCTTCTCCCCGTAAACTCCCTGCTCCACCTTCACGCCCGCCGCCCTGCATTTGGCTGAGCCCGCCATCAGCTCCGTGCAGGCGGCGGCCAGGTTTGAGAAGAGCTGGGCGCCCCGCCACAGCTCACACCCCCCTTTGAACTGCATCCTCCCGCGGGGCAGCGGCTCCCCCAGCAGGGACTCCTGGTGAAGGAACAAAACGCTGCCTGGAAGCTCCAGCAGGGAGACGAGCTGTCCGCGGTCTCGTCTGAAAATCCTGATGGACATCAGATGGCGAGCTGTTTCAGATGAGGAGGAAGAGGAGAGGCGGGATGAAGAGCTCGTCTGTGCACACGTGAACAAGAACGTCGTCTTCAGGCTCCTCCCATCTGTCACTGACTGAAGGTTTCAGGGCCAGACTGGATTTGTTCTGATCCCAGTTTTCAGTGTTCCCTCAGCATCCCTTTGTTTACATGCTCTCCTGCTAGCTAACAGCCCCTCACACTCACAAGCTAACAGTAGTGCAGTATAGTGTAATCGTCTGCACAGTTATGATCCAGATTCCAGCTCAGACGAGGAAAATAAAAATGGATCTATTTGTCTGTAAGTGGAGGCATCAGAATGGAGCAGAACAGGGAGCTTGTGACCCATCGATTGTAGCGTCTTGCCACAAATATGATCTTTTTCAATTGAAATTTTCCATCTGCTCCTGGTTCACAACAATTTGAATAAATAAATACTTAGGAATACAATTTACAATAATTCTCATTAGAGTGTGTCTTTAAAAAAAACGCGTTCTGCAAATATCCTTTTAAACATGTTAAAGTCTGTATTTCTGGCCTGCTGTCCCCCTGCAGTTGTAACTGTAACTGTAACTTACCCATCTGACAGATAATCTCCTCAGAGGCTCCGTGGAAGAAGCACACATAAACCACCATTCCCTGCTGGATCTGAACCAAAACAGTGAAAACTCAAAACTCAGAGAAGAAACTCATGAACTCCAGTCTGGAGTGAACACCCACCTCCACCCACTGAGCGTCCGCTCCATCCAGCGCCGGCCTGACCATCACCTTGGCCTGGCTGCACTGCTGGACGACCATCCTCGTCTGTGTTCTCTTCAGCCTGCGTGCCACAGGAGGGCTGCGTGTGCACAGGAACACGCATGACAACGGCTTTTGGAGGAGGACAATTCTTCTTTCCCTACCTGTCTGCTTCAGAGAGGCGCTGCTCCGTCTGTGCCGGGGAAGAGCTGCCGATCGTGAAGACAGGCCAGGGTTTGGTGCTCTGGACCACCACAGGATCCAGACCGTAGGTGGAGCTCCCGGAAGCTGACGGCGCGCCCTCCTCATCCCTCCTCCTCCTCTTCTTCTTAGAGCTCCTGTCTCTGCACCTCCTCTGGACTCCTGCTGCAGCGGGGCTCTTCCATCTGTCGTTCAGGCTCTCAGAGAGTCGCTCCTCAGGAGTCGGATGTTTGGCTTGGTTTGGAGGTGTTCTAGTGCTCTCCAGAGAGCTGCAGATTTCTACAAAGACTTCTGGTGGGACGGCCTCCTCTGGCTGGACCCCCCCCTCACTGTGGATGCTGGGTTGACTCTGAGATCTGCCTGATGCTTCAGATGCTTCAGGGGCGGCTCGATTGTCAGAAGACGCCCTGGAGACATGGAGGCTGTTGGCGGTCCTGGGCTGGAGGACGATTGACCCCTGAGACCCGGTCAGGTGACCTGGAGGCGGAGCCTTGACGACTGTCTGTGGAGACAAAAGCGGTGAAGGTTCTTCATGAGACTGAGGTGAACAGAGATCAGATCTACAGGAGTCTGAGGCATAGAAACTTCTCCTGCATCATTCAATGTGATTCTTCTTCTTTTCTTCTTTTGCTCTACGTCAGCACTGGAGTTGCGGCGTCGACCCCGAGGGTTGTCATGGCTGTGATCCCAGAGTCTACCGCATGATTCGCCAGGCCACAGGCACACTGAGAGCAGTTTACTGCGCCTTTACGACGTACTGCCTCGTTGTGCCCTGATCCGCCGAAACTTTCGCCGTTCTGGTCTTCATCCAGAACCTTGAGCTAGAGTGCGTTTGGTTTGATGTGATTCTGAAACACCCCCTCCAGTGAAAATTATGTTGTGCGTGTTTTTAAAATAAGATAATATTGTTTAAAAAAGATTGTATTTGTGACGGCCAGAAGCTCCTGCTCCGTTCCATCCTGATGCATCCACATGTAGACAATTAGATCCATGAACGTCTTTGTTTTCCTCCTCTGAGCTGGAATCTGGATCAAAACTGCACTGCTGGACAGCTAAAATATTGCTCGCCATTTATGTTGCACGGCTAACGTTAGGTTGGCGTTGTCCTAGATCACGTCTCCAGATCATTTATTTTATTACTAATGGCCAAATGTTATCCTGTGATCATTTTTAACTGGTATAATTTTGACAACTCATATTTTTATAGAGTAAAATATTGAGAGTTATTTAAGGCTTAAACGTATTTATTATGTAATAAGATTCCTGCCTTTTTATTTTTCATGATTATGTTAAAAAGCTACAATATTAACACTCTACTAGCTTTTTGGAATATTTTGGCATTTACTATGATTTTATTTTATTGGACTTTAGCTAATATTCCAGCTACATGTTAGCTTTTTCTGAAAATTTAGAGCGGGGTGGTAAGTTTTTCAGGTTGTTTTGTGTTAGGCTAATATGTACAAGCTAGCTATTTTTGGTTAATTTTGGCATTTTTTAGGCTATGTTGTTTATCTAACATTTCAGCTACATAAATGCTAGCTTTTTTAGATAATTGGGGGGGTTGTTTTGGAGTTAGGCTCATAATATGTACAAGCTAGCTATTTTGGTTAATTTTGGCACTTTTTTAGGCTATTTTGTTGTTTATCTAACATTTCAGCTACATAAATGCTAGCTTTTTTCGATAATTGGGGGGGGGGGGCTGTTTTGGAGTTAGGCTCATAATATGTACACGCTAGTTATTTTGGTTAATTTAGGCACTTTTTTCGGTTTTTTAGGCTATTTTGGAGTTTAGCTAACATTTCAGCTAGCACACACACAGCGACCTGCATGTAGAAAAAATAAAAAACGAATATATTTCGCCACAGAGTGACATGTTGATTGAAATACAACAGTTAATGGCATCATTATATTATCATAACCTTGTTACGATCGTTTAATCTCAAATCTGCAGCTACAGCCGTCAGCTAGCAAATCAGTACTAGCTAACTCTTGGGTGTGAATTAAAGCTGTAGGTCGCGGCAAAAGCCGATAGAGAATCCTGCCTGAAAACGTCAGTAATAACACCAATATTTGAATTCTTTTTTAACCATTGCACTGGAAAACTTACCAAGAATGTTCGGTTCATCCGTATGGCGACTTCGACACCTTTTCAGCTGGAAACTTCCAGAAGCTTCAGTGCGCAAAGACGGAATAAAATCACGTGATTGGTCAGTAAACTTAGTTCAATTCGTGTTTTGTGTAACACGACGAGACAACACAATGTGTAATAAAACAACACATCTGTTTTAAGAAACAAGATCACTGCAGACAAAAACACTCTGAAACGATGAGAACGGAGTTTCGATTCCAGGTTGGAGAATCATCGGGGGACAGATCTGAACGGGGAAATTACCGGACCGGCGCGGGTCAGTTGTGCGCATGCGCACTTCGTCCTGGCCGCGGCCCAAGTTAATGACGTCACATCTTAACGTCTGTCAGACACCGGGTAATGTCAATTGATGTCATTTGATGTCATCAGATCAAAAGAAAAGTTTACTTAATAAGACAAAATATTCTAAATGCAACCCACAAAGTTCATCAGGAATACCAAGACACACGAAGACTTATTTGGACCACTTGAATCCAGATCAAGTTTCAAGACTGACAAAAAGATCTGCTGAGAAAGAGTTTTGGAGAAAATGTCTACCAAAATGAAGAAAGAAAATACATCTTATGATGTAAAGACTGGCCATTATTTAGTCGGAAATCAGGGAATTTATAAAGTTTGTGAATTCTTAGGACAGGGAGGTTATGGAAAAGTGGCCAAATGTAGTAAACTGGGAAGTCATGGATTTTTTGCCATTAAAATCATAAAAAATGTCGCAAATGGCAAGAAAGAGCACGAAGCAATGAAATTAATCCAACATCTGGATCCCGATAAGTACAATTTGCTGAAATTGTATGAATGCTTCACATTTCAAGATGTGATTTGCCTGGTGTACGAGGTCCTGGAAGAAAACTTGCTTGATCGTATGAGCAGAAATGATCTAGAACCGACACATCTATGTAAAATCAGAGCTCTCGCACAGCAAATGTTTCAGGCTCTCAGTGGTCTCAAAAGCAGCGGCGTGGTACACGGGGACATCAAACTGGACAATATCATGTTTGTTGATGAGGAATCTATGAAGATAAAACTGATAGATTTTGGTTTGACAAGAAAAGCAAAGGAACTGGTGACGGGATCCAACGCTCAAATCATCCCATTCAGAGCACCTGAAGTTATCCTGGGTCTCCCAATGGATGAAAGTATCGATATGTGGGCCCTTGGAGTTGTCCTTGCCGTTGTATACAGAGGAGATTTTCCCTTTCCGGGTGATACCGAATATGAAACAATCAGAGGTATGGTGCAAATATTTGGTTCACCAGAGGAAGAACTTCTTAATGCAGGAAAGTACACAGCACATTTTTTCACTCGGGATGAGGACAGCCTGGATCCCGGATGGAAGCTGCAGACACCAGATGAATTCACCCAAAACACAGGAGAACAGCTGGAAGATGTGGATCATGTTGCAGATCTTGATGCAATGATTGAGATTCATCAAGAACTGTTTGACCTTTACGATGATGACGACCACAGAGCCTTCAATGACCTTCTCAAGCGATTGTTGGAGGTCAATCCGAAAAAGAGAATCACGCCAAGTCAAGCCCTCGCTCATGACTTCATCACCATGAAGCATCTTTCAGGTGAAAGTAAGGCCTCATATGCTGCCACAGCTAAAAACATCATGAGAAAGATCCACATCAAAGACGTAAAAGTGGACCCTCCAGCACCTCTAGACACAGATTTGATTGGAACCTCTAATGAAGGTCAGGAAATACCTGTAGTAGATGTTTCAACTGCAGACACTACAGACATGAATGAGGCTTGTCCTGCTGCAGCTGAGAGGGAACCAACAATTCTCTCGAGCCACAGCAGCTCACCCTCTGACCCCTGTGAGGAACCCATCATTCAGGAAAAAATGGATATGTTTGAAGAACAGAAGATAGACAAAGTCAAGGAAAATATATCCACAGGAAGTGACATGAAGGCAGAATCCTTCAAAGTGGAAACAAGTCAATATCTGGTTTCTCCAGGGAAACATCATGAGAAAGACTCAGCTCTATGAGGTGAACCTCCAGCACCTCCTTACAATATTAGTACAAAATCACTAAAATAAAAAAAAGTCAGGGTTTTGTATTCTTAGCACAGTTTTAAAAACTTAAAAGTGATTTAGAAAGTCTGTTTTTTGTAAAAAAAAAAAAAAAAAAAAAATACAAGCATTAAACAGAAGGTTAGAATAATTTAAAAACGTAAAAGTAGGAAATGTAGGAAAAAATGAAAAAATGTAGGGCTTATTTTTATTTATTTATTTACAACAAACATAAAGACAAACAATGATCTCAGCTGCTTTCTTGTCAGAAGGCAGCTGAGATCATTGGAACCTCTCTCCCCTTCATTCATTTAAATAACAAAGAAAAAAATAGAATAAAAATAAAATAACATTTTACATAGTATAGTATAGTGTAGTGTAGTGTAGTGTAGTGTAGTGTAGTGTAGTGTAGTGTAGTGTAGTGTAGTGTAGTGTAGTGTAGTGTAGTGCAGTGCAGTGCAGTGTAGTGTAGTGCAGTGATATAATATAATATAATAAAAAAAATGAAAAAAAAAAAAAATAAAAAAACAAAAAATAAAAAAAAATAAAATAAAATATAATATAATATTATATAATATTATATTATATAATATAATTAGTAATGCAGCCACAAACAGACACAATCCAGTGCTTTTTTGTGCCGGTCCCAAGTCCGGGGAAATGCAGAGGGTACTATCAGAAAGACAATTTAATGTAAAAATAAAGCCAAAATAATCACGTCAATTACGAATAGACATTTTACACAGGATATTTTGCAGCCTAGGAGGATCCAGAGAGCTGGCAGACATGATGGAAAGAAGACTGCTGCACCAGGAGTTGTTGGTGGGAAAATGAACCCACTTCCTTCAGCTCATTATCTTCTCCTTGTGGTTTATGTTTATGCAGATTAGAGAAACAGCATGTGAGCACCATACTGGGGAAGAGAATCTAAAGATGCTGTGGGTCTGATGAGACAGCAGTAGACCCTCACATACTGAGACCCTCACATACTGGCATCATCTGGTTGTACCCTCCCTGATGGAGATGTCCAACAAGTACCAGGGGACGCTGGGGACACTGAGTTCATATGGACTATGGTTTTCCACCTCAGTGTTCTGCTGGTGTTTGGAGCTGTGGTTGCAAGGTCTCTGATGCCTATCACTGTGGCAATCCCCGAACTAGATGGTGGACATGGAAAGTTAAGGAATGCTGTTAAGATGAAGGAGTCCTGCCAAACCTGGCTTGTTGCTGAGTAGCTCAACGGTACCAGAGGTCTATGCGAGCTGTGGCTTGGGCTTTTGGGGTGGCAAAAACTCTGTTCTGGCAGGTTCTGTCTTAACAAAGTTGACAGGATATCATCTGCAAAGAGGAAATTCTGTGGTATCCAAACCAGATCCCCTACATCTTCTGCCGGACCAGAAATTCTGTCCATTAAGACTATGAACAGAACCGGTGAATAAAAGCCAGCCAAGGCTGGTATGACTCTCTTCAGCTTGATGGCATCCCTTACTTCTGGTGTTCACCACTGGGTTTAGGGATTACCATCGCGATCGACGCAGCACCAGATACTTTGGGATTACAGCAGAGACAATTGAAGTGGACAATATGATCAACTCAGACTCAATCAACCAAACCTCCCTCAGTACCTGTTTGAAGCTCTTCAGATGTGGGACCTAAAGACCTCTATGACAGAGGGCTCAGACAGACATTCCCAGCAGACCCTTACAGTACGTTTAGGTCTGCCAAACCTCCTACCCCCCCGCTGTCAAAACTGCCCGTCCAAAGCGCCCCTTTGAACAAGACTTAACTTACCATTGCAATGTTTCCCAGCATTCACTGCAGCTCAAAATGCATCTCTGTAAAAGAAAAAAATCTTTAAAGTTATTTTTATTTTTCTTCATATTTTATTTAAAAGTAATAAACATAAATTAAAATCATTTGTTTGCAAGTAAGGTAATACATTATGTATAAAATGCTCACAGTGAGAAATCTACTGCAGGTCAACCTGGAAGTGTGTCAAACGATGACGCTTACAGATACTCGCTGTGGAGAGAACTGTAAGTTAGAAGGCTGGAGGGGGAGGAGGTGAGGGGAAGCAATAGATAGCTATAGATAGTGGTGATGGGATAGCAACAGCCATAGATAGTGGTAGCAATAGGGTAGCAGCCCTCCTCTCTGCCAGGTTAGACCTCTATTTTGTCATTTTGAAACATTCCAGAACTTATGTTCTAGTTGGAATACTGAATAGCCTCCATCAAACTGATATATCACCTTGATTCCTGTGCCGTGTACCTGCAACTATTGCCATGCTAGAAAACAAATCCCTTCTTTATATGTCATCTAAGGCTTTCACTGAAGAGTGAATAAACAAATATATTAACAAATATATTCAAGTCAAAGCTCTTCCTCTCATACAATAGCTAGAATTGTACATGAACAATAAATGGTTTCCTCCAAACACATTAGATAATCTTCATTGATGATTGTCTTTATGCACCTTAAGACCATAAATAACCTGTTATTCTAAAACTCTACTTTTTTTCCAAGACTAGAAAATTATAAATCTGCAACAGAAATACGAATAATAATTCTCACAATTCAGAGCAACAACACAGCACATATATTCCAGTTACAGATAGATACACTTGTCTTGGTGTACTTTTCCCTTACAACTGTACTAATTGTAACGAGGCAGCAGAGACATGTGGATCCATGTGCAAACGAGGTTTAATGGAGAAAACAGGCGAGGTGAGGTCAAAATAAAGGCAGTGGTCAGACACAGAGGTAAACAGGGAGTGGAGGAGGAGGCAGGCATAGACATAAACTTCTGCAAGACTTCAAAGTGAGTCACAGTGTGAAGCAGACTATATACTGAGGCAGTGATGAGATGATGGGAAACAGCTGAAGATGATGAGTCCAGGTGAAGGCAGGTGGTGATGTCAAAACTTAGGTGAGTGCTCCCTCTGGTGGCTGGAGAGGGAAGCAGCAGGTTGATCCATGACATTAACAGTCTTTTCATACTGCTACACTGTGCATGACTAACTCTCATCTGCGTGCTTTACTACCTGCAGTGCACTGAACATGTGACCAGTCACTTTGCATTCTGTTGCAGTTAACATAAATTGCACATACACAACATCTCTCTCCTTTTAAGAAAAAACAATTTTCCATAATACAGATGAATACACTTTTTTTTTAACATTACATGTAAACGTTTCCTATAAACATCTCACAACTTAAACTTTTTTTTTTTGCATCACCAGAACATCTCAGCAAGTCTGTGGGCTGAACACGTCTCTTAGGTCTTGATAGTTTTTCCACAGTTGGAGACTTGATGTTGCCCGTTGGTGGTGTCAGTTCTAACAGCACAGTAAAGTCCTGCTGGATTGTATCCATAACTGCAGCATCTTCACTCATTGGCTGAAGCTGAAGATCTGTGCGGTTCCTTCTCAGAGACAGTCCACTCTCCATCTTGACCTTGTAGGACCTTGGGGCCACCTCCTCCTGCACGTGTCCTTCTTGTCTCCAGGTTCCTGTGGAAATATCTCTGAGGCGCACCATGTCTCCTGGTTCTACAGAAAGCAGATGTTTTGCCTTTTGATCATACCGCCGCTTAAGCTTCTCCTTTGGTTCTTCCTTGCCTTTCCTGACTTTGTGTGCAGCTTTTGGCGTCAACAGGTCCTCGTGTACTGGTGGGTTGGAGCGAATGCGCCGTCCCGTCAGCATCTGAGCTGGTGACAGTCCATTTTGTAGAGGTGCACTCCTGTAGATCAGAAGACTTTTTTGAAATCATCTCTGTTCTTGTGCTTTTTTCAGTAGAGTCTTCACTGTTTTGACAGAGCTTTCCGCCAAACCATTGGACTTTGGATAGTTCAGACTTGATGTAATATCTCTAAACCACCCAATCTTTAGCAAAGTCGGTGAACTCACTGCTGGAAAACTTAACTTGACGTTGACTGCAGTGCTCCAACATCAGGATAGTTTGAAAAGTAATCTGTTACAACCAAGTAGCTTTTGCCATACCAGTCAAACAGATCAGTTCTATCCTTGTAATAAGGTCTGTGTGGCACTAGATGAGGCATCAGCGGCTCTGCTTGTTGTTTTAGCCTGTATGTGCGGCAACATTCACATAAACTGTTTTAATCTGATTTCTGGAAATTATCCTCTGAGATCTCAAAATGTCCTGATGTTGTCTGTGCCTAGAGTGAGAACTGAGTTGGGAAAAAAGGCTTTCAGTTTTGCAGCTCCTACATCCTGGAATCAGCTACAGGCTGAAATTGGGTTTGAAAATAAGATATCACTTCACATGTACAAGAGGCTTTTAGATATTTTAGTCAGTTTTCATCGTGTAAATGTTTTATTTGAAATACATTTTTTTAATGTGTAATCAGTAATGTGTAATTGTTTGTCTGTCCTTTAATATTTGTTAAATGTTTTGCTGCGTCTTGGCCAGGACACTCTTGCAAAAGAGATTTGTAATCTCAATGAGTTTCTCCTAGTTAAATAAAGGTAAAATACAAAAAATAAAATAAACCTTTGGGCTCCAGCAAACTGTGCCATGATTTCTTCCCTGGTTGGCAACTTGACACGTTCTTTTCTGGTGCTTTTGTTTCAATCTCTTTCTTGGGTCTAGACATGTTCTGAGAGCACCTGTTTTCTTTTGCATGACAACCAGTGAGCTGACCCATTCGGTTGGTTCATCGATCTTCTTGATGACCTTGAGTTTTCTATGCGTGTTAGCTCATCTTTCAGTTTTTCTCGCAGTGCAAATGGAACCTTCGTACAGGGATGCATGACAGGGGGAACACTTTGATCCACACGCATTCTATGCTCTCCAGGTCCTTCAAAGCAGTCTTTATACTCCTCCACGAGCGAGCCGTTATTGATTGCAGCTTCCGGTGATGTCACCACAAACACTCTTTTCACCAGGTTCAGCTTTACAGACGTGCTCAGTCCAAGAATTGCTTGTCCATTCTTTACCACGACCAGCAGTTGTGCTCGTACCTTCTGGTTTTGGTGTTTGAATGTTGCGATGCAGCCCCCTTTTACAGAAACATGTTCACCTGTGTACCCTGTCACCTTAGTTTTTATTGGATGAATTTTGCTCTTCATCATCAGTGTTTTGTAATCCTCTATAGATATCACATTTGTTTGTGCACCTGTGTTGATCTTGTCAGAATTATTGTCTTATTCACTAAGTGGTACAATCCATTCTGCTAATTTCCCTTATCAGTTCCGGTATGCCTGTTCGTCCTGGGATGGGATCTCTCCCTCATGGGAATCCATAAGGTTTCTTCGTTTTCCTGATTCAGGTTTTTTGGGAGTTTTTCCTTACCGAGAGGGAGGGTCTAAGAGCAGATATCCAGTTTATTTAGTCTGTTTAGTCTTTAGTGATCTTTCTTTCATGTTTCATGACTATTTTTTGCAACTGTAAAATTACCTGCATGAAGCCCAATGAGGCAAAATTCTTTGTGATTTTGGGCTATATAAATAAAATTGAATTGAATTGAACGGTCACCCGTGGCCCAGCTCCAACGTGCAGGACCTGATCAACCAGATCCGGGAGCTGTCGGAGAACAGGATCAGCGTCATCACCGCCATGCGGCAGAGGGACCCTCTGCGGGACTGCGACTGTGTGTGGGAGGGGGACTGACCGGCCGGACGTCAGAACCAGGGAACAACGCCTGAAGCCAGCTGCCCAGACCAGACCGACGCCTCAGTCCTGACGGGACTGCTGCTGTGGAAGGTCAACAGAACCTTTACACTTCCAAGCGGAGGGCTCTCCAAAGACCGGACTGTTCTAGATGCTGAACGGAAGTTTGAAACGGGTCTAGACGACGAGGCTGCTCCAGCTCCAGTTTACTGAACAGGGTTAATGGCAGGTCCGTGCAGGAAAGTGTCACAAACGGGTCAAAGTCTGCAGAACCGTCCGCTGGATGGAGAGCACACAGTGTGCCTCAGAGCCGCAGCACACACCTGAAGGTCCGATGAAAGCCGGTTTACCTCCACCAGGATGCACAAGAAACAGTTTCTGTAAAGTTCTGTTCAGGGAGCATCAATGATGTTCGGACCGGAACCGCAAACTATAGCAATGTTTCCAGAATCGAAGCAGAAAAGCTTTAACTCACTTGATCCAGCAGAGCATTAATTGAGGCTCCGCCCCCAACGCTCAAGAATAGTGATGCATGTCAGGACTGTTTAACCATTGACTGTATATAGAGAGCTGGACCGAGTGACTCCTCTCTCCTGGCATTCTAAACAGGAAGTACCTGCTGGTTCTCATCGAATTTTATGTGATTTTGGCTTCTTGGAGCCACCAAGTACTTCCTGTTTGGAACGCGATTGAGGGAGGAGTCACTCAGTCCAGTCTTTTTTTACTGCTATTGGGTTTAACCTCTTCCACTGAAGAGGAAAAGCAGCTGACTTGATGTTATGTGGATCCAGAAACTCCCCAATGGGACTAAAATGAGTTTAGAGGAAAAAAAGAAGAGTTTGAAGGTTTTTTTATTAAAATCTTACTTTATGTTGATGATTTACAAACATGAATAAAATGATCAGCTCTGGTCTTAAAAGGATTGTCCTCTCTAAATTCATTTGCAGAAGGTGATACCAGGTTTCCACTAAACATGTTTTAGTTGTTAATACAAGAACTTAGTTTTAACTGAAACACAGGAGAAAAGCTCTGAAGCTTTTTTGTTTGTTTCTTTTGAAAAGATCTGAGCACTAAAGTGTAAAGCAGTGAAAACAAACCGAGGTCAGACGGGTTCACATGTCCCTCTCTCCTGAAACATTTCAGAGATACTGAGCCTTCACTTCTCACAGAGAAGTTCTCCTCTCCATGGAAACGTGGATCTGGACCGAAGCGTCTGAAGCTGTGATGGGGGGCTCAGAACTCCAGCATCAGTGTGGTGGGCTCCACAGACCTCAGCACCATCTCCTGCTTCTCCCCGTAAACTCCCTGCTCCACCTTCACGCCCGCCGCCCTGCATTTGGCTGAGCCCGCCATCAGCTCCGTGCAGGCGGCGGCCAGGTTTGAGAAGAGCTGGGCGCCCCGCCACAGCTCACACCCCCCTTTGAACTGCATCCTCCCGCGGGGCAGCGGCTCCCCCAGCAGGGACTCCTGGTGAAGGAACAAAACGCTGCCTGGAAGCTCCAGCAGGGAGACGAGCTGTCCGCGGTCTCGTCTGAAAATCCTGATGGACATCAGATGGCGAGCTGTTTCAGATGAGGAGGAAGAGGAGAGGCGGGATGAAGAGCTCGCCCGTGCACACGTGAACAAGAACGTCGTCTTCAGGCTCCTCCCATCTGTCACTGACTGAAGGTTTCAGGGCCAGACTGGATTTGTTCTGATCCCAGTTTTCAGTGTTCCCTCAGCATCCCTCTGTTTACATGCTCTCCTGCTAGCTTACAGCCCCTCACACTCACAAGCTAACAGTAGTGCAGTATAGTGTAATCGTATGCACAGTTATGATCCAGATTCCAGCTCAGACGAGGAAAATAAAAATGGATCTATTTGTCTGTAAGTGGAAGCATCAGAATGGAGCAGAGCAAGGAGCTTGTGACCCATCGATTGTAGCGTCTTTCCACAAATATGATCTTTTTCAATTGAAATTTTTCCATCTGCTCCTGGTTCACAACAATTTTAATAAATAAATACTTAGGAATACAATTTACAATAATTCTCATTAGAGTGTGTCTTTAAAAAAAAAAACGCATTCTGCAAATATCCTTTTAAATATGTTAAAGTCTGTATTTCTGGCCTGCTGTCCCCCTGCAGTTGTAACTGTAACTGTAACTTACCCATCTGACAGATGATCTCCTCAGAGGCTCCGTGGAAGAAGCACACATAAACCACCATTCCCTGCTGGATCTGAACCAAAACAGTGAAAACTCAAAACTCAAAGAAGAAACTCATGAACTCCAGTCTGGAGTGAACACCCACCTCCACCCACTGAGCGTCCGCTCCATCCAGCGCTGGCCTGACCATCACCTTGGCCTGGCTGCACTGCTGGACGACCATCCTCGTCTGTGTTCTCTTCAGCCTGCGTGCCACAGGAGGGCTGCGTGTGCACAGGAACACGCATGACAACGGCTTTTGGAGGAGGACAATTCTTCTTTCCCTACCTGTCTGCTTCAGAGAGGCGCTGCTCCGTCTGTGCCGGGGAAGAGCTGCCGATGGTGAAGACAGGCCAGGGTTTGGTGCTCTGGACCACCACAGGATCCAGACCGTAGGTGGAGCTCCCGGAAGCTGACGGCGCGCCCTCCTCATCCCTCCTCCTCCTCTTCTTCTTAGAGCTCCTGTCTCTGCACCTCCTCTGGACTCCTGCTGCAGCGGGGCTCTTCCATCTGTCGTTCAGGCTCTCAGAGAGTCGCTCCTCAGGAGTCGGATGTTTGGCTTGGTTTGGAGGTGTTCTAGTGCTCTCCAGAGAGCTGCAGATTTCTACAAAGACTTCTGGTGGGACGGCCTCCTCTGGCTGGACCCCCCCCTCACTGTGGATGCTGGGTTGACTCTGAGATCTGCCTGATGCTTCAGATGCTTCAGGGGCGGCTCGATTGTCAGAAGACGCCCTGGAGACATGGAGGCGGGTCCTGGGCTGGAGGACGATTGACCCCTGAGACCCGGTCAGGTGACCTGGAGGCGGAGCCTTGACGACTGTCTGTGGAGACAAAAGCGGTGAAGGTTCTTCTTCTCCGGCCCCTACAGCTGCATCTGGGTAAGCTAGTAGGGCTGGGAATCTCATGGTAACTCACGATACTATGTGATTCACGATACATGGCTCAGGATTCCGATAGTATCTTGATATGGCAAACATTGCAATAATCAATATATTATCTTGGTAATCTATGATATATAACTATTTTTAAATGTATGTTTTTATTTCCTTCAAAACCTTATTTTAGAACAATTTAAAACACAATATTTTCATTAAACACCCTTTCCAACATTAAATTAAAGTTATCAATAAATACTACTAATAAATACTTTACAATAATAACTTACATTTTAAGGTGAAAAATAAGCAAAGCTTCAGTTAAGAACTAAAATGCAGAGTTTTTCAATTAACCTTCTCACTTCAAAGAGGAATAAATGTGGAAATAAAAATTCAAAATGCTGCATTTTAATTAATTTTATGTCAGATGATTGATTATAGAGGCAAAATATGAACTTCCAGTCTGTTAATTTTATAAAAGTTGCTTTTTTTTTTACAGTGCTGATGTGCATATTCATTCCCAAACGTTTTATTAAAATCTACTGCATTTTTCTTTGATAATCAACACATTATTCACGTGCTCCACGTGTTTACCGCTAGCATACTCATCTGTTGGGTCAATAACGCCGCTAGACGTCTCATTTGGACGGTCAGACGCTGCGCACTTCTCTACTAGAATCAGGTGGATTTTATCGCGGTGTTTGGACAGGTTACTGCTGTTACCACCATAACAAATCCATGTTATTCATGTTACATTAGAAACAGCGCGGCCGCTCGGCCTCGTGCGTTTTCATCTGTAAGCGGAGCAGGTGGTAAGCCCCGCCCCTCCCCACTGCATGTGGAAAAGCAGCAAAGTGCACTCCGTGTCCGCGCTGTACCTGTGCAACCATGTTTTTAGGCATTTGGACTAAACTTATTGGTAAACCGGTAAAAAATATGACAATGTCTGGACAGCATCCTTGCATTTCACTGTCGTGCTCACGCGAAGCGCCCCCTGGTGGACTTTTTTGGTATTATTTTAGGAAAGAAAGGACCAATAATCATTTGTGAGTTGAAATATCGCGATAGTTCACCATATTGATGTTTTGTCCCGCTTGTATTAGCTCTCTATTGTAAGGAAATCCAGAGGAGGTTTTCAACCAGCGTTTGAGTGACATCGACTTAAAAGGAGAAATGCTTGGAAATGCAAACACGATTCTTTCTTCTTATTTTTTTGTCTTTCAGAAGAAAAATGCCGCACAAACATGTTAAAAACTTAAAGAACATGAGTTTCATTGGAGGGGGACTTTAATGCAACATTAAAATGCTTTAAAGAACAACGTCAGGTTTGTAGTAGTGATGCTCAAGTCACAGGCAAAAACAAAAGTCCTACCATGGTGTTTGAACAATCAGCTGTCCACTGGTTCTGCATGGTACCATCACTGTCCCTGCCTCCATCCTCCTCCTCGTCATCATCATCAGTGTGACAGTCCCTCTCACTATAAGACAAAAAGAAGACAGCTTTTTTATTTTTTCTCCTCAGTCTGCTAACAACTGTCTGCTCTGCCAGAAATTGAACCACTTTCATTAAGTTCCAGCATCAGTAAATTAAATCCCTCATTTATCTGATAAAGAACAAAATCAGACTTTGAGTTTCTTTCTGCAGCTCTGCTCCTGCAAATGAGAGCTGATATGACCGAAGCACCTTTCAGAGAATCGCTGTGGAGACCTCAGCGCCTGCTGCAGTGTCTGTGGCTCCGCTGATCGGACGTGCGGTCGCTTCCTGCTCGTCCTGCTGCACTGAGAGCAGCCGTTGATCCACTGAACCACGTCCAGCCTCATGGATTTCCAGAAGAACCTGTGACAGATCAGACGTGGGGTTTCTCCTGATGCCTGACATGAGGAAAAGCTGACAAAAGTCAAGCAGGAAAACCTCTCGTTCAGCAGCCGCAGACACTTGTTGGCGTCCAGGTGGTTGAGTTCGTTGTGGAAGTCCAGCAGAGCAGCCTGAACCTGCAGCCTGCTCCTCAGGACCATGCACAGGCGTTCGCCGCTCACCACATACAGCTTCCCATCTGTGGAGGCAGCAGAGATGAACAAAGAGGCCTCAAGAGCAGAAACCTTCAGTCACTTCTTCACTTAAATACATCAAACCCAACTCCAAGAGAAAAGACCCTTGGAAGAGCATTTCAAGGGTTCCAACCTGTTCAGTCATTAGATCATAAACCTGCAGGTGGAGTTCTCAGTCCAGAGAAAAGTAGCTCAGAAACTACATTTGTGTGTCTGAGCTTCATCAGTGTGTGATAGGCTGCAGACCTTTAATGGAGAACTTTTTGCAGAACCTTCTGAAGGTGTTCTTCTCCACATAAGTCAGTCCTGGAGGATAAATGTGACTGCTGAGGTACAGCTCCACGGCGTCGTACTTGGCAAAAAAAGCCTGCTTGGAGAGAGGAACACCAGTGCCTAAAAAGGCAGAACACAGGTAAAGGGTCACCGATTTTCTTCTTCTCCACACACCTCCTCCCCCATCAGCTGTCGAGCTGGACCGGTGGTCTGTGGAGACAAAGAACAGCTACAGAGGCTTTGTGGACATGGTAGGACATTCTGAAAGTGCTGAGCCTCACTGAGGAGTCGCTGCTGATCATGAGCGAGGGCACGGCGTCCGCCCGAAGCATCGGCTTCTCCCCGCTGTGGTCGAAGCAGCTTTCTGTGAAATGGATGGAACAGACGGACGACCAGAGCCGGGGGTGCCAGCCGGAGCGGCCGACCGCCTTCACCCACTGAGCCAGTAGACCGGGACTATGAAAAGGAAACCTGTGGAGGAGACATCAGCGACTGCTGAGATTCAGACCTCTGATTCTTCTCCTCCACAGCTGTTCCTTCTTCATGTTTTCTTTCACTACACTCAGCATTAACTTTATTCACTGCTCTCAACATGTCTGAACATCTCAACCGTCTGGTTTCTCTGGATTTATCTTCATCCAGTAAAAAAAAGTAATGCTGTGACTGTACGCGATACCGTGACTGTACGTGAAGCCGTGACTGTACGTGAAGCCGTGACTGTACGTGAAGCCGTGACTGTACGTGAAGCCGTGACTGTACGTGATGCCGTGACTGTACGTGATACCGTGACTGTACGCGATGCCGTGACTGTACGTGAAGCCGTGACTGTACGTGAAGCCGTGACTGTACGTGATGCCGTGACTGTACGTGATGCCGTGACTGTACGTGAAGCCGTGACTGTACGTGATGCCGTGACTGTACGCGATGCCGTGACTGTACGCGATGCCGTGACTGTACGTGAAGCCGTGACTGTACGCGATGCCGTGACTGTACGTGATGCCGTGACTGTACGTGAAGCCGTGACTGTACGCGATGCCGTGACTGTACGCGATGCCGTGACTGTACGTGATGCCGTGACTGTATGTGATGCCGTGACTGTATGTGATGCCGTGACTGTACGCGATGCCGTGACTGTACGCGATGCCGTGACTGTACGTGATGCCGTGACTGTACGCGATGCCGTGACTGTACGTGATGCCGTGACTGTACGCGATGCCGTGACTGTACGTGATGCCGTGACTGTACGTGAAGCCGTGACTGTACGTGAAGCCGTGACTGTACGTGAAGCCGTGACTGTACGCGATGCCGTGACTGTACGTGATGCCGTGACTGTACGTGAAGCCGTGACTGTACGTGATGCCGTGACTGTACGTGATGCCGTGACTGTACGCGATGCCGTGACTGTACGCGATGCCCTGACTGTACGCGATGCCGTGACTGTACGCGATGCCGTGACTGTACGTGAAGCCGTGACTGTACGTGAAGCCGTGACTGTACGTGATACCGTGACTGTACGTGAAGCCGTGACTGTACGTGATACCGTGACTGTACGTGAAGCCGTGACTGTACGTGATGCCGTGACTGTACGTGAAGCCGTGACTGTACGTGATGCCGTGACTGTACGTGATACCGTGACTGTACGTGAAGCCGTGACTGTACGTGATACCGTGACTGTACGTGAAGCCGTGACTGTACGTGATGCCGTGACTGTACGTGAAGCCGTGACTGTACGTGAAGCCGTGACTGTACGTGAAGCCGTGACTGTACGTGATGCCGTGACTGTACGTGAAGCCGTGACTGTACGTGATGCCGTGACTGTACGTGAAGCCGTGACTGTACGTGAAGCCGTGACTGTACGTGAAGCCGTGACTGTACGTGATGCCGTGACTGTACGTGAAGCCGTGACTGTGCACACATATCTTTTGGGATCTTAGTGTTTTTCAGATCCACTCCTAAGCCATTTTTGTGCTGTGACTGTGCAGGTGATACTGTGACTGTATGAGATGCTGTAATTGTGCACGTGATCCTGTGACTCTGTGACTGTGAACGTTTATATTTTTGGATCTAATAGTTATGCAGATCAACTTCAAGCTATTTTGCATGTTTTTTTTCCACTTTCCACTGTGTTCTGCATTCTGATTTGCTGTTGACCTTGTTAATCAATCTCTGTTCCTGTGCCTCCTGTACAAAGGTTCGTCAGGTTTACATAAATCTACTTCTCTACTGAACTGTCAGAGTTCTGCCAGTTCTGGTCTGGTTCTAGGCAGAGGCAGGAGTGCTAAGCTTGTCCTAGATGCTGCTCCAGACTCATACTTATGGAAGGTGAGGCCCAGGCCTCTCTCCACCGGCCCGCAGCAGTTGGAGCAGGTGTAGACGCTGCAGCGCAGCCACTTCCTCTTGGTTCTGTTCAGGCAGGTGTGGCAGCTGGATATCCAACCCCTCAGGTCGCGGGTCAGCGTGGCCCAGTAAAAGTGCTTGGAGATTTCTCGCTGGCAGATTCTCTCGCCGAAGTGGCCTTGGTTATCGTGAAACTGCTGCAGGATGGAGTTTACCTGGGAGAATCGTTTTAACATTTTATCAAAGATAAAGAACAGGGAAAAACACACCGGACTCAGAACTTCAAGGACAATCCGAGAGCTC
Organism: Oryzias javanicus; assembly: GCA_003999625.1. NCBI lineage: Eukaryota > Metazoa > Chordata > Actinopteri > Beloniformes > Adrianichthyidae > Oryzias > Oryzias javanicus. Next base: position 2,741,889 of record CM012458.1, on the reverse strand, counting down.
AGCAGAAACCTCCATGAACTACAGTGAATTTTGTGGATCTGCTGACTGATGGAAAGCAAGTTTCATGTCAGGTCAGTGCTGCTTTGCTCTGAGGGTGGGGTTACCTCTTCTCTGCTGCGGGGCACTCTGAGGGGGGGAGAGACTCGCGTGTACATCAGCACTCCGTCTGACAGAAAACACAGATGCAGAGAGGAAGTGCATGAGAGTCATAAAAAGAGGTGTTCTTTTTCTAAACGCTTTCGTCTCACCGGTCAGGCCAAAGCGCACAGCCATCCTCTTCAGGCCGGCTCTTCTTTGCTTGCTCTGCATGGGCAGGACTCTGGTGCTCAGGTACCTGAGTCACACAAACTCCCGCCATCAGTGAAGGCAGGACTAAGAACATGAAGGGGTCGAAGGTCAGACCTGGCGATGTGGTTGTATGTGATGAAGATGGACTCGACCACAGCGCTCCTCGGGCCTTCCCTCTGGATCGAGGCGGCTCTGAAGTCTGGAGGGGGGGCAGCGAGGCAGTACTCGTGCTCCTGCCTGCCTGCAGAGCTGTCGCCGACGCCGTCTGCACTTCTGACAGCGGCGCCGGCGGCTGCAGAACAGAGAGCGTCCTCCAGCGTGCTCGACTGAAGGAAGTCGTCATCTGATGGGACGGGAACCTGAAACCGGGACGGATCAGCAGTGTTGCATGGAATTTCTCCACTTATGTGCTTTCTTTAAGGCACGCGTCAAAGTCAAGGCCCGGGGGCCGGATCCGGCCCTCCGGGTAATTATATCCGGCTCTCCAGAACATTTTATATCATTGTTATTAACAACCCAATAATAATAATGATATTCCTGCCTTATTATTATTTATAATAAGGTTAAAAAGTTCTGAAGTTTTAAAAGTTGGCATTCTGCTTGACTTTTGGACTATTTTGGGATTTATTAAGATTTTTTGGGCAGATTTGAAGTTTAGCTAATATTTTAGCAACAATTTCAGCTGCTAGCTGTTTGGTCTAATTTAGGTTTTTCTGCTTTTTATTCTATTTTGAAGTTTAGCTATTTTTTCAGCTACATGCTAGCAGTTTTCCTAACCTATTTTTTTTTTTTTTTTTAGCATTTATCTCAATTTAGCTGGCTAGTAATTTCAGCCTTTTTAGCTATCAATTTCAGCATCTCCAGCAATCAGCATTAGCGTCTTCAATGGCCAAATTCAGCTCACAGCATTCACACTAACTTTATCATAGTTAATGCCATATATTTAGTTCATAATTATGTTAAAACATTACGGTTTTAAAGTTTTAATAATGTAGTTTTAGAGTGTTCAATAAATGTTTATCCTGTTCGTCCCGCGACCACAGGTGTGTTCTTGATTTCGTGCGATTGAGTTAGACACCCCTGCTTTTACGATTGCTGCATTCAAGTGCGTTAAAATAACATTTCTTTTCCATAATGTTATAAAACCCGACATAAGAATACACTTTTAACTATCGTTAGTGTTTTGTTTTTGTAAGAGAAAAAATCTTCAACTAAAACTTTACAAATTAAAGGAAAAACTGTTTTGCTTTTGAAATACAATAATTATTTTTCCAGAGAAATGTTAGGCTGGAATAAATCTAATTTGGAAGTTACCAGCCACATAGGTAAGCAAAAGTTAATTTAGAGCCCTGGGTACAGGTTCTATGGGACATCGCTGATTGGAAGATGACGTTTCTCCACCATTTCAACCGAAAGTTATTTGGCATGAAGCGATAACCAGCGACATCCCATACTATCTACCTAATTTCTTCTTGTGTTTTGTTTTTCCTGGAAATTATTTTTGTTTTCTGATTTTTTTTTTAATCCTTTTTGTTTTTTTATGTTTTAGTTTCTCTAATTCTATTTTATTTTTTAAAATGTAATGCTGTTTTATTAATATTGATATATTTGCCCTTCAGATGGATGTCTCATGCCTCATGATGGTAAACAGAGTCACCTCTCTCAGCGCGTCAGGACCGAGGGTCGGAACGGCGTCTGAAGAAAGCATCAGCTGATTGGCCGGCGTCATGGTGAAGCAGGACCCCTCAAAGTGCCGGGAGCACACGCAGGAGTGAGCACGCAGCGAGGCCTCGTCCCTCTGGGCCAGGGCCAGCCACTCCCTCCGCAGTTTCGCATCTTTAGGAAACCTGGGAAGAGAAGAGCGGCGTCATCGGAGACGAACGTCCACGTGCTGCTCGCACAAACCAGCAGACCGACCGGTGGAAGCTCAGCTCGGGGTGGGCGTAACTCGAGGCGTCGCAGCCGTAAACCAGGCAGCACTGGACGCTCAGCTGGTTGGGGGGCAGCTGCGATCTGCCTGACAAACGGCGCAGTCTTCGACCCACTTCTTCACGGAGACGGTCACCCCCACCCAGTAATACCGGAGCTGCTCAACAGAGAGGGGGCGGCCCGTCAGGGAGATGCTGCTGCTGCGGGGTCGGCGCTGCACGCCAGCACACTCACCGTGATCTCCTTCACCAGCCGACCCTGGCCGGGGTGGTGGTTGTTGTCATGGTGACGAGTCAGAATCTCCCGTATCTCCTCGTCACTTCTGACGACGCGGAGGAGCCGACCTCGCTGAACTCGCCACAGCGCGCCATCTGGAGGACGGAGAGGTCAGAACAGGTTTCCGGCTCGAAATGTTTGCGGAAAATTTTGAAAAGTGAGAGAAAAGCTTCATGATGATTGCTTTCAGGACATCTTCAAAGTTTAAAATCCCCAGAATATTGGGGAAGGAGCAGAAAACTCTGACATTCGAATCAAGTCACCATCAAGTCAACCTTTAAACATGCTTTACCAGGTAAAATTTATTTTCACAATATGGCACTGGACAACAGGATTAAATAGTCCTCTTTTTGTGAAAAGTGATCTAAACCATAAAAATTGCAAGACTAAAGTACAAAAATCAATAGAATATTTATTTATTTTGAAAGTGTTATCGCTCAAGTCACTCTTAAGATGGACTTTTCCAGAAAAACTGGACATCTTCAAAAAAGGCCGACCAACTCTTACGGCTGTGGCCGTATTTAGTTTTGTTCTGTGTATTTTTGTCAGAGTGGGACCTCTTTGTGTTTTGTGGATCTTTGTTTGTGTGTCTGTTCTGTCTTTATTTCTTTCAGGTGTGGTGCTGGAGGGCGTGGCTCCAATTGGCCCAAAGCAGGTGGAGCCACCTTTAAAAGCAGCATGAGGACCTCCAGCCCATGAGAAGGGAGCTGGACTGCAACCTGGCGCCACTGCAGCGCTCTTATCCACCTGTTTTAGTTTTGTGCACACTCTGTTTAGTGTTCTGTTTTGGTCCCACTCTGTTCTTTGACGTTTGTGTTATTTAGTTTAGTGTTAGTTTTGTTAAGTGAAGCTGTAGGAGTGAACTGCCATTTTCTTTAGTGGATGTTTTCTCCTGTTTATGTTAGTCCAGGGAAGTTAGAGTTTGTCATTCTTTTACTGTTTCTTTTGCAGGTAAGCTCCCTGGGTTGAGTTAGTTGGGGGTGTTGTTTGTTGTTTTGGCCTGGGTTCACCCTGAAGACTTTAGCTTCACATTTAGTTTTTAATTGGTTATTTTTCTTGTAAAATTTTGTTTATCTTTTTATGGAGACATGTGTTTTTGTTACACATTTTCCTTCATTTTACCTATATGCTATGCCCCAAACCCTAGACTCAATGGGGAGTAACATAAATTGGGGGCTCGACCGGGGTCTAAATCCATCCAGATCCATTTTGTTTTTTTTTATTTATAATTGTGGGATCTGTTTTTTGACAGTCTTTTGTACTCAATGGGGTGTAACACCAACCTGAAGCTACTGAGCATGTCTCAGAAGGAAAAAGGATTTGTCTGTTACTTTCAGCCTTCCAGTACTTCTATTTGACCAGGTGACAGAGTTTTGACACAATATTGACGGGTCGGCAGGATGACGTCTGAAAGCACCACAGCTGCTCCGAACTAACAGCTTTACGGCAGGATTTTGGACAATATCATCTCCCAAATAAAAAAAGCTTTCAAGACCGGGAAAAAAATAGTATCTATCATCGTCCCAACCCCACAAAATTTAAGGGGCACCAGAAAAACTTCCTGCACGCATCTCTTTCAAGATTAGCACGGCGCCCTGATCTGTCTCAACTGAGATCTGTTATAAACGACATGCAGGGAAATCTCCTGGACTTCCTTCAAGGATGGAGTTCATGCTGTAAATAAAAATGCTTATTTTCAAGTTTATTGAGTTGTTAACTGTGGTTTGATGTTCGTTGCAGCTGTTATTGCAGTGGGCGGAGAGTTTGTTTATACAGTATGTGCAATTGTAGTGAATTCAGTGTATTTCAATGATCTGTTATGATGTAATTTTTCCATAAAATATTAATTTATAAGAGGATGGTGTCAGACACATAAAATAAAGAGTATGGTTTTGGTGGAGGAAAACTGAAGGCTCAGCTCTGGAATGCACGGAAACCTACTGTACAAATCCCAACAAACTCTTGATTTCCTTTTATTTTTTTTTTAATTCTTATTGTAAAATAAAACGAACAAACAAAAAAAGACTGACAGCTCAGTCACAAACAATGCTAAATCGTTTAATATTTAAAAGGCTTCTCTGGTACCTTTGTGGATGAACTTTTTGCTGGCAGTTCTGATGACACATTTGGTGCTTTTAGTGGAGTTCACGGGATACGTCCCAGTCTGGATGTAAAGCTCCACGTTATCCAGAAAGACAAAAGAAGGCATCTGTGAGGGAAACGAGAGAGATGATGACAGACATTTAACTACAGTAATAATCTCAGTACAAACAAGATTCTGTGGCTTAACGATTAACAAATACATAAAATCATTCACTATATATTTGTTTATGCAGTGCTTAAAAAACCACTACATAAACAAATATGAATGTCATTTTACAGCCTAATGCAATTAAAGTAAAAAGGAAGGTAGAAAGCAAATAAAAGTGTATAATCTTAATTTGCCGTATCCCTTTGGGGTCACGGGGATGCCCGAGTTTAACCTGGCTACTGTTGGGGAAGGCGGGGAACAGGACAGGTAGCCAACCTGTCTCAGGGCTGTTATTTACTTTTTACTGTGAGGATTAGAATCAAATGTTATATTATTGTGCACAAAGAAGCCAAGGAAAGAATGAAAAAACCTTTAAAGGTATCAGATTACATATGAGGCATACTTTTAAAATAAAAAAAAAAAGACTATTTTCATCCTTCACCCTTTCCAAATAACAAAATAATAGCGTGTGCAAAAGTTTAGGCACCCAGCAGAATATATACTATGCCCCGCCCCCTTTGGAAAAGCTGAGACCTGACAGTTTTATGGATCAATCACGATCATCATTTGCAAAGATGGGTGATTCTAATCTCAAAGATTTTAAATAATCTGAGTCATCTGACCGGATGCATTTTGGAAACGAGTTCTGTAGACCGACCAGGTTCACATGGAACTTTTTGGCCTAAATGAGCAAAGGTATGTTTGGAGAAGAAAGGGCCCAGAGTTTATTAAGAAAAACCCTCTGTCCAGATGTTAAGCATAGGGGTGGAGCATTCATGATTTGGGTTGGTGTTGCAGCACAAAATTTGAGCAAATTTTGAACACTAACTTGATACCGTCTGTGGAAAAAGTTGAAGAGAGGATGGTTTCTAGAAATGATAATGATCCTAAACAGAATCCACACTGTCTTACATTAAGAGGCAGAAACTGAAGCTTTTGCAGTGGCCCTCTCAAATCTATCTATATAACAGAGCAGAGCGTAAAAGACATCCCAGAAGTCTCACAGAACATGGAGGCTTGTGTAAAGAAGAATGGATGAAGATTCCTCAAACAAGTACTGAGAGACTCTTGGCAGGATATGAACAGTCTTCACAAGCTGAAATACGAGGTACGAACTCTGCAGGGAGCACAAACACACCGTTATTAAGTTTTCTGGTATTTTGAAAAAGTAAATGATGGAAATAAAGCCTAATTTTTTTATGACATATATGATAAATAATGTCTCATTTGTAAACTGATACTTTTAGAAAAATTTTCAATTTTTCTTTGGTTTCTTTTTAATATAACATTTTACCTGGGGTGTCCTAACTTTCAATCTCCACTGTAGTTAACAAAGTACTACTTCTAAAACCTCTACAGTTACCTACTATTATTTAGGTAACAGTACACTGATGCAGACTACCACTAGTACACTACTAACACTAAAAATAATATAAATAAATATCTCATGAAGGTGATATATATATACACACAGTGAAGTTAACGCCTCCCTCACCTCCTCTGAGTGTTGAATGTTTCAGTAGCAAAAATCCTCGTAACGCTGCACGCATTTCCAGAGAAACTCTGAGCTTTAGTGCACCAATTTTTAAAAGACAAACTTAAACATCACACTCATTTTAAATAACTTAAGACTACAATTGCAAATGGTACATTTATCTTTATCATTTCAGTAAAAGACTTGGCTGAATTTAGCTAAAGACTATCCTAGTCGCTGTAACGCGGCGACTTCCTGTTACCAACATTTCAAATTAAAGCTAAAATAAAAATTGAAGCTAACGGTGACATTTTGAAAAATGGCTCAGACATAATATATAAAATTTGGGTGTGTATATATATTATACAGATTCCTTACTAATTATAATATAATATGCACTCTAGTCTATATTTCCTATCAGGCTAAAATAAAAAAAAAAGCACAGCTGCACTGTAAATCTGCAACAGTTTACACTTACCTACAAAATCAGTTTCGGAAGGAAAAAAATAACCTGCATTGATGATGCACACATGTGGACCAATGTGTAAACTTTACCTTACGTTTGAAATTAACTTCTATTGGTCATTACTGGAATTAAAGAGAAAAAAAATGTTTAAATGTTGTGTTTTGTTAGAAACGCGATAAACGGAAGCTATAAATTCGCCAAGAGCAGTGCGCTTCACAAATTTGCTTAGCAGAAACAGTCAGTGGTGTTGTGAAAGATATTGCAACCCAAGCTTCCTGAATCCTAGGCACTTCCGCTTTCCAGAACACTCATCACTGCCCCCTAATGGTCCGGAGGAAACCCCGTTTTCTGACCAAACTCTTCAAAAAGGTTTTATCAGTTTCTGAACCTTCACATTTTTATTCTTGATAGTTATGAAAAATATTAAATATAAATAAAAAATACTCACATTTGGTAATGCTTTTTTTTTTTTCTCTCTCAAAGTTTATAAAGCGGCAGTCTGATTTAAAAACTACAACAGCCAAGTAAAGTGAATTCAGAGGTGGATTTTTGGGAAAAACAATTCCAAGTTGGTTAATTGAAGTGCAGAGGTGTGGACTGCTAAAATGATTAACTTTGGTGGGTTAGTGATTTATCTTCAGAAATTATACTAACTTTCAACATAAAGAAACACAGGATTTCCATTTTGTCAGTTCAAAATATGTAAAATATAAACACGTTGTCCAAAGATAAAATAAATTAGCTTAGAAAATCCAATTTAGATTAGTTAGACTTAATTCTGTAGTGTTATGTTTGAATGCATTAATGAAAGAAAAACTGTGCAAATAAAACAGATTTTTTTTCCACCATTTACATTCAACTGAGACGACTCCACACTGAAAAACTGAGGCTGCTAAATTTATCTGTGCACTTTAATCCTTTATATTATTTTTTACACATTTTTACAGCATAAAAACAAGTAAAAAAGATCCAAGTCTGCAAAAAACATTTAAAAAAAAAAAAAAATCAAAAACAGGAAAGTTCAATGTGCCGGAATTCCTCAGAGCAGCCTGTTTTGCAGGATTGGAGAAGATCCTCTGCCGGTTCTGGTCAGGTCAGAGGAGAACGTGTATGGGACTCAATCTGACTGCATCAGAACTCCATCAGGTGAGTGTAGGGACCGTTTGTGTCCAGCACCAGGACTTGTCTGTTTCCGTACGTCCCGTGTTTCACCGTCACCTCGGCTGAGGCCGCCGTCAGCTCCTTCTCACACAGGGAGACAAAGGCGCTGTAGAGCCGCAGGCCGTCCTCTTTGCCGATGTTTTGGTGGTACTGCATGGCCCTGCCTTTGGGCCTCCCACCCAGGGTGGCCTGAGGAACGATGAGCACACTGCCGGGCAGCTCCAGCACAGACACCCTCTTCCCTGAGGAGGACTCACACAGACGAAGGTTCAACAGCGTGGACACTGGGAGGAAGAGGAACACATTTATGCACAAACAGGAAGGACTCCAACACTGTCAAAGGTCAGAGACGATCACCCACCCATCCTGGGTAGTATGTCCTCTGAAGCGCCTTTGAAGAAGCAGACGTAGATCACCATTCCTCTGCTGATCTGGAACGGCAAAAAGCATAAATGATGGACATCTGCTCCACACCACTGACCATATATGACACATGTCAACGATCCGGCCTGCTGGGTAATTCTATCCGGCCCTCCAGATCATTTTATTTTATTGTTATTAATAGCCCGATGTTATCTTGTGCTCTTTTCTAACTTGTATCATTTTGAATAAATATATTTTTATGAAGGGTAAAATATTGAAAGTTATTTAAGGTTCAAGTTTATTTATTCTGGAATAAAATTACTTCCTTTTTATTATTCGTAATTATGTTCAAAAGTTACAATTTTAAAGTTTTAGGAATTGGCATTCTGCTAGCTTTTTGGACTATTTTGGCATTTACGAAGATTTTTTAGGCTATTCTGGAGTTTAGCTATTTTTTTCAGCTAAATGCCAGATATTTTGGCTAATATAGGATTTTTTTTGGTTTTTTTAAGGTGTTTTGGAGTTAGGCTAATATTTCCACGCTACCTGTTTTGTCTAATTTGGGTTTTTTCCAGTTTTTTAGGCTATTTTGAAGTTTACCTATTTTTTCAGCAACATGCTAGCTGTTTTGGCTAACCTCAGTTAAAGCAACCTAGTTTTTTTTTTTCTTTTTTAAAAAGGCAAATTTGGTATTTAGCTAATATTTTAGCTGGCCATCAGATTCAGCGTTTTCAGCTTTCAGCTTCAGTGATTTTACATATCAGCACTAGCATCTTCAGCGGCCAAATTCAGCTTACTGCATTCACACTAGCATTATTGCAGGTAATGCTATATATCCAGATCTTGATTATGTTAAAAAGTTACGGGTTTAAAACTTAAAAATGTAGTTTTAGAGCACCACAATTGACTGTATATGAGAACTGAAATGTAGCCTGATTAGTAGTAGTAGTGGGGTAGGCTTCCAACAAGCTGACTCCCAATGGTGTGCTCACAAATTCGCCTCTCTTTTGACGCCTGTCAAATCTACTGCTCAACGCCTTGACGCCCCTGCAGCGGAGCGACTTCTGAAGTCGTTCTGGAATTCATTCGTTGTCACATCATGGATTTTGTTGAGCGAGTATCTTGGGTTTTTATGTTTTGGCCTCTAAAGAGGCGGCGGCAAACGGAGCGAACATCACTGCCCAGAGACCCACAGCCTGGGCAGTAGACCTCACTAGATCTGCTGGGCGCCTGGACAGCAGGGCTGCCACGATTAGTCGACTAATTGATGACTAATCGACTATTAAAATAGTCAACAACTAATTTAATAGTCGATTAATCGTTACTTTATATTGTATGAAGTCAGAGTGTAGTAAAGTTAAAAGTTATAATAGCATTCTGCCAGCTTTTTGGACTATTTTGGCATTTAATAAGTTTCTTTGGCCTTTTATGGAGTTTAGCTAATATTTAATCTACATGCTAGCTGTTTTGGCTAACTTAAGGTTTCTTTTTTTAGTTTTTAAGCTATTTTTAAGTTTAACTAATATTTCAGCGACATAGCTATTTTGGTTAATTTAGGATTTTTCTGTTTTTTTAGGCTAATTTTGAGTTTAGCTAATATTTCAGCAGTATGCTAGCTATTTTGGTTAACTTTGCCTCTTTTTATTTTTTAGGCTAATTTGGCATTTAATTAATATTTCAGCTGGTTATCAACTTCAGCGTCTTTACATCCAGTTTGCGCATGACCCGATTAGTCGACTAATCGGAAAAAATAATCGGTGATTAGTCGACTATTAAAATAATCGTTTGTGGCAGCCCTACTGGACAGGCAGCGATCGCTAGCAGCTCTGTCGGAGCCAGATGATCGGAGCTCACTAGCTCGCTAAGCTAGCCACCCGGCGGTTGGCTGGCGTTTCCGTCCATCCAGCTCAATCAGCTCTGTGACGTGCTGGCGATCTTTCCAGAGCGTATCCCACTTTCGCTCAACAGTAACTGGGACAGTTTCCAGGAACCTAGCGGCCCCCATAGGTTGAGAAAATGCATGGGAGATCATGACAAAAATCCTCGCATCGATTGGCCATCTTGAATGTTTATTTCTACTGTTTGATCTGGTCGCTGAAAACGTCACATGCCCAAAGCTGGGTTCCTGATTGGTTGGCGCGCCGCATCAAGCTCACCGCCGAAATCGCGCCGCGGCAGATCGCGTCTTTACAATAAGCGTGTTTGAGGTGACCAAGGCGGACGCGGCGCTGCGCAGATCGTCTGCAGCGCGGTGCATGCTGGTTAGTATTTCACATGAAGTATCGTGAGAAAGGGGCGGGTTCAAGGCGCCCACCTGAGCCAGCGCAGCCAGAAAATAGGTACAGTGCTGGCTTCAAACCCCCACAAGGACTACAAAACAATGCATTGTGGGAAACAGTGTCCACACGGTTCTTTTAGTTCAACGTCAAATAACTGGTGCTAAATGAAGGAAATCTGTGCATTTTTTTAAAACTCTTTCTGGAAGGTAGTGAATCACTGATGAAAAAATAAACAAGATTTCAAATAATTTGTGGACATATCTGTTATTGTTGCCTCTGAAACTTAACTTTATTTTTATTTTATTTATTTATTTGGGACAGTGCAAATGAAATGAATTCTGTGGCTATTTTTTTTTAATCTGTTTTACTCTAAAAGATGTTAAAAATAATATTAAAGACATAACAGGACAAATCATACTAGAAGTGGCATATGAAAATTCAACTGAATATTAAGCCCCAACTCCTTGTTCTCGTACAGTCACCCTCATCTCAGGCGCCTTTCTCCGCCCCCGCCTGCAGCACCTTGGTCTCGCCGAAGATGCCATAGAAACAATGACTTAGATCAACTTGGATCAATCACTACCAACAATTTCTGGTTATGGCGATGTCTGTATCGTAAACAAAAAGCGCGCCTGAATCAATAATTGTTTGAATCGAAAGGAAACAATTAGTCTTTCCAGTTCTTCTACACTGTTGATAAGAATTGAGACATCAGATTGGTCCATTTATAACTTTAAAAAGTAGCAGTAAGGGGAAAAAATGATTTTCAAGAACATGTAAAAAAGGAATCAGAGCAAGAATGTTTATTCTCCCAAATAGAATGAGTATTTCTCTCTAGAAGTATATGGGATTTTGGCTTCTTGGAGACAGCACTTACTTTCTGTTTGGAATGTCAAGGGGAAGCAGTCACCCAGTCCAGTTCTCATGTACAGTCAGTGGTCTCTGAGTCCAACCATGAACCGGTTTATAATAATGGTCCAGTTCTAACCTGTCGTGCTCTGACCGGCCGGTCTGCGCGCGTGTCATCCTACCTGGACGTACTCAGCCTCAGACTGTTCTCCTGCCGGCTGGACCTGCAGGCGGGCCTGAAGGCACTGCTGCAGGACCGTCCGAGCCGCCGGGCCGTCGCCGCTGTCCGCCATCCTGACTCCGTCCTCCTCCGAGCAGCTGCGAGGCAGACGGCAACGAACCGGAGAGATAAACGGAGAACACCGAGAGATAAACGGAGGTCCACGGAGCCTGTGAACCACTTCCGGGTTGACCTCACGTGAGGCGGGAGAAGTCAAAGCTGCGCATGCGTTCTAAGTTTTTTATTTATTTATTTATTTGTCTGTTTGTTTTTATTTGTATTTTTAATTGTGTTTTTATTTTTACTTCTATTTATTTTTTGTTTTAGTTTCAGTTTTATTCTTTATATTTATTTTGGTTATGGGTTTCGATGTTTTATCCGGTGCCACACGGTGGCGCAGTGGTTATCACTCATGCTTCATAGCAAGAATATCGACTTTTGACGCGCTGTGTGGAGTTTGTGCGTTCTCCTCGTGCGTGCATGCTGGTTAAGTTCCCCTACACCTGTCCAGTGTATGCCCTGCCCTGACCCAATGGAACTGGGATAGGCTCCAGCAACCCCATCACCCCAAAATGAGTGGATGGATAGGTATTGTTTCATTTCATTTGTGTGGGTTCAATTACTTTTCTGTTGTCTGTTTGTCCGTCCATCCGTTCATCCCATCTCAAATATGTTTAGTAAAATCTTTTTCATTTTAAATTTGTCAAATTGTTTTTCTGTCAGAATCCAAAATAATTTTCAAAATTCTCCCTCCCCAGTGATATGTACTTTCAGTTACAGATCTTCATAGTTTAAATTAACGCTACAATCTGCAAGTCCTGATCTATCAGCACAGCCCCCGGAGAATTGGGAAAATCCATTCTTGCAGCTCTCACTGGGGAACCTTTTAATTTTTCAAGAGACATGTTGCAAAAGATTTTGTCTCTGGAAATCCCACTGAATCATTCCATCTTTGCATTAAAGGAATTAACAAATGAGGCTGCCTTGTGGAAGGGCCATGAAGCTGCTTCAGGTGTTACAGGAACAGGACGCTCTTCTGCTTCATTGGCTGCAGACCCTCTTCTCTAAAGTTCGCAGCAAGGCAAGTGACAGGGATGAGAGGTGATCACCACTGATCTTCCTTTGTGACCTCCTCTGTTTGCCTCTCAGGGACTTTCATCCAGAGGACCTGCAGGCTCCAGACCAGGGCTGCTCATTCCTGGTCCTCGAGATCTACCACCCTGACTGTTTTCCAGATCTCCAAGCCAGCAGCTGTTGATTGGCTCAGTCAGATGCAATCTGATTGAAAGAACACACCTGGTCCAGGTAATCAGCAGCAAACAGTACATGGAGAGCTGGAAAACAGGCAGGTTGGTATCAGGACTTTCATCCAGAGGACCTGCAGGCTCCAGACCAAAGCGGTGTGAACAGCAGGGGGCAGCAGAGCAGGAGGAACTTTTGAAAGTTTAGTCTGGACATAAAAACAGATTTCTGTTTAATCTCTAAATCACCACTTTGTATTGAGTTTAGTATTTTTCTGAATTTTTTTTTTAACTTTTTCTTTTCATTTCAATCCAGCATCAGTTTCTCAACATGTCGCAACATGAGATACCTGTGGTGAAACGATTAAACCAGAGCGGAAAGGAAATGTAAACAAACCAGATTTAATCAACAGCATTGATCATAAGAACTTTAAACATAAAGACTGTTTCAAGGAGGAAAAACATGAAAGTGCTGTCCCAGTGGAGCTCCAAGTCTTAAAAATATGGAGAGAAAATAGTATCACCCCAGTTTGTGCACGCATAATTCTTGATTTGTGTATAACTTTGGGTTTTTGCATGCATATTTTTTTTATGTGTAACTCATACTCATACACATTTTGTGCATAAATACAAAATGTATGAAATTTAAAAAATACAATTTACGGATGCACAAATTAAAATTACAACACCTTGACACTAATGACACATAAAAATCACACAAGAATGGCAAAGTAGTTTTGCGCTGTAAGGGTCTGCGGGGAATGTCTGTCTGAGCCCTCTGTCATGGAGGTCTTTAGGTCCCACATCTGAAGAGCTTCAAACAGGTACTGAGGGAGGTTTGGTTGATTGAGTCTGAGTTGATCATATTTTCCACTTCAATTGTCTCTGCTGTAATCCCAAAGTATCTGGTGCTGGTCGCGATGGTAATCCCTAAACCCAGTGGTGAACACCAGAAGTAAGGGATGCCATCAAGCTGAAGAGAGTCATACCAGCCTTGGCTGGCTTTTATCACCGGTTCTGTTCATAGTCTTAATGGACAGAATTTCTTGGTCCGGCAGAAGATGTAGGGGATCTGGTTTGGAAACCACAGAATTTCCTCTTTGCAGATGATATCCTGTCGACTTTGTTAAGACAGAACCTGCCAGAACAGAGTTTTTGCCACCCCAAAAGCCACAAGCCACATAGCTCTGGTACCGTTGACACCGTTGAGCTACAAGCAACAAGCCAGGTTTGGCAGGACTCCTCATTCTTAACAGCATTCCTTAACTTTCCATGTCCACCATCTGGTCGGGGATTGCCACAGTGATAGGCATCAGAGACCTTGCAACCACAGCTCCAAAACACCAGCAGACAACTGAGGTGGAAAACCATAGTCCATATGAACTCAGTGTCCCCCCTGTACTTATTGTGACATCTCCATCAGGGAGGGTACAACCAGATGATGCCAGTATGTGAGGGTCTCAGTCTGTGAGGGTCTACTGCTGTCTCATCAGACCCACAGCATCTTTAGATTCTCTTCTCCAGTATGGTGCTCACATGCTGTTTCTCTAATCTGCATAAACATAAACCACAAGGAGAAGATAATGAGCCGAAAGGAAGTGGGTTCATTTTCCCACCAACAACTCCTGGTGCAGCAGTCTTCTTTCCATCATGTCTGCCAGCTCTCTGGATCCTCCTAGGCTGCAAAATATCCTGTGTAAAATGTCTATTCGTAATTGACGTGATTATTTTGGCTTCATTTTTACATTAAATTGTCTTTCTGATAGTACCCTCTGCATTTCCCCGGACTTGGGACCGGCACAAAAAAGCACTGGATTGTGTCTGTTTGTGGCTGCATTACTAATTATATTATATAATATAATATTATATAATATTATATAATATTTTATTTATTTTTTTTTTATTATTTTAATTTATTTTATTTTCATTTTTTTTCATTATATTATATTATATTATAATATATCACTGCACTACACTACACTACACTACACTACACTACACTACACTACACTATACTATACTATACTATACTATGTAAAATGTTATTTTATTTTGTTTTATTTTTATTCTATTTTTTTCGTTGTTATTTAAATGAATGAAGGGGAGAGAGGTTCCAATGATCTCAGCTGCCTTCTGACAAGAAAGCAGCTGAGATCATTGTTTGTCTTTATGTTTGTTGTAAATAAATAAATAATAATAAATAAAAATAAGCCCTACATTTTTTTGTTCCTACTTTTACGTTTTTAAATTATTCTAACCTTCTGTTTAATGCTTGTATTTGTTTTTTTTTTACAAAAAACAGACTTTCTAAATCACTTTTAAGATTTTAAAACTGTGCTAAGAATACAAAACCCTGACTTTTTTTTTATTTTAGGGATTTTGTACTAATATTGTAAGGAGGTGCTGGAGGTTCACCTCAAAGAGCTGAGTCTTTCTCATGATGTTTCCCTGGAGAAACCAGATATTGACTTGTTTCTCCTTGTTTCCACTTCTGAAGGATTCTGCCTTTTTTCACTTCCTGTGGATATATTTTCCTTGACTTTGTCTATCTTCTGTTCTTCAAACATATCCATTTTTTCCTGAATGATGGGTTCCTCACAGGGGTCAGAGGTGAGCTGCTGTGGCTCGAGAGAATTGTTGGTTCCCTCTCAGCTGCAGCAGGACAAGCCTCATTCATGTCTGTAGTGTCTGCAGTTTGAAACATCTACTACAGGTATTTCCTGACCTTCATTAGAGGTTCCAATCAAATCTGTGTCTAGAGGTGCTGGAGGGTCCACTTTTACGTCTTTGATGTGGATCTTTCTCATTATGTTTTTAGCTGTGGCAGCATATGAGGCCTTCCTTTCACCTGAAAGATGCTTCATGGTGATGAAGTCATGAGCGAGGGCTTGATTGGCGTGATTCTCTTTTTCGGATTGACCTCCAAAATCGCTGAGAAGGTCATTGAAGGCTCTGTGGTCGTCATCATCGTAAAGGTCAAAACAGTTCTTGATGAATCTCATCATTGCATCAAGATCTGCAACATGATCCACATCTTCCAGCTGTTCTCCTGTGTTTTGGGTGAATTCATCTGGTGTCTGCAGCTTCCATCCGGGATCCAGGCTGTCCTCATCCCGAGTGAAAAAATGTTGCTGTGTACTTTCCTGCATTAAGAAGTTTTCCTCTGGTGAACCAAATATTTGCACCATACCTCTGATTGTTTCATATTCGGTATCACTGCCGAGGAAAATCTCCTCTGTATACAACGCAAGGACAACTCAAGGGCCCACATATCGATACTTTCATCCATTGGGAGACCCAGGATAACTTCAGGTGCTCTGAATGGGATGATTTTGCGTTGGATCCTGTCACCAGTTCCTTTGCTTTTCTTGTCAAACCAAAATCTATCAGTTTTATCTTCATAGATTCCTCATCAACAAACATGATATTGTCCAGTTTGATGTCCCCGTGTACCACGCCGCTGCTTTTGAGACCACTGAGAGCCTGAAAATTGCATCTGCGCGAGAGCTCTGATTTTACATAGATGTGTCGGTTCTAGATCATTTCTGCTCATACGATCAAGCAAGTTTTCTTCCAGGACCTCGTACACCAGGCAAATTCACATCTTGAATGTGAAGCATTCATACAATTTCAGCAAATTGTACTTATCGGGATCCAGATTGATTAATTTCATTGCTTCGTGCTCTTTCTTGCCATTTGCGACATTTATGATTTTAATGGCAAAAAATCCATGACTTCCCAGTTTACTACATTTGGCCACTTTTCCATAACCTCCTGTCCTAAGAATTCACAAACTTTATAAATTCCCTGATTTCCGACTAAATAATGGCCAGTCTTTACATCATAAGATGTATTTTCTTTCTTCATTTTGGTCTGACCCTGATTTAAGATTTTTTTTTAAGTCTCAAAAATTTAATTTTAAACTTAATTTTCTTTTTATGCCTTTCATCATCAGAAAAATATCACAAAAACATGATAAAAACACCAAAAGCATCTTTTTCATAGTAGTGTTTGTAAAACCCTTTTCTTTTTTTAAATAAACGTGTCTTTTATCTGCACAGCGCCGTCTTAAATCATGTTCGTCGTTTTCTGCGTGTCAGGGATCCCATTAAAGAACGCTCCGTCCTCAGCGCCAAGACAAAAACAAAGTCTCCTAAAATGAGGCAGGATAGGTATAAGGTCTAAAAGCAGGAGACCAGAGGTGGAGTCGTAGAAAACACTTTAACAACTCTTTAATAAATACATTACAACTAACCATATCAAACCAGACATCCTGAAATGAAAAAAAACACAAGTAATAAACTGACAAACAAGATCTGAACTAAATCCAGAGGAAAGAGTCCACTGAGCTCCAGAACATCAACAGGAAAACACAGCTGCTGTCATGACTTCAAGATTCATTCTTTACTTTGTTTACTTCTTTCTAGAAGAGATTCAATGAATTATTGAATATGTTTTTACTGAATAAATAGTAATTGTCTAAAACAAAAGTGTCATTTTTGTTTTTCACTTCTGTTAAAACTTCTTTCCTGGAGAAGGACATCAGAGCTTCATTAAATATGGTTCAGTGAGTCAGCGTGGACAGACGGAGACGTCAGTGTGCGGAGCGCCATGACGGCGGAGCGGCTTGTGTGCGTGCATTTGATGTATAATCATTTCTAAGTCGATCAGCTGACTTCCTGTAATCTCTGTAGAACAGCAGACGCCACCTTCAGATACGCCTTCGCCTGCAAACAGAAGAAATGTGGATGTAAACGCCGGAGGATCTGGCGGTTGAAGCAGAGAAGAAACAAGTCAACACCTCGGAGCTGTCGGGAGCAGAGACCACCACCGGCTGACCCATGTCCGACGTCTGTCTGATGTTCAGGTGAAGAGGAACGTCACCTGATGGAACCAAACGGAACAGTTTCATAACATGAGTTCAAACTTACTTTCAAAAGAAACGAAAAAAGCTCTTTTTAAACCTTAAGGCAGACTGTGTACTGTGTCACAGTCAAGGCCCGGGGGCCGGATCTGGCCCTGCGGGTAATTCTATCCGGCCCTTCAGATCATTTTATTTTATTGGTATTAACGGTCCCGATGTTCTCTTGCGCTTATTTCCAACTACTGTAAATTCGACAAAAAATATTTTTATAGAGAGTAAAAAATTTAAAGTCATTTCATTTTTAAATTGATTTATTCTAGAATAATATTTCTGCATTTTTATTATTCATATTTATGTTCAAAAGTTTCACTTTAAAGTTTTAAAAATTTGAATTCTGCTGCCTATTTGGACTATTTGGAATTTACTAAGATGTATTTCAGCTACATGTTAGTTGTTTCGGCTAATTTAGGCTTTTTAGATTTTAGCTAATATTAGGGCTACATGCTAGCTGTATAGGCTAATTTAGGCTTTTTCTTTAGGCTGTTTTGAGATTTAGCAAATATTTCAGCTGGCTATCAATTTCAGCATCTTCAGTGACCAAATTCAGCTTACAGCATTCACACTAACATTATCGCAGGTAATGTTATATATCTAGTACATTATTACGTTTTTAAAGTTTTAACAATCTAGTTTCAGAGTGTTCAATAAATGTTTATCCTGTTCGTCCCGCGACCTAAGGTGTGTTTTGGATTTTGGCCCCTTGTGTGACTGAGTTCACCTTAAGGCTGGTTTGTACTTTCAAGCGATTCATAATCTTGCGTCGTGGTGGTCGCACAGCCATCGGAGCAGAATCGCTTCACTCTCATCAGAATGCTACACCAGCTGATGACGTCACCCACGACTGAAATGTTACGCCGGAGTGCAGTTGCATGCAAATCGCATCATTTAACTTTTAACAATTAGAGTACGCGAGTATGCAAAAAAAAAAACTCTGTCCAAAAATATTTTTTTAACACCAAAAATAATAAAGACTTATTGAAGAAGTTAGGAAACAGAGAGAGGGACAAAGAGTGGACAACTACATAGAAAATAGAGCAAGTTGCTGGAAAAGTATGTCTTCTTTCTCATGTCTTACACCACTAGAGAATGCAGTTTGTTCCTTTTATAATTTAATTTTTTGTCTTTTTATTCCTTGCTCCTGTTTAGTGGACAAACTCATCACTTCCTCCTCCTTTCATATACCTGCGCTCTCGCAGAAGCTGCGAGTGTCTGAGCGGGACGCTGATCATGTTAGAAATAAAAGCTGAAGACGATCGCATTGTTTGAAAAGTATAAACACCAGTCAGAAGTTCATCGCAGTTTTAGCGGAGAGTTGCAATCAAATCTAGCCAATATTAGAATGAGATTGTGGAAGCGACGCGAGCGATTAAAAATCGCTTGGAAGTATAAACCAGCCTTTAAGGGGTCAACAATAGCATGACGGCATCAAAAACATGGAAACCACCCAAAGTGGGAGGAGCTCCGCTGCAGCAGTCGGACACGGCAAACCTGAGCATGGAATCTAAGTCATCTAACCCAGGAAGGTGACTCCCAGAGTTTCAGCGAGGCGCCGGGCCCCCTCCGAGCCAAAGATGTGTGTCTGATGGTTACACTTCGGGCACTGGAAGACACTCATGTTCTCCACCAGGCCAAGAACCTGCAGGAACAAACCACAGCGTTGTCTCTGAGGTCCCCTCTGCAGCCAGCGATCAGCAACAGGGAAGAGCTTTACCGGCACGTTCACTTTCTTGAACATCTCGGCTCCTCTGCGGGCGTCCAGCAGAGCGATGTCTTGAGGTGTTGACACGATGACGGCCCCTGGACACGGTCAAGAGGTGTCGTCACAAAAAATGAACTTCATTTGAAACTGGTCAGAACAATACCCGACCTGCGACTGGAATGTTCTGGGTGATGGACAGCTGGACGTCACCTGTCCCAGGGGGCATGTCCACCACCAGGTAGTCCAGAGAACCCCAGTGCACCTTCAAAACCAGATCCCTGTTATCAGAATATTAGTTTACCTCTGCAGTGTGAACTGACACATCTGTACCTGTCTGAGCAGCCGCTCTATAGCTGACATCACCATCAGCCCCCTCCACACAATCGGCGCCGTGTCCTCCACCAGGAAGCCCATGGACATGCTGGCAGAGAGGGGGCGGAGTCAGAGCTGCATCAGCCAGAAACATCCCAAACTCTGAGGATCAACTCACCAGGGGATCCCGTAGTTGGTCAGGGGGATCATTAGATTGTCTGAAGGATCAAGTAACTGATGTCAGTTTAGCAGCAGAAGGTGAAGAGAGACAGGATGAGTCTGCTTACTGTCAGTGAGCTGCGGGTGTCCTGTCAGGTTCATCAGTTTGGGGATCGACGGACCGTACACGTCTGCGTCCAACAGACCGACCGACCTGGACTGAGAAATTAGCAGGACTTAATGTGAGGAGATGCGCCGGGAAAGAGCATCGACTGTATCTGATAACTGGAGAACTGAGAACGCCTGCATAACCAAAACAAATAAACAAAGCCCGCACACTAAGACTACCAAGGTCTAACCCGGATATAAAATAACAAAACCCAGCAGTGGAAGACTGCTGAAGACAAAGAGGAGAAAAGAACAAAAGAAAAGAAAAAGAAAATAGTCATTTTTGAAGTACAGAAAACTTCATTAGCATTTATTTAATTTAGATTAGTTACATTTATAAACTGATGTCTAAGGTTCACATAGATGATAAACTATGAAGGTTTTTACATCCATGTTGAACTGAAGATCTAATGTTTGATCAACTCTGCCTCCAGAATGAACAGATTTTATTTACAAAGCAAAACTTTAGTAAATAGTTTGATCTTTTATGAGTTAAAAGCACATATTACAACATTGGAGACTGGTTGTCCAGAGCTGCATTGAGATGATCATGTCTGGCACCGAGAGTCTTTTATTTTGAAAAGAAGTTGAAAAAAATAAAAATCTTCACATTTTGAGAGATGCTTGGTTCTTTTGATACTTTTGCTTTTGTTCATTCCAAAAAAATAGACATAATTTATATTTATTATTAAAAAAAAAGGTAATGAATGCAAATCTAATTTTCCTAAAAGCTAAAGTGAGACTATGCAGCTCCTTCTAGGTTTTGATCAGTAGAAAACAAGACAAAATGTCTCTTTACTGTTAAAGGTTGCCGACCGTAAGAACAGTGCAACAACCAATGTTTGTTTTTACAGAGTCCTGATTGGTTGTTGACCCTGTCAGTCAACCTCTGCAGCGTCTTCTGCATATAATGTGTTGAGTTGGCCAAAGAAACATACATTTTTTATATCAATCAGGTCTTTGTTTTTATTCTGGGTGGGGTTATACAAATTTGCTTCTTACCACTCCTTTTCAATCAAATGTAACTTGACTTTAGTTGATAATTACTCCACTTAATAAATCAAATGTGACATAAATGAAGTCTTTGTTTTGGTTTGTTTTTGTATTTTCCAATCGATGCATTTTATTATTTTTGTCATGAGTTTGAAAAATCTGTGTTCTGTCCTGTATTTTCCACAATCTATGCTTGAAATAAACCAGATCAATCAATCAATAATCAATCAATCACACATTGTATTCTATAATACTGGACCTATTTTTCTTCGAAGGTTTGAACTTTGCGAGTTTAAAAAGAGAAAAAAATGAGGAAAGTCTATAAGGTAAGTAGTGCGGAGTTTTACAGTCTCCAAACATCTAAAATTGTAAAAATTAGACAGAAAATAACTCCTGGGATTAACGAGGTAACACTAATCCTAAAAAACGAGAATATATGAGGACTCTGCATCTTTTTAGTATTTGCATTATTAAAAAATAAAAATAAAAATCTTACCGCATCATTAGCCATTATTGCGAGAGCTAAATTCACTGCAGGGAGAAACACAAACATGTGAACATCTTTACACAAACATGTTTCCTCTCCTACAACAACAACTCCACAGATCTTTCGGATCCAACTATAAATGTTCCTTTATAAACAGGATTTAAGGGTCACATGTAGAGCTGCCACGGTTAGTCGACTTATCAACCTGTTAAAATACTCGACAACTCATTTAATAGTCGACTAGTCGTTACTTTATATAATATGGAGTCAGAATGTTGTAAAGTTGAAAGTTATAATACCATTCTGTTAGCTCTTCGGACTATTGTGGCATTTATTAAGGTTGTTTTTAATGGTATTTTGGAGTTTAGGTAATATTTTAGCCACATGCTAGCTGTTTTGGCTAACTTAGGCTTTTGTTTAGTTGTGTAACTAATATTTTAGCTGGCTATCAGCTTCAGTGTTTTTTGCTTTTAATTTCAGCATCTTCAGCTATCACTAGCATTTTCTGCGTCCAGTTTGCACAAGACCCAATTAGTCAACTAATCGGAAAAAATAATCAGTGATTAGTCGACTATTAAAATAATCGTTTTTGGCAGCTCTAGTGTCACGTGTTCTACTTTTGTTAACTCATACTGTTACTTTAGCAGGGTGATGTTGGTAAAGCCTGAACATTGTTGCTGAAACACGAGAAGGAGACCTCTTCACTGGAGCTCCCTCAGTACCTGCAGTGGTGGACTTCCCCACGCCGCCTTTACCGGATGCAACAACGATGACTTGCTTGACTCCGGCGACAGGCTTCTGCTTGGGAAGACCTCTGGCCATCTGCTGCTTCTGCCTGTCCTGAAGCGCTCTGCTGTCGGATGACTTTGGTGACACAGTGAACACAATCCAGTGGTTAGAACATGAGCAGAAAGCAGCTGACTTCCTTTAGTTCTCAGCAATTTACCACCAAAAATATTAGAGCAACCAGGATTCAAAGCTGTGTGTTCTTGTGGTTTAGGTGCAAAGTGGGCATTAAGTGCTCTCAAGACTAAAATAAATTAACAATATAAGAGCAAATTTATCATTCAAAACCCTCACATCTTCAGTAAAGTTTTATGAACTTCAGGGCTGCCACGATTAGTCGACTAATCAACTATTAAAATAGACAATGACTAATTTAATAGTCGATTAGTTGTTACTTTATATTATATGGAGTCGGAGTTTAGTAAAGTTCAAAGTTATAATAGCATTCTGTTAACCTTTTGGACTATTTTGGAATTAAAGTTTTTTAGGTTATTTTGGAGTTAAGATAATATTTCAGCTATATGCTAGCTTTATTGGCTAATTTAGGATTTTTTCAGTTTTTTTAGGCTATTTTGGAGTTTAGTCAATATTTCAGCTGCATGCATCTTATTTTTGGGGGTGATTTAGGCTTTTTTTTTTTTTTTAGGCTATTTTGGAGTTTAGCTACTATTTCAGCTACATGCTAACTTTTTTGGTTAATTTAGGATTTTTTTCAGTTTTTTAGGCTAATTTGGGATTTAACTAATATTGCATCTGGCTATCAGCTTCAACATCTTCAGCTATCAACCTCAGTATCTTCAGCAGCCAAATTCAGCTTACAACATACACACTAGCGTTATCACAGGTAATGGTATATATCTAGTTTTTAATTAGTTTAAAGCTAATGATGGTTAAGATCTTTGCTTTACATCCGTTTTGCGCATGACTCGATTAGTAGACTAATTGGAAAAAAATAATTAGCGATTGTCTATTAATGTAATAATTTGTGGCAGCACTAATGAACTTTACTGAAATGAATTCACATGTAAAACCAGACTGACGCTTTAATTGTTGCTGCTTACAAGTCCCACTCGAATAATATTTTGATCTATTGTAAAAGTGTACCCAGTAGTCTTAAGTATGGTTATACCATTTACAGCCAAAAAAAAAGTTATTTTCTAGGAAATAGTTTGGCAGAGCAGCAGGAGTTCAACTTGAGCTTTTGGCGTGGAAGTAGGCCTCCACTGATATCCCATCATTCCTTTGTTTACACTGCCTCCCATTAGATTACGGCCCCTCACGACCCTACGCTAAGATTAGTGGTAAAACCAAATTGTGAGCAATGCTCAGAACTCAGTTTTTTTTTTAACTGCTCCTGAATTACCATAAATTTATGCAGCTTATTTTTGGAGCCATAAATATGTGTAACCCAAATCAAACATTCTGAAAAAAATATTGGTGTTTGGCCAAAAAAATGTAAAATACACAAATATTTTAGCAATTCTAAAATAAACTAAATTATTTTCAACTTCAAATGTTCTGCTTTTCATGTTTCAAAAGTCAAAATTTCAATTACAAATCTTTATTAAAGGCAGTTTAGAAATCAAATCTAAAGCAGACAATCCACTTCTGGTTTAGCATTTCAAAATAAACTTTAATTTTTTAAAAGTTCATAAAACAAGCGAAAGCTACGAATAGATCCGCCACTTTTATATCTTCTGTCTTTACTATATGTATGTATGAAACGGGGCTGATATTTCTTTTTTTTGATTTGTTAATTTATTCTTGCGTGTAATAACATGACGCACTTCCGTTAGCCTAATGCTTCAGAACAAGCTAACATTAATCCCGATGTGGCGCAAAACCCCCACAGATCTCACCTGAAACCGTTTCAGATGCACGCAGCAACAAGTCCCAGCTTTAATCTCAGCTGCTGCTCTGAAAGGTGGAGGTCTGCTGCTGCAGGTCTTCAGAAAATGAGATAGTTTGCTGTAAGTGAACCGAGTCATGTCGCACTGGAGTTGTTTCTCTCACACAGACAGCGCATGCGCACTAAACCAACTCTGACCGCTCCTCTTTGGGAGGAAATGAAAGTTTTTCTCATTAACACAAACATTACATATCAATGAAATAAAGATGCATTTAAATCATAATAATATTTTAATGCAAATTTACATAGTGAATAAAATCATTGCTAAAACTCATTGCTATAGGTCTGTTATAAATAAAATACAAAGGCATTTAATGTACTTAAATATAACTCTTAATGTACGTTCTTTTGTACATTTTATTTGTCACTTCTAATTTAATTAATCAGATTGTCATTTGCAACTAGGAGGTGCAAAATAAATCTGTTGTATTACATATTGTGTTAATTTTGATATATACATGCTTTACTGAGAAAAAGAGCCTAATAAAAGTCATTAGGCTTCTACGTTGGAGACTAAATATCTAATACATTCTGAGAAACTTAATGTTTCTTTGGTTCATATGTTTTGTACACTGTTGAAATTTTCTATTTGAATAACATTTTTTTTAAATCTTTGCATTACCATTACATTTTTGTGGTCTAATTCCCCTGTCTCCGCCTCCAGCAAACATGCTGGGGGGTTTGAAACCCAGACACAAGTACACACCGTCTTTACTGTCTCCAGCCTGTTCAGGTATAGAAAGATCCATGTTAGATGATTATGTGCTGATCTCTATTTTTTTATTTTTTTTTTAAACATAGCACATGAATCTCCATCTTTCAAAGTAAGTTCCAGACCCTTTAGGCATTAATTCTCCATGAAGGGGTTAGCTTTAGCCACAACTGTTTTTATTGTGTTCTTCTCTTGGGCTCTTTTTTTTTTTTTTTTTTATAAAAGTGACATTCAATTTTCAATTAAAACTTCTATTTTCAATTTGAAAATGCTGAAATTTCGAATTCAACATGAAATAAATCTAATCAGTGAGGGTGGAATGTGTATATTATTCATTTATTTGTTTTCAAATTAATAAAAAGAAACAACTACTTATTTAATTACTGATATCTAAATGAATGAGGAAATGATACACAGAGTGATAGAATCCACGTCACTTTTTCAGTCCATTAATGGGCTTGACTGAACACATCAGGTTCCCTATTTATCTCTGTTGTTTCTGCAGATTTTCTATCTTTTTATGGACTGAGCTGACTGAAGCACTCATTTCAGGGTTGCTGGGGCCTATCCCAGCTATTTGAACCAGTGCCTTCTTATTGTGAGGTCAGAGTGCTAACCACTACACAAGTGTGCAGCTCTGGTTTGCAGACTTTATAAAGAAAACCAGTTTTAGTATGAACAGTTTTTCAAACCGCATTATTAACTGTCAAGCCTTAGTCGGGCAGATCTGGAAGGTTCTAAAAACAGATTTAGCATTTATTAAGCATTTATCTCCTGGATTTCACACAAGAATCCTGAGTCTCTGAAGCCAGCAGCCAACGCTGCATCACGTTTTACTGAATCCAATCCAGAGCATCCGTCTGGAGCTGAACCCGCCGACATGCTGCCGTTAGTTCACGTCTGACTGATGATGCTCCAATCAGTTGTGCAGATGAAATGGTTAAGCAATATAGAGCGGCAAGCCTTTGTCGAGGTTTAAACACACCTTCATCCCCTCCTCATTGTGTTCATTAGGCTGCATTTGTGTCAACAGCACACTCCAGGAATCCCGTGTGTGTCTCTGCATAATGAGGCAGTCTGCAAGTCAGTGAGCGCTCGTTTCATGCGCCAGCCCGCTCATCTTCACAGCATCTGTGTGGGTGTTTGTGCATGTAAACATGTGACGCTCTGCACGCACAAACTGCCTATTCAAGTCAAGCGTGTGTGTGTCTTAGTCATCACCGTCCCGAAGAAATGGAGCTCATCTTTGTCATTAAAGCTCTTTCTGTCATCATAAATTATAAGAGGGGGAGAAAATGAAGGAGACACAAACAGCCGGTTTTCTTCTGCTTTCTAAACAGCGAAGAGAAAGTGTTGAAGGGCAACGATGAAGCTGATCTTCTGAACGAACTCTGAAGTCACAAGACACTGCAACGCCTCAAAGTCACAGGGTTTTAGGGTTTAATGGAACAAAAAATGAAATAAAACTAAACTAAACACATCAATTGAGTCAAATGGGGTGAAAGAGGGGGAAAATACAATTCCGCTGGGTCTCCAAAAATGACTGCATCACTGACCCCCCCCATCCCCACCCTCTCCTTGAATGACCTTGTCATGATGCAGCCAGAGGTGAGGCAGCACAGAGGCCACGGCGTTGCTTGTCGTTGCCTCACAATTCAACTGAGGAAATTTGACAAGAACACCTGAATATTGTCAGACTATGCCCCCCCCTCGCCACACACACACACACACACAGAGTTCATACTGTTCACTAGTGCTGCCACAAGCGATTATTTTAATAGTCGACTAATCATCGATTATTTTTTCTGATAAATCGACCAACCGGTCATGCGCAAAGTGGATGTAAAGCACACATCTAAACCATCATAAGCTTTAAACTAAAAATTAGATATATAGCAGTACCTGTGATAATGCTATTGTGAATGCCTTAAGCTGAATTGGTCGCTGAAGATGCTAGTGCTGATAGCTGAAGATGCTGAAATTAATAGCTAAAACTGCTGAATCTGAGAGATGAAAACACTGAAGCTGATAACCAGCTAAAATATTAGCTAAATTGCAAATAAACCGAGAAAAAAAGAAGATGTGAGCAGAGGGAAGTAACATCGTAAAACAACCAGGTCTAAATAGCACTGGAATGGTTGCTTGTCTACACACTCACTCAGTAATTACACACATACCTGTTGGCCAAAATAGTCTTTACATTTAAGTAGTCAAAATGTACACAATACAACTGCAGCTAACACACAATCATACAAACCGATACAAATAAAGCTCTCGTAAGGCACAGGAACACAGAGAGTGCAGGCCCCAGCCCAACCAGAAGAGCAGCCCACCACCACCCAGCAGTGCTGAGAATCCCCCACTCCACCCCAGGTACGGGCCAGGGCCCTGCAAGGGAGACCCACTCCCATGCTCCAGACAACGCCGTCCCCGCCGCGGTCCAGGGGGGAGTAGAGCAGGGGCCGCCCAGGAGAGGGGCACCCAAGAGAAATGGAGGCCCCGAAGGAGTGAAGTAAACAAAGCCCGACCAGGCACACCCACTGAGAGGCCCAGTTCTCGAGATCAAGGACCAGAACCCGCACGGCCGAGACCTGTACACACCCATGCTAAGATGTAGTTTGATCCCCTGCTCTAGATCTTAAATCTCTGGGATCCCTCTCCTGGCGTGGAGCGGAGGGTGTCGAGCCCAGGAGACCGGCACCCAAGAGACAAGACCACCTGGCCGAGGGTTCCTGCCCCCTGCCAGGGATAGGGTAGGGGGCAGAAGTTCGAAGGTCTCACCTTCCTTGTGTGATGCATGCG
The DNA here is from genome assembly GCA_003999625.1 of Oryzias javanicus. NCBI lineage: Eukaryota > Metazoa > Chordata > Actinopteri > Beloniformes > Adrianichthyidae > Oryzias > Oryzias javanicus. The sequence continues at coordinate 2,714,141 of CM012458.1, read as the reverse complement.
TGTTTCTTTGTTAGAGTGTATATTTTGAGGTGTTAGAGGTGTGTGTACTAAAGGGTGCAGTTAAAATTGGTGAGTAGGGCCTTGACAGGACATCTCCTGATCGCTCACAGCGATGCCCCGTCACCCTCTCACCAACAGCCCTACATGTCTATGGTGCGGTTAAAATTGAGGGGAAGGGTGCTGAGAGGACATCTACTGCTTGCTGGCAGTGATGTCCAAGCGCACCCCCCAACCACCCACCACCACCACCAAGGGTCCTACATGTCTAAGTATGCAAAAAAAAATTTAACCCTTGACCTAGAGCACTGGGGGATTTTCACCAGTGCAAAAGTATTTATATGATTCTCATTATGCTGCATTTTTTCTAAGTGTCCCAATTCTTTTGGTAATATCTCAACCAGGAATGGGTGGACCAAAGTCCAAGTGTCCAGTCCCATTATTTTTTTTTTGTAGGAAAAATTTCCAAGCTTTCTTCATTTTCTAGCATGTTTTTAGGATCTTCCTATGTTTTTATTTTCCATTTTATTACATATACCCTAGTTGAAAATAAAAGGAATTACTCTTATTTATGACGTGTTGTTATATTTTGATCTATTTTTTATGTCAAATACTGTTTATCGGTATATTATATTGGGTAAAAATTACCCTGCAAAGGTCATGGTGTAGGGTTTTATAGCAAAAGTGTTCTAGGGTTAAGGAGGGAAAGTTTGCATTGTTTTTTTAAAATAAAAAGAAAAGGTAATAAAATGTTAATTATCATAAACAGAAGTACTGGTAGTTTTCTTCTGTAACAACGTTCCTTGTTTGACAGTGGTCATGTTAAGGTACCGTCAGGATTCTGTGCTTTGGTTTTGTCATGTTCTGTTTTCCCACGTTCAGTTTAAATCATCCATGGCTGTTTTCATTCATACGATCAGCCTCAGTGTATTTAAGTGTCTGGTTTTCAGTTCCTCATCATCAGGTCATCTGCTCTGTCACTGGTTTGTTCTGCCATGTTTAAGTTCCTGTCTCTTGCGTTTGGGTCCTTCTCCAGCACAGCCTGACAGAATGATCTGACCACCTTGGACCCAGCAGGAGAGCTTCTGCTGCAGTGGGAGGGTTCTCTGCCACACCATCAGTGTCTTGCCCATAGACACTTCAACACACGTGCGGGTAGAGCGGGAAACGAACCTGGGATCATCCGATCAGAGGTCGACCGCTCCATCTCTGCGCCACAGCTGTTCTGCCGGGTAATGTTTTCGTTTCCAGTTTCAGGAAGTCTCAGGGGTCAGGGGTCGTCTGAAGACCAACCTGATCTCCGACACAGACGCAGTTTAATAATTAAAAAAAAAAGATTCAACCCCATTGTTTTTTTCTGTTTTTTTCTCCCCGTCACCCCCCTTCACACAGACACGTGCCTGGTTGACCCTGTGGTCACCGCCTTTACCCACAGCCCCCTTGAGCTTTGCATGGTTGCTGTGACGACAGAGCTCCATCCATTTTGGCTGCATAAACAGCAGCTGGTTTCAATTGTGTCTCCATCCGTGTGTGTGTTGGTGCTGCACTCCCACACGTTTGTTTCCTCCCTCCTCTCGTCTTCCCCTGGTTCTTCTGTTCTTTCTTCTCTCTGCAGAACCGAGCAGAGCAGTTCCCGGGGTGTTGGCTCCCAGTCTGCCTCGCCGTAATGAAACAGAAAAATTCATCTCTCATGGAAAATGCATTTGCTTGACTTGTTTTTGTTTCTGAAAGATGGATGAGAACAAATCCAACCAAACTCATGACCTCCAGGCTCAAAGTGTTGGTGAATGGAAGCATCTTGGTTGATTTCAGTCTGACATATTTATCTGTGCTTTATAGTGAGTCGAAAACTTGTGCTGGCTGTACAACGTCCTGAAGGACTGAAGGTGTCTGTTTGATGGTCTGTGTTCACCCTTCAGTGCACGTCTGCAGTGTGTGGGGTGGGGAGGCTATCAAGCTCAGTGTTTCAGCTGCATCCTTCAGGCCCAGACTGCCTGATGTGTTTGTGAATAATCAATATCTACTAAAAAACAGAATTCTGTCTCTTTGTCGTAGTTGTAGCTTCATCCAGAGAGAAACGCTGGAGTTCTCTGCTGAGCACAAACATGCATGTTCACAAAAACATTATTTATCCCAACCAGGGGATTAATAAATATCTGTCTTTTCACTGATAACAGGATATAGAGTCACATATGAAATGTGGAGAATGTGAGCTCATGCAGAGCAGTGTGAAATGAAAAACCTGAGGAACAACACCAACGTTTTGAATGTCCTCACAGGAATCTACATGTGCTGCAGCTCTTTCCTCCTCCTGGAGGTCATCAGGGGTCCAGGAGACCCCCCAGATGAAGGCCATGTCTTCATCCAGCCACGTGAGCACTTTATCAGGACAAAAACTCCTTACTGTCTTGAGAGCAACTGTGACTCCCCAACCTGTCAGACATGTGTCTGGAATGTGGAGGAGAATCTGGAATACCCAGAGAAGACCACTGAAGACACCACACCACCGTCAGGTTAGCATATTGAAGTATTTCTTACCTGTTCTGTTCATAGTCTTTATGGATGCAGGTGCAGCCAGGGGCTGGAGGAGATCTGGTTTAGGGAGCACAGGATTTCCTGTCTCCTCTTTACAGATGATGTCCTGTTGGTTTCATTGAACCAGGATCTCCAGCATGTTTGCAGCGGTGTGTAGCTTAAATCTCAGGCCAAAGTAGTAGAAAGGTAGTTTACTGGTTATTTGTGCATTCACTGAGTCTGAGAACTGTGATGATTACGGTCTGAAGTATCGTCTGTACTGTTATTCTGACGTTTTCTACGCCTTTATTTGACTTAATAAATGGCACTTTGAACGGGCTAGAACAACGTTTTAGACGTGCGGTTTGTACGCGATAAAACCTGATTTTTACACCTGTGTTGGGACAATTTCAGACCATGATAGTAGAGAGCTAACAGTCATTTTCTGACTGTAATATTACAGTTCTCAGAGTCAGTGAACGCACCGGGACGGAAGTTATCACCTCATCAATTTTGATTGGTCCTTTGTCTTTGCCCCGGGGCCAAAAGTTTTGAAATTTTCAGATTCCAAAATTGAAAAAAAAGATTTGAAATTGAAAACAAGTTTTGAAATTGAAACTTTGAAAAAAAAAAACAGAAAATTTGAAGCTGAAAATAATTCCATTTATTTTAGAATAGCACATTTTTTAGGAAATTTCACTTTTTTTTTAACAATGTTTGTTTCAAAATGTTTTTTTTTTGGCTTTCAAATATTTATGCCCCCAGAATAGCTCCGAACTCGTCTGAGTTCATGTTTTAAGTCTGTTCAACAGTTTCGGGAGCATCAGAACCATGGTGGCACGTCGTTGCCCCACCCCCCACCCCCGATACCCCAGACAGCAAAGGGTGTGGCGATGTGTGCGCTGTGGCTTTCAGCAGAAAACACTCCCATTTGTATGTGTGAGTGTTGAAGCTGAGAAAGATGAAAGGGATGCTGACTGGCCTCAGGCTCCGATTAAAAACAGGCTGAGGTTGCCGTGGTAACACAGGTGAACTATAGTACTTTATTAAATATTACTGATCGACACACTGGCTGCCTTTGCACCTCAAGCAGCAAATGATTTCAGGAGTCTGGGTGACATCAAAACCAAGTTTTTGCTGATTTTGACCACTTTTCAGACAGATTTTATTCTGACAGTCAGGATTCTGGGTCTGATGGGTTAATGGTTGATTTCAAGAAAGTAAATAAAACGCACAGCAGAAAAGAAGCAGGTGAAATGCAGACATTTTTCTACAGCTGAGAGTGAGTTGCACACGTTTCTGGAAGAGTCTGTGAGTTTCTGAAAATGACGTGGTTTCATGCGTGGTTTCAGCTGCTGCTCTGCGGTGGACAGCAAAGCTCGCTCCAAACGCTCCATCAGAGAGCAAGACAGCAGAATAAATCCAATTCAAATATTTACAGATGAGCAAATATAACTGCAGCTAAAACACAAAGAGATGGAAACATTTGGAATTTAACCTAAGAATAAGACAGCTGGTGTAAAGCTTGGTAGTGTGATCATCACTTCCAATGAAAAATCAGTGTAAACAATGTGAGTTTTCATATTTAAAACTCTCATGTTCATGAGGAGCTATGCACACTTTTAGGACCATTTTCAGGCTGTATGTACAAAACATGACCATTGAGAGGAAAATGAAAGTTACTTTAACTAGTTGATGACTGATTTGGTAGTGATATTTGGATGACGTCCTTCTTAATTTATATTACTTGTTAAATTATTCACAGATCAAAAAACATTCCTTACTTAACAAGTGTCAAAATTATACTCTTGACATTATTTAGTTCTTAAGCTGAACTGAAATTATTCAACTGTAGACCCACGCTAACTCTCTCTTAGTTTAGCTGTGTTGCCTTTCTTGCAGAAAATGTAAAAATAGTCGGCATATCCTTGAAAGAGCACATCAGTTTCTGTTGCTGTAAAGTATGAAGACCTAATGGTGTTTACTGTTGCCATGGGGAATCGTAATGTTTTTGATCCATTTGCTCAGTGCTTTTTATGGTCGCGACGCTCGCACCTGATTCTGAGTCCAGAGACTCAGAGTTTATTGAATCAACTCTTTTCAGCTGTTCTGAAGCAGAAAACTCTGAGTTTGTGAAGTGAGTCTTTCAACTTTGAGTTCAGGTTTGAACTCTGAATTTGTTAAACCGGCTTCTTGAAACGGGCCCCAGGTGGCAGAAACTTAAAGGGTAACCAAACCCTAAATTTACTTTTTTTGGCTGTTATATATGGGGCTTTAAAAGTGCTGTCCGTTGGTCGTAGCCAAATTTTTGACAAATTGAAATAAAACTGTTTAATTCTTCAAAATATAGTCAAAAGCCGTCTGTGTTCTGCCTCCTACAGGTTGAAGTGATGTATTACAGTTGAATTTTGTGATTGGTCAAACCTTGTAAGTTCCAGAAGTCTGACGCCATGATCTGCTGCTCCAGTAATGATAACAATCCTGCCCCCAACCCCGCCCCTCTGACTGGATGTTCACGTTTCAGCTGTGGGTGGAGTCAACCTCCAACTTCCTGCTTTTAAACATTTACTAAATAAACTCGAACATGACAAACCAGGGGAGAACAAACCAGAATATATGACCTGATAATAAGGAATTAAAACCAGACATTTAAATACTCTGAGGTTGATCAACTAAATGACGGCTGTGGATGATTAACCTAGACATGGTGAGGCTGACAGGGAAAACAGAACAGGACAAAACCAAAGCTCAAAATCCTGATAATACAGAAGCTTTTTGACAGATTTTTGAGTGCTGCATTTTCTACTTTTAAAATAAATTCAAGGGTTTTAAGTGTTTGCAAAAAAATATGTCACTTAATTAGCACTGATTTAGTTAATTAGATTTGCACATTTTTGGTTAAAAATTGAAAATGTAATGATTTTTTGCATTGAGACAATCCAATGTGACACAGAATGTCTTTTATTTTGAAAGTCTCTGACAAAAATAATAAACTATTTAAATTTTGGAAAAAAGAAAGTCTGTTTATAGTTTTTATATTAGTAACATGAATATAAGAACAAATTTGTGTCTCATTTTTCTGAAAAGTGAATAAGACTTAATTGTTGCTCCTGTTGGGATCTTTGACCCAAATAGATCTTTAAGTGTTGAAGGTTAGAAGTTAGGTTAACCTCTAGATTAGACCATTACAAATCCTCCAAGACCCTCTGACGCTCTGTTTCAGTCAACTTTAGGGGCTTCCTTGAGATTTCAATTCCTGTTGGAGATAAACGTTTTCGTTAGGGTTTAAAGGAAAGTCCGATTAGTTTAACTCATCCATGATAGCTGAGTTGAATGAACTTCCTCCAGGTTTCACTGCATGAAAACTAAAAAAGGCATGAAAACCAATAATAAAATTTGCAGTTTAGTAACAGTAACTGTTAATAGTGACTTTTCCATGATCACAGAGCAAAAATCTTCTTTTTTTTTTTTTTTAGAAAATAAATAAATTTCATTGTAATTGTGCTTATTTCCCAGGTTTTTATTACCTCCACGTCATCAATTTGTCATTGTTGATTTCCTGATTCCAGCTTTAATTTTTTTAGTGACCTCCTTACATGACGATGTATCTCATGAAGTCACGTTTGTGGAAAGATTTGATGTTTTCACACTTCCGAGCACAAACCTGTAGTTGTTGTTCCCCGCTGCCTCAGACTGTCTGCATTCAGAGACAGACATGAAGTTTTACAGCTTTGGTTCCAAATTACAGGGACGTATTATTCACCGCAGCAGCACAAAGGAGAAAGAATAAAAGTGTTTTCTGCCTGGTGTTCTCTTCATGCAGGATCTCCTGTGATTCTGCTCTATTGGAGAGATTTATTTTGCTTGCATCTGTCTCTGAAGCTACCGCCTTCTATGCAGATAAAGTTGCAGTGCTGCATGTTTCATGCCCTTTTCCTTGCATGAGGATTAACAAAAACGCAAATAAAAAATAGTGTGGATGATTATTTTTGCTTTATTTCAGCAATACTTCATGCTGGAAGTGTTTTGTGACACCAGAAACAACAAACGTTCAGCAATGTGGAATCTGTGCTCAGACTGGGGTGAGCGTCTCTGCTCTGGTATATTCTTGGCAGTGTTGTGTAAAATTAGAACTGCAGAGTTCTGCTGGTGCTGAGTTAAGCTGCTTTCAAAGAGTAGATGGGTTTACTGAATATGTGTTTTCTTCAAAACTTTGTCCTCTGTGGCCTTAAATTTTATCGATTATAATTTCCAGAAACTGTTCGATTCACAAAAACCTGTATAGATTCGATTTTTTTTTATTCTTTAATTCAATTGAATTTTGAGCCACACATTTATACACATTTTATTCAAAATAATCTACTATATGTTTTGAAAGTATTTATATTAAACTGATCCAGTTCACACACTGTTAAATGTATCAGTGAAATAGTGAGATTGTATTATCATATAGTGTTACATGGATTCTCTAAAGGAGAAGTTCTAACAAAAATGTTCAGATCATTAACATGTAAACATTGTTCTGCTTCTCCTGGAGGACATTTCAGTTTGGCCACTAGGGGGCTTTAAAAACCTTTAAAAAACATTTAATTGAAAGAGTTCAGAAAATTCATGTCTGAGTTTATAAAGATGTTTAGTTAGTTAGCAATGTATGTTTAGGTTGACCGAGTGTTAGCATTAGCCGTCCTTTGGGAAATTTCATTAAACGTTCATTAAACTAAATCGATGTATATTTTTATGAATCGATTATAGATCTATTAAGCTTAAACCGATTCAAATCGCTTCATTGATTTTATCAACCTAGCCCCGCTAATTTTAAAACAATAACTGCAGATAGAGCATCTTGGCTAAAATGTGCATTAAAAATCAGTGGAAATCCTACTGAAACCTTATTCCTCTGTCCAGCACGAATGCTTGGCAGCTGCTAAACCTCACTACTATTTCAAATTTGAAATCTTTAAATGTTTTCCTGAAGTTATCATCTCAAACCTCCTCCCCATGCCACGCCCCTTTTCAACTTTTTTTCTTTTCTTTTCTAACTTGTGGAAAAATTCTCAAAAAGCTCCATATTCTCCTGAAAAAAACTATGAAAGTTGAGAATTATTTTGAAGGAACAGGTCGAAAATCAGATTTGTGGATCCCAGGAAAATTCCTGAATTAATTCGAAATGCTGTTTTAAGCATATTTTCTTTAAATTTGTCATCTTTCATCAGAACAAAGTCACAAGAAAAACACCACTGAAAACACAATTTTCATCCAAATTAGGATGTGATGCAATCAAAATAAAGACATTCTTTTACATTTTAATTTCCAAAACAGAATTTTCATGATTTTAAACTAACAAAGGTGGGGCTTTTTGCTCAAATTAGATCAATTCTGAGACAAACAACTGAAAATAAACAAGTGAAAAAATGAACCACAGATTTTATAAACTGATATTTCCTGAAAGCGCAGAGAAATTTGAACCTACAGCTTTTTTCAAGCCAGGAAACTTTGATCTCATTTTCAGCTTCGATAAAGAAAATAAATGTTAGCTTTTACATCACTGCATTCGCTCCAAAAGTGAGGCTTTAAATTAAAAGTTCAAAGTCAGTCTTTGATTTTTATTTCTAAGGAGTGGTGGCAGTTCTGATTTCTTTTCCATCATGGGGACTAATGTGAATGAAATGTAAATGATCCTCAGAGGTCAAACCAACAAAGGACTCAGGAACCCCCAAAACCAGGAAAAAACAAGCTGTCAGTGAAATGAAGTAAATAAAGCACCTGAAATTTTATTATTCTGCTGCAATGCAAACACTTTAAGGGTTCAACTGTCTTTCTTAATGATTATCCAAATATGCTGATCTGGCAAAGCACGCGAGAATTCTATGCAAAAGGAAACAGATCCATTCAACACGGGTCCAGAACTCCAGAATCTTTGTCAAACCTCTCGGACCTGACGAAGCCTCTGGAAACAAAATCCATGAAAGACTTTGACAACTGTGGGATTACGCATGTTTGAATCTATAATTCCAGCGAAATGTGAACTCATGAAACCACTGAATGTGAACTTTGACACGATTCTGAGCTGCAGAACTTGAGTACAATTCTATTGAAATGAAAACTTCACAGTCTCTCAGTCATAACAACGAAGAACGATTACGTGGCCTTAAACTTCTTCCTTAAACTGGGATGTAGCACTGATTCTGCTCTAATTCCTGATATTATTTTGTGCTATTATAATCATTCTTTGATTAACGCAATCTGCACAAATCGTCTTATTTAATGAGTGTTTTTTTTCTGCATCAACAAATGAAGATGATTTCTACTTATTCCTTTTTTAATTATTATAATTCTTTGATGAATACAATCTGCACAAATATGTTTTTTTAATGAGAATATTTAGATTACTGTTACTGATTAATATAAATGATTTGTCTGTGGATGTTTTGAAATTTTATTACATCACGGATGTAGCACCCTCGAGGAACTAGCATGAGCACGATGATTTTTAATACAGGGTTTATTGGTCTTCACAACCCGTGAGAACTGACAGCAAAGAAACACAATAAAAAAAGACATTAAAATCAATTCTTCATCTTACAAAATACAAAAACGTAAATTAAATACAAAATAAAAGCACACAAACCTCGTGGGCTGGCATCCACGAGGGGCTAATAACTTGTTTGGCTTGAAATTATTTCTTTCTTTTCTTCCTTTACAAAATAAATAAACATAATAAACAAATAGTTTAATTGATAATTCTGTGACATTTTTCTTCTGATTAATACAGATCTTACCGAGAGCTTTATGTGTCTGCGGCAGCGCGCCTCTGGCAAGATGTGCGCGCCTAGCAGGTGGTGCGCACTTAAAATGAGTCCGGGCGGAACCTTTTTAATATAAATTGTTCCTCATGCTTTCGCCACTAGATGGCGCATGTTAAATAGAAATAAAAACATCAAAATAAATGTATAAATATTTGGGGCTGTTACACTCCCACCAATCACTTTGATTTATAGAACTAAATATTGCCTTTAAAACTAATGAACTAGTTATTTAACATGCAAGAATTATTAACTTGTGATGATTTTTATTATTATTCTATTATTTATAGTCTTAAGTGTCTTTAACTTGCTTCTAACAGACAACTGTTTCTGAATGGGCCTTTCCAGGTAAACAGCTTTGGAAATGCGTCTTCCTTTTCATCCAGAGTTGGATCACTCATCAGTAACTTCACCTTTCTCACTCTTTCATCCTTACTGGGGTACACATCAACGATTTTTGCCAACTTCCATTGGTTCTTGGGTTATTCATCTTTCAAAAGCACAAACATCATTGATCTTTGCGTTTCTGTGTTGTTTAGTCCATTTTTGTCTACTCTGAAGATTCAACAAAACTCCTTCTTCCATCTTGTCCAAAAAGTGTTGGCAAGAAGTTGAACACGACGCCACCTCTTCTGAAGATAAAGATCTTCTTTTACAAACTTGCCTGGAGGTGGAGAAATGATGGTGGACTTCATGTCAGTATGTGGTTCGCGTTAGAGGTCTGGCTTGATGGGTCACATAGCTGATCTGTGGTAAGTGGTCGACTATTTACCACTGCCATGACTTCATAAAGAAAAGTTCTTAGGGAAAAGTGTCAAGTTGTTTGGCTGATTGTTCCAGAATTGATGTCAGAACACTTCTTATGGTGCGATTGTCGTCCCAGACACCACCCATATGACTTGAGGCTGGGGTGTTCATGAGAAACTCGCATTCCAGACTTTCCAGCTTGGTTTGGTTCATCTCCTTGAGTGCCTCGACAAACTCATTTCTGGCGCCGACAAAGTTTGCCTTGGTCGCATCTTATCTGTCGAGCTGGACCTCTATATGCGATGAATGCACGCAGCGCGTTGATGAAGGCATCAGTGGTTAAATCATCAAGCATTTCTATGTGTACTGCTCTGGAGCACATGCAAGTGATTAACAAGCCGTAGCGCTTTAGCTCCTTTCTGCCTTCTTTGACATAGAAAGGACCAAAACAGTCCATCCCACAGTAGGTGAATGGCGGGGTGGTCTCCATCCGATCTTCTGGAGGTCTGCATTTTCTGCTGTTCTGTGCACCTCCTGAACCTTCTACACTTGATACATCTGTAGATATGAGAGGATACAACCTTGCTGCACCCGAGGATCCAATATCCATTCGCACGGAGCTCGTTCATGGTGATCCCTCGTCCTTGATGGTGTGTTTTCTCATGATAATGTTTGACAAGTAACATTGACACATGGCTGTCTCTTGGCAGGATAACTGGATGTTTTACATCGAAATGTAAAGCAGCATGCGTGAGACGTCCTCCAACTCGAAGTGTGCCTTTGTCATCCAGAAATGTACTCAGCTTGTGTAGCTTGTCGTCTTTGGTTTTGATTACCGTGTGATTTTGAAGAGACTTATTCATGTGAGAAGGCAGTATCTTGAACCATTCTGATAACTGTCAGCTCTGCCTCTTTTCTTTCTTCAAGATTACTGACTTCACAGGATCTTTTCTTGCATTCCTTCACTTCTTTTGCAAAGCGCTTGAGTCTTGCAATGGCTTTGATCATTCTTGACCAGTCTGAGAACTTGTGCAGGCGATCCAGAAGTGATCTTTCTTCCTTTGCTTGTGTCTTTAGCACTTGAATCTTCTTGACTTCTGGATCACTGCTCGACAGCTCTCCCACCTTGATTTCACCGCTGGACACAACTTTCTGCCAAAAAATCTGGGCCTTTAAACCAGTTTGAAGTAGTAAGTTGTTCAGCTGTAAGACCTCTGGAGGCATGGTCTGCCGGGTTCTCTTCAGATGTAACATACCTCCACTGTGCAGACTCTGTGCTTTGTTTGATGCGTTCAACTCTGTTTGCAACAAACACATGGAACCTCCTGGCTTCATTTGCTATGTATCCGAGGACAACCTTTGAATCTGTCCAGTAGATTTCTTGTGAGAGCTTAACTTCCAGTTCCTTTTTCAGCATATCACCGGTGCGAACAGCAACTACGGCAGCTGACAACTCAAGTCGTGGAATGGTTGTAACCTTTGATGGTGGAACTCTTGATCTTCCCATCACCAGAGAACAGTGGACTTCACCAGATGTGCTGACTGCTCTGAGGTATCAGAATCAGAATCAGAATCAGAATCAACTTTATTGCCAAGTACAATTGAACATATACTAGGAATTTGTCTTGTGATGATGTGCATTCATGAGTAAATAGAAACAGCAAAATATTAAGTAAGAACAGAACAGAAGGGATATTACAAATATATAAATATATATATATATATATAGACACATACACGCACATATATACCATATATTTATATTATTATTATTGTTATGTAAAATATAATTAATATTATTAATGTCATTTAAATGTATATACATATATATAAATATATACACATACACACATTAAATAATAAACAATAAAAAATAAATAAATACATAAAATAAAAATCTGTCCAATGTGACAGTCAAAGGGGGCAGGGAGAAGTGATGGAAGGTTCCGGACTTATTAATAAGGCTAACAGCAGATGGAAAAAAACTGTGCCTGTGGCGAGAGGTTCTTGTTGTGATGGACCTCAGCCTCCTGCCAGAGGGAGTGCTCAAAAAGTCCATGTCCAGGGTGGGAAGGTCTGCCACGATCTTTCCTGCACGCCTCAGGTCCTAGAGGAGTACAGGTCCTGAAGAGATGAAGATTACAGCCGATCACCTTCTCTGCTGACCGGATGACCCGCTGCAGCCTGCTTTTGTCCTAGCAGTGGCAGCAGCGTACCAGATGGTGATGGAGGAGGTGAGATGGACTCGATGATGGCTGTGTAGAACTGAATCATCATTTCCTTTGGCAGACTGAATTTCTGCAGCTGCCTCAGAAGAACATCCTCTGCTGAGCTTTCCTAATGAGGAGCTGATGTTTAGCTCCCACTGAGTCCTGGAGATGATAGTTCCCAAGAAGCGGAAGGACTCCACAGTGCAAATAGTGGAGTCACAGAGGTGATGGGGCAGGTGGAGCTGAGTTCTTCCTGTAGTCCACAACCATCTCCACTGTCTAGAGCATTGAGCTCCAGTGGTTCTGGTTGCACCAGTTACCAGACGGTCGACCTCACACCTGTACGCAGACTCGTCGCCATCAGAGATGAGGCCGATTAGGTGTATCGTCTGCAAACTTCAGGAGTTTGACAGACGGTGACTGGAGGTGCAGCTTGGTGTACAGGGAGAAGAGCAGAGAGAAAGAAACACAGCCTGAGAGATCCAGTGCTGATGGTCTGTGAGTCCGAGATCTGTTTCCCCAGCTCACACACTGTTTCCTGTCAGACAGGAAGTCTGTGATCCCCTGCAGATGGAGCCAGAACGTTCAGCATGGAAACTTTCTCTGAAGCAGAGACGGGATGATGGTGTTAAAGGCAGAGCTGAAATCCACAAACAGGATTCTGGCATAGGTATGTATGTACACATGCCGTATCCAGATGCACTGGCATCAGAGAAATGGTGGAGTTCATAATGCTCTGCCTTGAAGTCATTTGGAGTGTAGCATCTTTGGATCCTCACCTTTGCTAAATTTTTCAGATCAAGCAGCCAAGATTCCCACTGAGGTCGAAGACCTTCAGGTAAGGTGTCGTCCCAGCTGAGTTTATCTCGACACATCTGCTGTAGGATCTGTTTTCCTAGCAAAATGAAAGGTGACACAAATCCAAGTGGATCGAACACAGAGGCAACTGTGGACAAAACTCCTCTTCGAGTGAGTGGATTTTCCTTAATAGTCACTCTGAACTGGAACTGGTCTGACTCCACACACCATTGTACACCTAGTGCTCTCTCAATGTGCATTTCACTCAACGCCATGTCCATATTTTTGGCAGAGACTGTGCATTCTTCCTTTGGAAGTGAAGCCAAGACCTTGGTGCTGTTTGATACGAACTTGTGTAATCGAAGACTGCCTGTGCTGCAGAGTTCACGTGCCTCTTTGACGAGCTGCATAGCTTGTTTTTCTGTATCAACACTGGCTAATCCATCGTCAACATAGAAGTTAGTTTTTATAAACTTAACTGTTTCCTCACTGAAGCGTCCTTCTCCTTCAGTTGCCAGATGCTTAAGGCCATAGTTGGCGCAGCCTGGGGAAGATGCCGCACCAAAAAGGTGAACTTTCATCCTGTAGATGGTGAATGGGGTATCGAGGTCGCCATTCTCCCACCATAAGAATCGTAGGTAGTCTTGGTCAGCAGCACACACGTGAAACTGGTGGAACATGCGTTCTATATCACACATTATAGCCACCGGGCCTCTGCGGAAACGACACAAGACTCCAAGCAAGGTGTTTGTAAGCTCTGGGCCGGTCAAAAGATGGTCATTAATGGATGTTCCTTTACACTTAGCAGAGCCATCAAAGACAATGCGAATCTTTCCTGGTTTTTGTGGATGGTACACCCCGTGGTGCGGATGTACCATGCTGGAGTTTTGTTGATGTCTTGCTCAGGAACCTTTTCAGCGTCACCGTGAGTGATGATTTCTTCCATAAACCTTTTGTAGTCTATGTAGTATTGCTTGTTTCTTCTCAGTTTTCTTTCCAAGCATTTGAGTCGATGTATGGCACATGATTTGTTGTCAGGTAGGTTAGGCTTGTCACTCTTAAACGGAAGTCATCTCAAAATGTCCATCCTCTTTGAGCCTAATGCCTTCCTTCATTTTAGTCAGGAACCTTAGATCTTCTTGGGAGATCTTAACATCCTCTGCAGCTCTTTCCACAAAATCAGACTCCAGCAGCTTGATTACATTAGCAGGCGAGACCATTTCCTTTATTTGAGTTCTGCACACGTAATGCACTTCACTGGTGAACCTTGAAAATGGTTGAACACTTGGAACCACTTGCTTCACAATGACTTGGTGGCTTACTCCAAAGGCATCTCCATAATCAAGACATGGATTGCCAAAGCCGACAATACTCCAGCCCAGATCAGTTCTTTGTCCAAAGGGCTGATTTTTTTGCCAGACACACCTGACGGGAACAAGTGCTTGTGGACAATTATAACCAATCAAAAGGCCAACATCACAACTTTGGAGTGGAGCAATTTCGTCTGCAATGTGTTCAAGATGGGCCATGATTTAGCAGTTTCTGGTGTTGGAATGTGATCACGACTCGCTGGAATGAAGTCTCTGGCATAAGTCACTGGCAGGGGAATGATCTTATTTGAGTGAAATCCTCTCACTTGTAAACCAGAAAGCTTGTGACAGGTAATGACAGTGTTCTTGATGACATTGTAGTAAGCTTTAAGTGAACTGGTTCACTTACGGTGTGCAGAGCTTTTGCAGTTTCTTGTAAGATGAAGGTCGTGTCACTCTGTGTATCAAGGAGTGCATACACTAGAACTTCACGCTCTGGCTCACTTTGAGCTGAAACCCACACTGGAACGATAGAGGATGTGTGAGTGTCTTTCACGTTCTGCATGACTCTGTTAGAAGTTGCTTCACTTGTTATTTGTGTGACATCTGTGTTTGAGGAGTTGAATGTGGTTTCCTTGTCCTTCCACCATTCTGTGATTGATTGCCCTTTATCTGAGCTTGTTCGTCTTTAGTCCGAGTGTCATGAAAACATGTTGGATGTCTTTTCTTGCACGTGTCACAGGTTTCTCTGTTGTGACAATCTTTGGAGCGATGGCCTAATTTTAAGCAACCAAAGCACAAGTTCTTTTCTTGTGCAAACTTCAGTCTTTCTCCAATGCTCATATTCATAAATTTAAAACATTTCTGCAGACTGTGACCTGTTTTCTCACAGTAAACGCAGCTTACATTGACAGCTCTTTCATTGGAGTTCGTTGCCATGACCTTTGCTCCATGAGTCCTGGTTCTTTGCATCTTTGTTTTTTCACCTTCGCTTGGTTTAAGAGCATAAAGAGATGTTATGGGGTTACATGCAATTTTGGCTTCATGTGAGATGAACTCGACAAAACAGCTGAAACTTGGAAAGATGTGGCTCTGTTCTTGTAACTCTGTAACCTTTCTGTTCCACCTTGATGTGAGCCAGTCAGGGAGTTTTGCAAGCATTTTTTGGTTTTCGTTGCAGTCATTAAGTACTTCGAGACCTTTGATCTGTGACATGGCTGCATTACAACTGCAAAGAAAGTCAGCGTATTCTTGAAGTTCCACACTGCCCTTGGAACTGATCTTCGGCCATGCATCAAGTTTGTCTCTGAATGCTTTAGCGATGAGGAATGGATTGCCATACCTCTCTTCAAGAACTGTCCATGCTGCATTGTAGGCAGATTCTGTGCCAAGCAAAAAGTAGCTTTCTATGGCTTTCCTTGCAGATCCACTCACATACTTTCGTAAGTAGTACGTCTTCTCTTCAGCTGGTATACCCTTCCTGTCAATGAGAGTCAGAAATGAAATCTTCCAGTCATTGTATCTTAGTGGGTCACCGCTGAAAATAGTTGGTTCGGGGACTGGGAGACGGCTCGCATTGAGAGATTCTGCGAAGACTCTAACCAGCTCCATTGTGTTAACTTCTTGAGTGGGATTCGCATTTTGAGGAATGAAAGCGGGTCTGATGGGTACATTATTCTTTTCTGGCTTAACCTCTTTTTCCTTACCAGAGATGTGCTGGTGGAGCAGATCACAAATGTCGTCATCTGAACTTTCACTCTGCTCATATACCCGTTGTCTTGCTTTAGCAGCTTGAAGCTTTTTAATTGTCTCCAGCCGCTCCACTTCTCTGCGCTTTGCTTCCAGCTCTCTTTGTTTCAGTGCAATTTCTGCTTCTTGTTTTTCTATTTCCCTTATTTTATTTTCTTGCTCCAGCAGAACTTGCAGGGCAGCTTCATTTGCAGCAACTTCAGCTGCTGCCTCTTGTCTCTTACTAGAGTGCCGGCTTGAACATCTGGAAGAAGTTCTTGGACTGTGGTGAGACTTGACACTTGATCTTGTGGAAGCAGCAGACTTAAACAGCGACTCTACGTCTTTCCAAACTTCTTCGTCCCTTGACTGTCTTTATCTCTTAATGTTTGGGACCTTTCAGCTGCTTCCATGATGGTCCTCGTTACTGCATCACAAGTATCCATCCTTCGTCTTGTGTCATTATCAGGAGAATCAGTGCGTCTTAAATCATCATATGCAGCACAAACAGTGGTTGCAGCACTTGTTACCTTGGTGATGTGTTCATCCAGAAGATCTTTAGAGCATTGTTCATCTATAGCTTTCTTTGCCTCTTTAACGACAGCCCTCCACTTCTCGTAGCACGCGCTGAAACGATGAGCGGCCTTCTTTACCTGCTCATCATGCAACTCTTGCCCTTTTTCCGTTAGCTTACGGACTCTTTGGCTCCTTTGTGCATCTTGTGAGGTAGTGGGGATATCATCTTCAGTGCATTCTGCTTGCGATGGTGGCTCATTTAGCTTGAATGTCACATCACCATTTTCAGACAAAACATCTAGTCTTGACATCTTTGGTTTAGGTATAAGCTTAAAGATTTAAAGTACTGATATAGCCTTTAGTATTTTGTGGTGAAGGAATAGCTTAATGTTGGTTTAGGTTACCACACCTTTAACTTAAGACTGCCTTAATATTCTTTTTCTAATGTAATTAAAAATGTGAACTTAAGTCCCTTTGTGCATTAAGCAACCATCAAATGTCTTAAATAAACCAATATAACATATTGTTACTGCAAAACACTATGAACAGTATGCAAGTAACTTAGCAAAACATAAACGTCAAATTTATATATATAATTCACTTCAACTTGAACAAGAACAGAAAAACTAAAATTATCTCAGTCCTTTTGCTTTAAATGGAAACAAAAAATATATTTTCTCTTATTGCAGTCTTTTCTTAATTGTCATATTTTCATATCAAATAATATTAATGAGAGTCCTTGATTTTACATTCATCTTGGGGAACCTGAAGATGTTGGGTGTTGTGCAATGGCCGTGCCGAGTGGTGGCGCTGTTGTCCCTCTCGAGCCTGGCGACGGCACCGTCTCATCTACCCATGCGGAGCAGAAGAGTTCTCACTGTAGCACCCTCGAGGAACTAGCATGAGCACGATGATTTTTAATACAGGGTTTATTGGTCTTCACAACCCGTGAGAACTGACAGCAAAGAAACACAATAAAAAAAGACATTAAAATCAATTCTTCATCTTACAAAATACAAAAACGTAAATTAAATACAAAATAAAAGCACACAAACCTCGTGGGCTGGCATCCACGAGGGGCTAATAACTTGTTTGGCTTGAAATTATTTCTTTCTTTTCTTCCTTTACAAAATAAATAAACATAATAAACAAATAGTTTAATTGATAATTCTGTGACATTTTTCTTCTGATTAATACAGATCTTACCGAGAGCTTTATGTGTCTGCGGCAGCGCGCCTCTGGCAAGATGTGCGCGCCTAGCAGGTGGTGCGCACTTAAAATGAGTCCGGGCGGAACCTTTTTAACATAAATTGTTCCTCATGCTTTCGCCACTAGATGGCGCATGTTAAATAGAAATAAAAACATCAAAATAAATGTATAAATATTTGGGGCTGTTACAACGGATGTAATAAAATGGGGTGGATTATATAAGTTCGCTTCCTTCCAGTCTTTTTCGAGCGATCAACTTGTGATTCTTTATGTGATGTTATTTCAGGTGTTATAACCTGATTGCTTGAAATAAACCATTTAATTCATTAATTCATTCATTCAATTTATTGAAGTCATTCTTGTATTAATTGTCTTTGCTCTGAATTTGCTTCTTTAAGTTAAGTAACTGAACTCAAGAAACAGAAACCCAGATTTCCTCACGCATTTCAGGTTGTAAGAACTTTAAATGTTGTTTTCGTCTTTCAGGAGTGGTGCAGCCTTGAATTCCTGCAGCTGATGGCTGCTGCTGGTCAGTTGTTGCGGCTCCAGCAGAAGCACAGCTGACTCATTACAGCCTTTTGTTTGGATGGCTTCCCCCTCGTGCTCACAGTCTTCCTGTAGATCAGGGGTGGGCAAACTACGGCCCGGGGGCCACATGCGGCCCTTTAAGCTACTTAATGTGGCCCTCAGAATTAAAATACATTGAATCAAAAATCCTATTTATTGTTTTATTTTCATTGTATTTCTGGTTTCTTCCCATGAATGGTGTTGTTTCTCTGACGTTCGTGTGTGTTCCTTTCTGAGTCAGATGGTGATCTTTCGGATTATTCCTACACCACATAAATGCAGCATTTCTTTGAGTTCACATTTTCCTCTGAAGAACATCAACCCATTGGATCACCCAAAAGAGAACAAAAATCAAAATTTAGAAATTAAAACTCCCAAATTTTCTGTTTTTAAATTAATATATGTGAATTTTAATCCAAATTAAAGCATGTTTTTCTCTAAATTCCATATTATTTTTTTAGTTTATGAGGTTGATTACCCAATCTCTCCTTCCATCTGCTCCTTGTCCGGCCCTTATGCCAAATTTTAGAACCCTTTGTGGCCCACGAGTCAAAACATTTGCCCACCCCTGCTGTAGATGCTGGATTTACCCCAAAGCTGAGCTTTTTTAGGCCTTCCTCTATCATTCCCTGCAGACTGCTGTGACTCTGCACATTTTCAGCTGCACTGATCATCTATGAAGGATTCTTCAAAAAAAAAAAAACATTGACTGGAAACCTTTCTGACAGAACAAGTCAGAAACTCTTTTCTTTAAGAGCGTAAAGAAGAAAAAAAATGTAAAAATTTCACGTTGCAGATCTAGAAATGATTGTTAATGAGGAGGTCTTGAAAAAGTCCTCCTCTGTTTGCACGGATGTGCTGCTTTCCAGGACGTCCTGGTTCAGATTCGGCTCTGGCCTTTCTGTGAGGTTTGCATGTTGTTCTCAAGCGTTCATCTCTGGTTTCCTCCCACTGTGCAAAAACACATGTGATATGTTGACTCCTGAGTCTAAGTTTCTGCGGGGGAGAGCGTTGCGAGGGAAGAGCTGTGCAGGGAGCTCTAGATTTATGAAAAGGGGGCGGAGACTCTGTTGATCTGCTCAAGGCAACCTGTCATATTCAGAGCTTCACTTTCACTCATGTAACTTTAGTCAACATCATCAGGAGCCTCAACGCTGGTGGAGCCTCAACTGAAACAATGAGTACTATGTTTCTTGATCAAACTGGATCAAAAACACAACTCCCATCCTTCAACAGCTACAACTTAAGATCTTTTCCAGCAGAGGTCACTTTTGGGAAACATTTTCAGCTCCTCCAGAGCGGTGATTGTCTTTGTGTTGCTATAGCTCCTTCTTAAAGGTGGATGTTGTTTTCTGTCACATCTGGATGTGTGGAGCAGAACCTTAAGTGTCTGCTTGGAATATGAGTTATTGTATATGTGTCAAAGTCGAGGCCCGGGGGCCGGATCCGGCCCTCTGGGTGATTCTATCCGGCCCTCCAGATCATTTTATTGTTATCTTGCACTAATTTCTAACTTGTATAATTTTGACTAAACATATTTTCATTGAGAATAAACATTTGAAAGTTATTTAAGGTTTAAATTAATTTATTCTAAAATAATATTCATGCCTTTTATGATTATGTCAAGAAGTTGCAGTTTTAAAGTTTTAAAAATTGGCATTCTGTTGGACTTTTTTGGCATTTACTAAGATAATTTTTAGGGGATTTTAGAGTTTAGCTAATATTTCAGCTAATGCTAGCTCTTCTGGCTAATTTAGACTTTTCAGAATTAGAATTTTCAGCTTCTTCAGCTATCAGCACTAGCATCTTCAGCTGCAAATTTAGCTTACTGCATTCACATTAGCATTATTGCAGGTAATGCTACATATCTAATTCACAATTATATTAAAAAGTTAACATTTTACTGTTTTAAAGTTTTAAAAATGTAGTTTTAGAGCGTACAATAAATGTTTATCCTGGTCATCCCGCAAGGTGTATTTTGGATTTTGGTCCCCTGTGCGATTGAGCTTGACACCCCTGAGTTATCAGGCTCCCTCCAGCCTTTTGGTTGTAATTGCGGACCTGTTTTCTTGCAGTGCTTTTCTGTTTATTCCTGTGGAAAGGGCAGTCCTGCTGGACTCACACCTGTTCTGCTGGATGTGAAGGATTTTCATGTCAGCTCACATTTCAGTGATCAGCCCTGCTTCCAGCTTCCTGTCGTTTAACAAAGTGTGTGGGGATGTAGTGGGTAAAGTTCATTTTGAGGCGTGGACAAACGTCACGTGATTACAGTAAAGAGGAAATGACCTCAGCTGCAGTGTGAAGCCCTCCAGCAGACTTTAACCTCTGAGAAGGAAGCTCAGTCCAACCCTCCCTCTCTTTGAGTGTTCCCGCTCCTGCCGCCCCTCCCCAGCTCGCCAAATACAGGAACTCTGCTGTGATGAAACATCATGCGTTTCTGATCCTCAACCTGCTAGAAAAAAACAAATGCAGCAAATAAATCAGTGCTTTTAGTTAACATGTGGGGGATGAACGGTAAGACCAGGGATCCATCTGGGCTACTGAATCAATTTGGGTCAAGAGTTTTGCCCAAGGGTTTTGTGGCACTCAATGGCTCCAGATGGTTGTACTGGACACTTGCTAACCAGCGGGCCTGGACCTTTGTTTCCTGCTCAGGGTTTAGTCATAACTGCCCTTACAAGTGGGCTGTCTGAGGGCAAAAATATTAGGGGTGGGTATTGATGATAATTTCCAGATTCGATTTGATTCACCAGAGTATGGATTGATTCAATTCCAATTTTTTTTTCCCACTTAATTTAAAATAAATTTTGAGCTCACACATTTATACACAAATACATTAATAATCTATGTTTTGGATATATTTCTATTAATCTGATACAGTTTATATAATGTAAAATCCATTCATGAAATAATAAGATTTTTAATATCATACAGTGTTACATGGTTTCTCAAAAAGAGAATTTCTAATAAAAAATGTTCAAATCATTTACATTTTAAACATTGTTCTGCTTCTCCTATTTCAGTTTGGCCACTTGGTAGCACTTACGCTATAGCAGTACACTTTTTTCAAGAAGAACAAGCACAGAATGAGCAAAATACAGTACTATTGACCATGAATGGTTATTTTAAAAATGTTTCCTTTAAAGAGTTTGGAAAACTTATTCCTATGGGTATTTAAAGCTGCTCATTTAGCCCAGTATGTTTGTTAACGTCAACCAAGTGTTAGCATGAAAGCTATAGCAGTTCAATGGGAAATTCCATTAAATGTTAGCATTAAGCGAACATACTTTAACTTTATGTGCTAGATTGATGTCTATTTTTATGGTCTATTAAGCTTAGATCAATTCAAATCGATCAATTGTTTTGCCAACCCCCCAGCCAGGAAGGCCAAGTTGGCCCCATTTAGTTTAAGAATGGAAAGAAAATGTGGATCCCTATTGGGTTTGTCCACAGTTTCCGTGGTGGCCCCGTCTGTGTTTTCCAACATTGACTTAAGTGAAAACTCAGAGGGGTTAGCTAGCTCGCAAGCTCACTAGGGCAAAGTTAGCTAGCTCAATACAGAGAATCTCTCTAGCTGACTGGAGCGGAGCTAGCTTGCTCAATGCAGAGGAGCTCACTAGCATACTACAGCAGAGCTCATTAGCTCAATACAGAGGATCTCATTACAGCAGAGCTCGCTAGCTCACTGTAGAGTAGCTCAGTAGCATGCTGCTACAGTGGAGCTCGGTAGAATGCTGCAGGCACTCGCTTCAGTGGAGCTCGCTAGCATGCTATGTTGGAGCTCTCTAGCATGCTACAGTGGAGCTCACTAGCTCTCTACAGCAAAGCTCCCTAGAAAGCTATAGCAGAGCTCGCTTGGATGGTACAGTGGAGCTGGCTAGCATACTTCAGCGGAGCTCGCTAGAACGCTACAGCCGAGCTAACTACTGTGCTACGCTGTCCACCAGGCGGCTGATTAGCGTAGCAAGCTAACCCACTGAATCTTCAGTTAAGACAATGTGGGAAAACACAGAAACTGTGGACAACCCCATTTGGGACCCACTTTTTCTGCCCGCTTTTAAATCGTATGGGGTCCTCTTGGCCATGCTGGCTGGGCCAGCCCTACAAAAAACGTTGAAATCGTAAATTCAAACCACTTAGTGAACGGGTTGATCCAAAATGTTCATACTCATTTTTTTTCTGGAAGCTTGCTGTGGTTGACCGGTTCTAGAAAACATCGACAACATGCAGAGGTAACTAAGAGTGAAGTAGGTGAGATGCAGGCACGCTGTACATGTTTCCTTTTTATTAAGTCCCCCAAACCTTCACCACTGCCCAAAGGAACTGATAGTGCTATTCATATGATAAATGTGCGCATTGCACACTCCTTACATTCACCCTGACCGCTAGAAATTAGAAAATAAACAATTAGAGTTTATGTATTTATCCTACAAGAACTTATGTATCAGCTGCACACCCTGTATGAGCAGCACCTGATCAGTGCCAGTACTCGTCCCTTATTGATGACAATGTAATGTAACTAATGTCGTAATTGTAAGTAACTTAAATTATTCTTACAAATATTTCATGAGACACTTAATCACATCCACGACACCGTCCCATTTCATGATGTCCCAAGTTGTCTCATACTGACGTTTGGTTAAGCCCCCTTCCGAGTCACTTTCGAGTGACTGTTCATAAAATCAAGGGTCCGCAACCTTCAGGATGTGGTATTGGATGCAGTGCCAGATGTGCACTGGTCCTCGAGACGGCTCTAGTACCAGTACCATAACCTTAACTTCTGTTTGTTCCGCGTCTGATCTAGTGTTGGGTTAGGGTACCGGTACCGGGTTTGGGTCACTTCTCAAAAAATTTCCATCCTTAAAAAGTTTTGGACCTGTAATATGAAATGTGTACATCTGTAAAACTTCTTCAAACCTGTAGAAAAAATGTCCATCTGTAAATTGCTTTGTGTGAGTAAAGCTACAATAACAAAATCCAAGTTACAGTTCTTCTGCTTCTCAATAAATATATCCGGCGGTCCAGATCATTTTATTTTGTTGGAATAATATTCCAGCCTTTTTATTATTCATAATTAGTTAAAAAGTTACGGTTTAAAGTTTTAAAAATTGGTACTGTGCTAGCGTTTTGGACTATTTTGGCATTTACTAAGATTTTTTTAGGCTATTTTGGAGTTTAGTTAATATTTTAGCTACATGATAGCTGTTTTTAGCTAATTTAGGCTTTGTTTTGTTTTTTAAGCTGTTTTAGAATTAGGCTAATATTTACATGCTAGCAGTTTGGATAATTTAGGTTTTTATTTTTTGTTATTTTTTTAGGCTAACTTGGCATTTTGCTGATATTTTAGCTGGCTATCAGCTTCAGTGTTTTTATCTATCAATTTCAGCGTCTTCAGCTATCAGCACTAGCATCTTCAGTGGTCAAATTCAGTTTACAACATTCACACTAACATCAATGCAGGTAATGCTAGATATCCAGTTCATAGATATTTTAAAAAGTTAAGATTTAAAGTTTTAAAAATTTTGCTTTAGTGTGTTCAATAAATGTTTATCCTGTTCAGCTTATCGCCTAAGGCATATTTTGAGTTTTGGTCCCTTGAGGAATTGAGTTCCACACCCCTGCTGTAAAGGATGAAAGGGTACATACTGACACTGGTCTTTTCTTTTCCTTCATTACACCTTTCAGCAACTGAAACTGGATTTTTTTTAATCCTCCAAACCTTATTAGATTGTTGTGGTATAGATTCATCTCCACTGCAGCTCAGACGTTCACATCCAGACAAAAACGAGGGGCTGAGATGAAGCCAAAGGGAAGGAAAAAGCCGAGTCAGGCGTTCACACAAGAGGTGCAAAACATGAAAGCTGAAAGAAAAGCGATAAATCTGCAGATTCTGCCTGAATGTGCTGATGGAGCATGCCAGGTAACGAAGGCGTCAAGATCCTCTGCAGCTTTTGTTTGACAAAACCGTTGGTTCTGCAGTCTCTCCACCCAGTCAAAAAATAAATAATTAAAAGCAGGGAATCTTCTGGGAGTTCAAGAGCAAAATGTGATGCTTTTTCATCGAAGGCAAAGCATAAAAGAGAAAGGAATATGTTTGTAAAACATTTGAGGCAAATGGCTCGTCATGGGAAGAAAGCATATCAAAACAAACTGCAAGCATAAGAAGAGTATTAGAGTGGGACTTTAAGGTCCTTCTGTACACTCTTGAAAGGTTCAGTGTCTCCCTCTTTAGGTTTTAAGGATCCAGGGTTTGCTATCAGTAACAATCTGGGTAATTTAAGTAAAATACTTTTTTTCTGGGCTTTTAAAGTTACTCTGGACCCTTTCTTCAGTTTCAGTTAAGCTCCTCCTCTCAGCTGCTTTGGTCACAGGTCAGATGTTCGATGCAGGTGAGCTCCAGAGTCAAGGAGCAGAGTTGGAGAAAGTGAGGCAGATGGACGACAGAGGTTTGAGAAATCACATGGAGATGGGGATACAGAGGAGATCAAACACATATGCCGGGGAGAGCTGGTGAATACTCCTGAAAGCATACCGGAATAATGAATTCTGGCATGAACGGGGAGCCAGCGCAGCTCCTTCAGGATGAGGGTGATGGTAAAGAGTTCTGGATCAGTCTACGAACATGCAAATATCTGATCCTCAGATCTGTTCTTTCCTGTTCTGTTGACACTATCTTTAGTGATTAACAACTAAAAGGGATTTGTCCGTTTGTCTATCACCTTCCTGTCCATCTGCATGCTCTGAAAGCGAGTGTAGAAACCCTGATGTCAGATTCATGTCTGTGCAAAAATGTCAAAGTTTGGATAAAGTGGAGGACTTGTGAGAGATCGGAGCCGAGCAGGTGGAAATTGAAGTGAGACAAACTGAAAAAGGAAATGCTGCTGAGGCAAGAAACAAACAGAACCAGGAAAAAAAAACGATGAACCGATGAAAGCTACAAACCAAGCACTCAGTAGAGAAAACAGAACGACCTGCCAGATTGGGAACCAGGGCTTTATGCGACAGACAGCACACTGGAGATTAAAGACCACGGCTTCACAAAGTGTTGCTCCAATCAGAGTCGCTGCTCTGAGAGGTGTGATAGAACCAGAAAAGTCTGTTTTTGCAATTGACAAACCTGTTTCACCAAATAATGATAGAAAAAAGAGGTGAAATTAATTGTGACAGATGAAGAGACACAAAAGCAGGAAAGGAAACCCAGATTCTTCCATAAAATTTAAAAACTGAACAAATCATGTATAGCTAAATATTAAAAATGGCACTAATTGGATTTTTAATCAGTTTTGATTTTTATTTGGTCAGCACTCAGTGCAACCACAATGGTACATCCATCCATCCATCCAGCCAGTCAGCCAGCCATCCATCCACCCTAAATTTAATCCCTGTTGGGGTTGTGGGGTTGCTGGAGCCTATCCTATATTTGCTAGATACGTAGGTCTGAGGGCCCAAATTTACATGATGCTTTAAAAATCAAATAGAAGCCAAATGTAACCAGAAAACCAAATACTTCCATCCATCCATTTTCAGAACCTGCTCAGTCCCTGTCTGGGTCCCTTGATTGCTGGAGCCTATCCCATTTTGAGTGAAGACAATGGGTGGTTAAGTGTAAAGCCCAAAACTTACGTGATGGTTTAACTGTCAAATTGAAGTAAAATGCAAACAAGTAGCAACCAGAAAGCTAAATATTTCCATCCCTCCATGCTTAGAAATTGCTCAACCCCATTTTCGGTCATTGGGTTGCTGGAGCCTATCCATGGGTAACCCAGAACAAGTTGTCAGTCTGTTGCAGATGCTGTTGCGACTTAAAGTCCCCCTCTGATCACCTTTTGATCTATTTTCAAAATGTTCCAAGTTAATTATGATGATGCTATTTTAGCCGAAACCGAAACAATGTCGTTTTCTAGGACATAGTTTCTGCAGAACAGCAGGAGTTCAATAGAAATTCGCCTCTCAGTTGTGGGCGGGACTGTTGGCACAGAGTATGCCTGCTTTCAGCTCTCTTCATCCTTATGCTTACACTCTCGCGCTAGCTTGCAGCCCCTCACAAACCTAAGGTTAGTGATGGAACAAAAGTGGCGATCAATATCAGAGCTATCCAGCCGTCCAGTTTGGAGCCAAATTTCTTGCTTGGACGAGGAAAACGAAGGCGTATGTGAATATAGTCGTCTATATGGAGCGGAGCAGGAACTTACTGATTGCAGTTTGTGCGTCATGACTACAAACTTTTTCCAACTTTTTTTTTTTGTCTGCTTTTGATTCGCCATGATTTGAATTAAAAAAATACATAGAAATTAAATTTAGAACTAATTTTTTTTATGCATTTTAATGCAGCATGTCTTAAAATGTAAAGACTGCTGCTGCAGACGTAGTCATTATGATTAGTCACTATACCAATCAGGCAATTGCCTGAAAAATGTCTCAGTTACTGTTCACACCCATTATTATTTAACTCTCGTGAAAAAACCCAAATTATTGAAATGACATAAAACTGTGTTTAAGCATTTCCTCCACACCCGTCCCTGTGCACACATGGAATATTCCGTCAACAGCATGTTGACAAGCAGAAACTCTCATTTTTAACTGATGCCACTCCATAGAGAGCTGTTTTGTTCCATCATTTAAATATTTTTGTTCTATTGTCTTCTAAAGTAAAACCCAAGAAAATAAAGAAAAGAAAGAAGGTCATCATTCGTTTCTACAAGAAAGTGAATGGGTAACATATTAGTCCATTCAAAATTCAAAAGCATAAATAATAAATAACATTAAATTGTAACAGTGTATGAAATATGATTTCAGTTTTTGAATGAACATGTGGATTCATGACATTAAAGTTAATTATTTAAAGAACCTTTTACACTTAGGATAAAATCACAATGATAATGATATAATTGAATTGAACTTTATTCATATAAAAGGATAAATGCATTTGTTATGGCGCAACAGAAGTAAAAAGTTACATAAAGAAACGCATCTATGAAATGTA
Source organism: Oryzias javanicus (assembly GCA_003999625.1). Lineage (NCBI taxonomy): Eukaryota > Metazoa > Chordata > Actinopteri > Beloniformes > Adrianichthyidae > Oryzias > Oryzias javanicus. The sequence goes on along the minus strand of CM012458.1, from coordinate 2,686,759 downwards.
ATAAAAACATAAATAATTACTAGTAATAAATCGATATTAATATTGAAGAATGTTAAAAATTATATATTTATACTCATTAGGACTGGGAATCAAGATATGATGCGATATGTGATACATGGCTCACGATATTGATGATATCGCGATACTGTGATAATTGGGGTCAGGTGTATATGGAGAGGTAGAGAGGGGGGAGGGGGGCGCTGGTGGAGGAGGAGGACTTGGAAAAATCATCTCCAATAACTCACATTATATAGGAGAACACTTTTGGGGAACAAATATCCTAATTTATTTTTTAGTTTGAACACAAGCATAGCAACCAAATTGTGTCGTATTTTGTGTGATAAATAATTTACACTTTTGTGATACATTGCTGAAATTAGTGATACTATGTCTTTGACAAGCATTGACACCAATTGAATTGGAATTATTTGTAAAATTCAGTGTTAACAATAGTAAACATGAACAGCAGTTCCACTATTTAGTGCAAAATTGTTGTAAACAATGGAACAAAAATCAAAACTGCAAGACTAAATACAATATATATATTATTATATATCAATGAACACATATACATGTAAATAATAATATTAATAATACCACTGTCGAGGCCCCCCAGTGTTATTGTTCCTCTGGGGCCCCCAAACTGCTTTGTCCGCCCCTGGTTTTGAGGTTAAACCGAATGTCTACAGAGGAATATGAAGGCGCGTGCTCCTGACGCCTCCATGATCGTGTCTTCACGTTTGTTTCCTCTCAGGTGTAGTACAGGTGTAACTGCGCATTCCTTCACGCGCGCTTCCATTCTCATTACCGTGTCATTCTGATGTCAGATCCCCACGGAGACGGGGTCAGGTGTGGATGGATGGAGAGGTAGAGAGGAGGGATGGGCTGGGAGGAAGAGAGGGAGGAAGGGAGCGCCGGTAGAGGAGGAGGAGGAGGAGGAGGAGGGAGCTCACAGCGGCAGGTTTCAGCTTTCAGCGCATACCACACTAATAGCACCCAAGTACACTAAAACACGGGCTAAACGGCCGACCGGGACCTAAGTGGACTACATGTGAAACTTAAGCGGACCTCTTCGGGGTTTTCCGGCGGCTCTCGCGTGAGCGGATCGTGAGGATTTTTGCCTTGTGGACGTGGGAATGCTCCATCCTGTTTTCCGCGGTATGTGGACCGGGGAGCGACCATGCTATTAGGTGGGTAGGGGAATGTCTCGGAACGGACGTCGGGGCTAAGCTAGCACTCTCTGGTGCGGGCGAAGGGGGTGCCCGCGGCCCCGCCGCCCGTGTCAGGGGGAGGCAGTGCGTGAATGCGGGCGGGCGGGTTCAAGCAGGCCGGGCCGGGCTCTTTAATCCCGCTGTTAGCCTTAGCTCGGAGCTAACCCAGCCTCCTGGCACGTTAGCTAGGCTAGCAGCTCTCGGCTAACGCTAGCCGGTGGGGCTCGGAAATGTGTGTGTTTTTTTTCTCTCGTGGGGAGTATTGGGTCTAAACCGAGCCGAGCCGTGCTTTTCTGTCTGTATCCTGGTTTTATTAGCACCCACTCTATCGACCGTGGTGTAGCAGTTGTAGTTTCTGAGCACTGACGCATTAACTTCACTCATGAACTCAGCGACTTTCCCCCGGATCGGTGACCGTCTCCCTCCCTCCTCGTTCCGCCGTGGTTCGTCTAAACGGAACCGCTAAATGTATGCGGGGTGTTCGCGGTTAGCGGGGATGTAAAGGAGTTCGTCTGACTCTGAAGTTTCCGGAGGTGGAGGTGGACGTGAGCGGGGTCAGACGCGGGGCTGCTCCCCCGGCAGCGTTATCGAGTTTCTCCGTCCTCATTCAGGACGCGTCCGCGCTCACACCCCCGTCATGTCAGCCGCCATCAGGCGGTCCGGTCGGAGCCGTTCCGCAACAGCGGCTCTGGGCTCCACTCCCAAGCTCTGCTCCTGCTGTTACCTCAAGACCCAACTTGTGTTTTTATTGTAGCGTTTTGCATTGATTTATGCGTCAAATTTGAAACGTGTGAGCTCCAGGTATTAGTTGTGTGTTTGAGCTGGGTTCATGGGTCCAGACAGCTGAAAGTTCCTCCTTTCTTCCTGTAATAAATAAATCTTATGCAACTGCATAAAGTTATAACAAACACGCATCCAGAGACCACATCCATGCATGAGGATTCCTGCAGAGGGTGGGATGTCTGTGCATTGATGATGCTGCTGAACACATCTGTTAAAGTCTAGGCCCGGGGGCCGGACACGGCCCTCCAGATCCTTTTTGTTATTTTGCGGTCCTTTTTAACTTATATCATTTTGACAAAACATATTTTTATGGAGTGTAAGATATTAAAAGTTATTTAAGATTTAAGTTGAATTTATTCTGGAATAATATTCCTGCATTTTTGTTATTCATAGTTACATCATAAAGTTACAGTTTTAAAGATTGGCATTCTGCTAGCTTTTTGGACTATTTTGGCATTTGTTAAGATTTTTTTAGGCTGTTTTGGACTTTATTTCATATTCACACACTGACTGTTTTGGCTTTTTTCTAGTTTTTTTTTGGTTTTTGAGTCAGGCTAATATTTACAGGCTTGCTGTTCTGGGTAATTTAGTTTTTTCCATTTTTTTTAAAGACTAATTTAGCATTAGGCTATTATTTTAGGTGGCTATCAACTTCAGCATTTTCCGCTTTCAGCAGGTGCTAAGGTGTGTTTTAGATTTTGGCCCCTTGTGGGGTTGGGTTTGACACCCCTGCTGTACAACATGCTGTCAAATGCGCAGACAGTATGAGGCCATCGGCACTGACAGGCCCGGCTGTGATGCTGGGCTCCACTGGGTCAGTTGGCCTGCAAACCAATGTTCTTACGTCATCAGAGCGCTGAGAGGGGGAGTTCAGATTTGTGGGAGTTTGCTTCAGGCTGGACTTGACTTTGCAGGGGGTTGGGGTGACATAGCTTTTACTGCAAAGCTGTACAGTGTTTGGTGTAACTAACTTGATAATCCTAGTTATATCTGACTCATCCTTCCCAGAGTTTATTCCGTAAAGATCAACTCTGAACAAAATTGTTTTTGTTAAAATGTTCTTGTGGAATTTTTCTGATAATGGAGGGCCTGTGTAAAGAAAAATTATCTTTAAACTGCATTTATGACTGTTTCTTCATTCAAATCATTGTGAATTTGTAGCCAATAAAACAATGTTGTTTGAAAAAGTGGTGCAGAAGCTACACTCTATAGCACAGAGGTTTCCTGCTCCATTCCATTTGGATGCAGACAAATAAATCCATGTACATCTTTGTTTTTCTCATCTGAGCTGGAATCTGGATCAAAACTGTACGCTCCAATATTGCTCTCCATTTTTGTTGCCCTAGTAATATCAGATAGGGGATTTGAGGGGCTGTAAACTAGTGGGAGATTGTAAATGGATGGTTGACGGGAAGTGGGGGTGGACTTAATCTCCCTTCACACCAAATGCAATTTGCACGTCATCCAGTTTCAATGTGAAGTCCGTGTACAGGTGTGGTCAGAGGTCCAACATCAGGTTCAACACGTCGGTCTGCAGAAACTATGTCCCAGAAAATTGACATAAGTATTTAGAATTTATCTAAAAACAGCAAATAAAAGATCACTGGGAACACTTTGAAAATAGATTAAATATGGTCTGAGTGGGACTTTAACAGAGAAGTGTTTTATATTTGATTGGACAGATTTTCCTGCTGTCTAAATAAGGCAAAACTGTTCTCATACTGTATCCTTTTTAAATGAAACCATTTTTACAGATAACGATATAATATATTTTACTTCAATTTGAAGGTCAAAGTATTTTTAATATTTATGTTTGGATCAGAGTTTGAGCTGAAATTTCAATTTTCTCTGCTGGCATTGTGCAGCGGATGAATGTCAGAGACTGGTAGAGTAGAAAGTGAGAAATCCTGAGAGGCGAGCTCAGTCTTTCCATCACTATTCTTTAATTATTTATTGTTCGTAGAGAGGACACCATGCCATGTTTGGGGAGCCAAACATTCTCCTTTCTTTCCAAAGCTTAAGACCTCTCACTTGTTTTTAAAGGCAGTTTTGGTCTCAGTCATAGTTTTGCTCCCTGTGGGACAAAGATTGTTAGTCTTTCTGAATGCTTCATGCAAAACAGATGGGCCTCTCTTTATGGTGGAAACCCACTTTTGGATTGAGGGTGTGAGCGTGTGGGGGATTTTTCAGCTAAATGTTTGAACAGCTGACAAAGGTTTACCATTTTTGACGACATGTTTTGCTGTGTTTCAGGGCTTTGCAGCATTTAGGCATATCCAAACTGGCTTTGGAACTGATACCTTAATCCTGCCTTGCAGCCGCGCCGTGAATAGAATGATTACAATGCACATCCTACTGTCAGCTCATAGTGTAGCACCAATGCAGGCTCTGATGTTCGTAACACCATCACAAGCTCCATAAAGGTGTCCCGAGAATGCAGATTACATTTACACACAGCTGCTCCTCCTCGGTTTTTGAAAAACTTCCATTTCATCTCACACTTCACTTGTTAAGACTCACAGTGAATTCTGACATTTGATTATGGCTTTGAAAATGCTTATTTCACTGTCTGATCCTGTCATATTGTGGTCTGAATGGGGTTTAGGCGGTGAATGTGATGTTCATATAGTTACATTCAAAAGTCTTTTGTAATTTATAGTTTAAAGTTGGTTCATGCTCTGCAAGACATTTGTACTTCCATGCAAGAAAACAAGAACATTGGAATTTAAATCATTTCAGACTGTCAGAACAGCTCAGGAGTGGAACTTCATGTGAATCCCATGCATTGCCATTAGGGCTTCTACAAACAATTATTTCAATAGTCGATTAATCACTGATTACTTTTTGATTAGTCGACTAATCGGGTCAGTTATAAACTGGATGTAAAACAGACATCTTAACCATCATTAGCTTTCAACTTGAAGCGTTATGCTAACGAAAAATAAAGACGATTAAGATAAGTTTGTTAAATATTTGATGAATCATTTAATGAATCAAACAGCTTCTATACTTCTTTATATAAATGGATATAAAACACACATCTTAACCATCATTAGCTTTAAACTAATTAAAAACTAGATATAAACAACTACCTGCGATAATAGTATTGTGAATGTTGTAGGCTGAAATTGATAGCTAAAATTTCTGAAGCTGATTGCCAGCTGAGACATTAGCTAAACTTTAAAATAACCTAAAAAACTAAATTAGCCAAAATAGCTAGTATGCAGCTGAAATATCAGCTAAACTTCAAATTAGCCTAAAAAACAGAAAAAATCCTAAATTAGCCAAAACAGCTAGCATGCAGTTGAAATGTTAGCTAAACTACCAAATAGCCTAAAAAAACTAATAAATGCCAAAATAATCCAAAAAGCTAGCAAAATGCCAATATAACTTTCAACTTTACTACACTCTAACTCCATATATTATAAAGTAACGACTAATCGACTATTAAATTGGTCGTCGACTATTTTAATAGTCGATTAGCCATTGATTAGTCGACTAATCGTGGCAGCCCTACTTCCTACAACTTCCTGCAACATCCTACAGACTTGGATTAGCGCCACTGCACACCTGTGTCAATGACAATAGCAGGCGCAGCATTAGAAAGCATGTACTGTAGTTTTGAGATAAACAAAAAAGTCTAATCGACCAGTAATTAGTCATCGACTATTTTAATAGTCGACATACTTGTACTGACCTAATATTCGGGATGTCCCGATCCGATCACGTGATCGGAAATCGGGCCCGATCACATGGTTGAAGACTCGATCGGAATCGGGCTCTGTTGTCCGATCAGGATCGGATATTTCATTTATGCTTATTATGATCAGCACTTTATATTTCAATTTTATTATTCCAGATAAATACTCCAGTAGAAGTCTGCATGTCATGAACAGATCACAAAATGTTATTCCCGGAAAACACATCAGAAAATGACAACAGTTCAAGCAGAAGACTGTTGTAAACACATCAATAAAAGCTAGCTAGCTGATCACGGAGTCAGACTTCCGGGATCAATAACTCTTTTGAAAACGCTTTAAACTGACATCTAGTGTCTGTAAACAACAACCACTAAAGACATTTCAACAGAAAAAGACAGAGTTTTGTTTCTTTTTAATGTTAAGCTCTTCGTGCTGCAGACAGATAGCTACAACATGCATGTAGCAGCTGCTAACTGCTACATGCTAGCGCCGTGATTTAACTCCTTAGGACCCGAGCTGTCCTTTGATATGCCTGTTTTATTTATCTGAAAGAGAAATAAAAGTTAACAAAATTAACTATTCTGATAATAAAACTGAAACTGTGATGTCTTAAGAGTTTAAACAGAAGTTGGGAAGAGAGGAAACGCAGGCATCTTTTCAGTTTGCATTACGAGGGTGGCTGTATTGATACGCTGCTTTCTGCTGATCTGATGGCAAATGTTTCTTCTCAGGTGATGTGACCACCAATAAATTAGAACAAATAAGACATTCTAGGACATAGTTTCTGCAGAGCGGCAGGAGTTCAGTAGAAATTCACCTTTGAGTTGTGGGCTGGGATCCGCCTGCCTTCCTTCCCCATTGCCGAGAGTTCTCTGTTTACGCACTATTCTGCTATCTTACAATCCCAAACTAACATTAGTGGCCCATCAAAAATAGCCAGCAATATTGGAGCTATCCAGTTGTACAGTTTTGACCCAGATTCCATTCCAGACGAGAAAACAAAGACGTTCATGGATCCATTTGCCCTTAAGTTGATTCATCAGAATGGAGCGGAGCATGGAGATTGTGGCCCGCCCACCGTGTTTTCTATAATAAGATTTTTTTTTCAAACTGCATTTTTTCGTCTGCTTCTGATTAACAATGATTGGAATAAAGAAATACTCAGAAATACAGTTTTAATCCTAATTTTCTTTACGTCATTGTCAGAAAAAATAGACATTTAGACATTACAAAAACATTAGAAAATGCTAAAAAAAAAAAATTATGTATTAAAGATCTGGCATTGACATGTTTCCATGTTTTATGTTACTATTCAGCCCCTTATTTTTAAGTCTTTCAGGTTGCAGGAAGCACCACTGTTGTTGTTTTTTTTTTCTTGTTTGTTTTTTTGTTATACTCAATATATATTTTTTCAGCAAGTTATTTATTCCACATAACTTTAAAATTCCCTCATAAGAATAAATGACAAAAGCTTAAAGGCTGATGTTCTTCAGGACCAACAACAAGAAGTTGACTCAGAAGTGATGATTTTTATATAAATTTTTATGTCTTCAGAGCTTTATTGTCACAGTTCAGTGTAAGCAAAGGGATAGGGCCCAGCAGCCGCAATGATGATAGGAATTAGTTTGACTTTTCACTTAATTTTTCTGGACGTAGTTATTGCCAAATCTAATATACGTATCTCTACAATATGAGTACGTAGAGATTCATACTCATCTTTCCATCCTGCTGGAATAAAGATGTAACAACTAACATTTTTAGGACGGGCTGGATTTTGGGAAATGTTTCAATACTATAACTCCAGCTTAAGTTTTTTCCAATAGTTAATAAATGCCAAATTTAGTATAATTAATTAAACTTGCCTTGCCGACGCAAAAACAGATTGGAGGAGGGAGCTTTACAAACACGTAGGATGTTCAATTGTTTCAGGGGAAACTTCTCCAGCTGTAAACTTTGCTGACATATTTACAAAAAACAGTCAGGACATTCCTCTTATCAAATATTTCTGGAGAATATGGAAAAAATGTTGTGCTGTGACAGATAAGAAACTGAGTTTTGTGGACATCTTTATAGCAGTAATGCTGTCCCTTTAAACATGGCGGTTCATATGATATTTACTGACTTTTACTGACTGCTGACTATGTTTCCCAGCAGGTTCCTTGAACCAGTACTGAGGTCTGAGGTTTCCAGAAAATAGAGCGTTAGACCTTTACCGTAGAAGAGTTTTTTCTTTTTTTTTGGGTGGAGTGGGGGGTGTTAATCAATCACTTTGGAATTTGTCTCTGTGAATTGCTTCAATTAATGCCCTTCTTAACCTAACCTTCTATAGTTTCCCTGACTTGGGACCAGCATATATAAAGACTGGAGGCTGTCCCAATGTGGATGCAGTAACTTAGAGTTGTCTTGTCCCAGAGGGTTCTCAGGAGAAGACTGCCTTCTTTTTGGAGTCCTTTGAATTGTTACCTTGGAATATAATCAGGCTGACATTAAAGTAAAAAAGAGGAACCATTGATTTGGGAGCTTGACTGTGTCGTGTATGAAATCCTTCCCTAATCCCTGACTACACAAAAACGATATAGTGCGGGACTATATGGTGCAGGACTATATAGTGGCCTGGATTTTACAGGCAATTCAGACACGATGCTCACTACTTTTCTTTTGTTTTTCCAAATGCCGGATATGATCTCAATGATTTCACGAACTCAAAACAAATCGATACGAACATTTCACGACGTTTATTTATGACTCCACTTTGTTTTAATTGTGAAAATCTGGATGATTTATTCAAAAATTACATTGAAATATGTTTTTCTTTGTTCTAAATAGTTCGACCGCAATGCATTGTGGTCCATATTCGCTAATCTAGTGAGCATCAATGGATGCTAGTTTTTTCAAAGATTTCTGGGAAATTTCTAGTGCACTCGATTTTGGAATTATTAGACTTGGACGGCACTAGAAAATGCTGAACGCACATTACAGTGCACTATGTAGTGATGGACGGGGCGGCGGGGGGGATTCAGACATAGCTTTTGGATACTCTGCACAGCAGGTTGTGTAGTAGGCTCCATGGACTACAAGAAGATCAATTCATTCACTGTTCTTCTTTCTGCGGTCCTCCCATATGGAGCTATATTAATTATTTGAAACCCAAGTTAGACATCCTACATTCTTTTTTTTCAGGTTTCAAAACTTTTTCTTTTTCAGTTTCAAATCTTTTCTTCACTTTAGCTTTTTTTTGTGTTCCAATCTGAACATTTCAGTTTCAAAACTTTTGGCCCCGTTTTCGCCGACGCGAAGGACCAACCAAAATCAATAAGGTTGGTAACTTCAGTCCCGGTGAACTCATTGACTCTGAGAACTGTGGTAGTTACGGTCAGAAAATGGCTGTATTGCTTGTACTATCATAGTCTGAAGTTGTCCCAAGACGGGTGTAAAAAGAAGAGTTCTATCGCGCACAAACCAGGCATCCAAAACGCTGTTCTAGCCCGTTCAACGCGCAGTTTTATAATGGCAAAAAGTTTTGGCTAATCACCAATATTTTTTTTTCAAAACATTTTTATTTGGGTGAATATTTATGGCCCCCATACTCCCATACCTTGGTGCATGTGAAAACAGTTGTGACTTTGTTAATCATCAGGAGTTCTTCTTTTGATCTTCTTAAAGACCTCTCCACTAAAAATAGTTTTTGGGTTTTTTTTTTTAGCTTGTTCTTGTAGCATTTTTCTCATAACAGAGGACTTTCAGAGTAATTTATGATTAAAACTGTGTTTCTCAGTATTTCTTAATTCAAATTGCGTTGGATGGGAAAACCGGATGCTAGAAAAGCCTGGGGCTGCTGACGCTACTACTGATTGGGCGGGCCAAAGTCCCTCTTACCACTCCCATCCTCTGCCCCCTTGGGCGCATTCATTTTCCCTCGTCTAAGCTGCCCTCTGGCTCTAAACCATGTGTCGATCTGGCCCTCGGGTAATTATATCCAGCTCTCCAGATCAGTTTATCTTTTTGTTATTGATGGCCCGATGTTATCTTGCGCTTATTTTTAACTTGTATAAATTTGACTAAAAATATTTTCATGGAGAGTAAAATATTGAAAGACATTTAGGGTTTAAGTTGATTTATTCTAGAACAATATTACTGTCTGTTATAATTATATTTTTATTAAAAAGTTGCAGATTTAAAGTTTTAAAATTTGTCCTTCTGCTAGCTTTTTGGCATTTACTAAGATTTTTTAGGCTGTTTTAGAGTTTAGCAAATATTTCAGCTACATGCTAGCTGCTTTGGCTAATTCATGGTCTTCTTTTTAAGTTTTTTAGGGTGTTTTGGAGTAAGGCTAACATTTACATGCTACCTGTTATGGCTGATTTAGGATTATTTCAGTTATTTAGGAGATTTGGAAGTTTAGTTATTTTTTCAGCTACATGCTAGCTGTTTAGGCTAACCTTTTTTTTTTTGGCTAATTTGGCATTTAGCTAATATTTTACTTGGCTATCAGCTTCAGCGTTTTCAGATGTCAGCTTCAGCTTTTTTAGCTATCGATTTCAGCATCTTCAGCTATCAGCACTAGCATCTTCAGCTGCCAATTCAGCTTACAGCATTCACACTAGCAAGTTTTAAAGTATTAAAAATTTAGTTTTAGAGTGTTCAATAAATGTTTCTCCTGTTCGGCCCGTGACCAAGGGTGTATCATAGATTTTGGCCCTTGTGCGATTAAGTTTGACACCCTTTTTCTAAACTTACCGGCTTGATTGATCCAATGTTGCTTGCGATTCTTTTTTTTTTTTTTTTTTCGCCACTAATACTAGCAAGGGGCTTTCAACTGCACAGTCATAATTAAATGATCACTGGGAACGATTTTACAAAAGAAAAAAATGTGGTTGGAGTGGTACTTTAAATAAGTGTTGAATGAAGAAATGAAGATGTTTTGGTAAAAGATGATTCTCTTCCCCGTCTGAACTCTCTGGAACCTGTTTTTTTTAATGTCTGGTTTGATGCAGAACATTAGTTTGACCCTTGTGTACAAGTGAAGCCTCTTTCCACAACCACAGGAAGTGTCTTCAGATGTGGAAACTCCTCCCTGTGTAATTTTGAGTTCAGGAAACCTAATTGGAAAAACATAAAACACGTTACTTCAGTTTTATTGCCGCTTGTTTTCTTGGGTTCTTACTCAAAGCTTGAGTGGGTTTACGGAGGTCGAGAATCAGAGAAGCGGGCTGCTCTGAGTATTGGAACGTATCAGTACTGTTATCTTCAGAGGCTGGACTCCGTTCCAGTTGTGTGTAATGTTTCTGCTGCGTACAGGCTTGTTGTTGGGCTTGTAAACCTGACAGACCGGCTGGTTGGTTTTCACTCCTGGATTATGATCTCATGCTCATGCGCTGGGTGTGTTTGATGGAAAAGGGAGCTCTTGAAGTAAGAATACAAAAGTCATTTTGGATGGGAAGAGCTAACCACCAAGTATTTGGAGATTTATACAAAAACTAAGTTTCCCTTTTCAGTCACTAAGAACACGTCTTATGTTTTGTTCCCTGGCTATTTGCTGTGCTGACAAAGCCTTTGTCAGAGAGATGTTTTGACTCTTTTGATTTGACTGTAGTCTTTGTGTGCGTTTCTGTGGAGGCCTCTTTTAATTCTCACTGTTAACGTGATGAACTATAAAATCATCACACACTCAGACGCACAGTCGTGTTCGTACCTGTGCCTGCAGTGCTTTTGTTGTGTGTTTTTGTGTGTCTGCGGCCTGCTCTGTTGTGCTGTGTGAGCTGTGGTGTGACAGCTCCTGCATCATCTTAGTAACAGTGAAGGAAAGGGCGCTGTGCAAACGCATGAGGCCGAGCGGTGTAGCATGTTGTTCCTCACAGTTGTCAGTCAGCTGATTTGAGGATTGCGGCTTCCCGTGAGTAAACGGGTAGATATTCGACTCTAATGTCTCTCTTTGATCTGAGTGAATTGCTGAAAGGGAACAGCAGCAGTTCCCTGAAAACATCTCTTTTATTTACTGACACGTCAAGTCACAGCTTCTCTTGGAACAGCTTCTCTTCAAGTTTCACCTTTTCTGGTGGAGTTTCCCAGTCTCAACAGGCTTTTGTGAAGATGGCAGCTGAACTCCGGTGATTGCTCAATGACAAATCTTCAGCTGTATTTTTGTCCTGTGTTTGTCAGGTTTCTGTCACAGCAGACTTCAAATGCATCCAGATGCTGTGACAGATATAAACAAACTTCAGTGACGCTGACTTCACATATTTTAAGCGTTACTTTCGTTATACCTCATTACTAGAGACCTGCTCTGAAAAAAATTCTAGTTTTGGGGTATTCAAATTGTTCTTTTGGCCTTTTTCTGATGATGGAGGAAAAATATTAAGAAACTTAAGCTTAAAATATAGGGGTGCAACGGACCACAAAAATCACTGTTCGGATCGTGTCATGGTTTTTTTAGGGTCATGGTTAGGATTGTTTTTCGGATCTATAGTAGCCTATAACTACTTTTTTGACAAGTTTTAAAATATACATTTGAGAAAACATATATAAACAAATATATAAATAGATGAAGTTTCTGATTATATTTACATGTCTTGAGACCAAATCTGCAAAAACTGCAAGAAAAGAAAGCTTAATATGCAAACCTCCCACCCCCAATGTCCAAATTAAATCTTTTTATCTTTTTCGGGGATTAATTGTAGTATTGAAGATAACTATGGGAAAATACTTAAATATTTCAAATATTTATCCAAATGTGCAGGTGAGGTACGTCCACTTTTCTTGTCCATTTTTTATCCCTTTGGCTTGCCGTACTGCCTTCCCCTGATGGCACATATCAGTTGCAGCCGCTGCTCTTCACCGGGAGATCTGAACCAAGAGATAGAGATGTGCATTGTTACTTTTAAAAAGAAATAAATCTTTCAGTATCCATATCATTCATGACGAGTTTGAGAAAAGTTTTTTTATGGAAGCTCCTCCCACTTGCAGCACAAGCTTCAGGTTAATAGACTTTTGGATAACCGTCAAGCTGCAACTTTGGCACATTTTAAAACAGAGACAGTGTACAGTCCATGAATTTAATGTAAATGTTTTTATTCAAATCATTGTGTAAGCCTGATGAGGCAAATTTTCTTTAAGATATTGGGCTATATAAATAAAATTGAATTGAATTGAATTAAGCGCAAAAATGTAGCTTGAAAAAGCTTGTAACTGTGACATAGAAGCCACAATCTGAAAACCACTCACACTTACATCAAATAGATCCTTGTATCACTTTGTTTTCCTCTGAGATGGTGGGAGAGTGCATAAACAGAGCACTCAGTTATGAGTGACAGGAACGGGAACGGGGTTGCTTTGCGCCAGTGGTTCCAAGTGAATTTCTATTGAAAAACCTGCCGCTTTCCAGAAACTACGTCCTGGAAAACGACACTGGTTTTTAGTTTTTGGCAAAAAACAGCATAATAATAATTAAAAGTCCACTGGGAACACTTTGAAAATTGATCGGAGTGGGACTTGAAGATATTGAAGTTTGATTTAGCTACATGCTTGCTTAAGCCATCAGTAGCGCCAATCAGCTTAATCTATATATATCTTTCTTGGTTAATTATTTTGAAAGCAGTGAAAAACATCAACTACCAAACTAATCTGGATTATAGATTTAAAGCTGATAACATATCCCCGAGTAGTACTGCTTATGAAGGCAATCTAAATGGATGTATCTTGTGTGTCAGGTTTTGGGAGCTGCACAGATCATTTCTAGGTCAGTGGCTGTCAAAGGGCTGAAGTTGCATGCCATTTTTATCTCGCCTCGACACAGATTGACTAAAAGCCCCCTTTTTTTTCTGCCACAGAAAAGTGTCATCAGTGAGCAGAGTTCTTGACTGAATTACTCTTCCGTTTTTTGTATAAAATTGTTTGACTTTGCTGTCATTCTCAGAAGTCTATAATTGCAGATTTAGAAGAGTCTGACTTGTTTTTTGAAATGTTTTTTTAAACCCTCTTGGTTCAAGTTTTTTGTGCGATATAAATGTTGAACTGTATTTTTAAATTTTTTTTTTTTATTTATCCCTCCAAAAATAGTGTATCATATTTCGTGTCACTTTTGTCAGTTGCGTCATCAATAATCGCCAGTCAGCTAGCGCGGAGCTTCCAGCGCTTGAATATTTATAACAGTAGTTTTATAACTTTAAAAAGGTCATTCTTCAGCAAAAATTCATACTTACGTTTAAATGTAAAGGTCTGTGGTTCAGAGCGCACACACATGAAGAAAAGCGCTTCTCAGGTTTACCCTCGCGGGGAGGACTCTATATCCCTCCGTTTGGAGGGCCGGATTTAAAAAATAAATTTCCTGGGTAAACTTGATCTTAAACTCCCCCTTCAAATGGAGGGGAAGGGAGAAGGGAAGAATTCGGATTGGGCCTTTCTGATTTTAGGGCAACCTTTTGTTGGTATTTGAATAATGCACATCCCATTTTATGAACTTTTCAGAAAAATGAGAAAAGCACACGATATCCTGTGATTTATTTGGTCACCTTTTGTTTTTGCCTTTTCCTAATTTTAGATTTGGTGTCTTCCAGGGAGGTGATACAGGGTGAAGCTGGCCGGTCTGCTCCAGCTCCGAGAGCATCGAGGGGACGGATAGAGATCCAGAGAGAAGCACTTCCTGGAACGGAGCCTCAGACCCGCTGACAAGCAGAACCGGAATGATATCTTGATCCTTTTTCCTGAAAGTAACAGCGTTGGAGATGAGTGAGGGGGTATAATGGCCAAGAACAAGGATGCACGCCCCCCAACGTTTGCCGTCAGCGTGGTTGGCCTCTCGGGGACAGAAAAAGAGAAGGGCAACTGCGGTGTGGGCAAGTCCTGCCTGTGTAACCGGTATGTGCGCCCTAACGCGGACAGTTACCACTCCGAGCACACCTCAGTGCTCAGCACAATAGACTTTGGGGGGCGTGTTGTCAACAATGACCACTTTCTGTACTGGGGGGAGGTGTCCCATCGAGTGGATGAGGGTCTGGAGTACAAAATCCACATCATCGAACAAACAGAGTTCATAGATGACCAGACGTTTCTTCCACATCGGAGTACAAACCTGCAGCCGTACACCAAACGAGCCGCAGCAACAAAGCTTCAGTCGGCAGAGAAGCTGATGTACATCTGCACTGACCAGCTGGGCCTGGAACAGGACTTTGACCAGAAGCAGATGCCTGATGGGAAACTGAACATCGATGGCTTTGTCCTCTGTGTTGACGTCAGCAAGGGCTGCAATCGGAAGTTTGATGACCAAATGAAGTTTGTTAACAGCCTCTACTCTCAGATTGTAAAGTCAAAGAAACCCATTGTTGTCGCTGCCACTAAATGTGACGAGTGTGTGGACCAGCATCTGAGGGACCTGCAGGCTTTTGTTGCCAACAAGAAGAATGTAATGCTTATTGAAACGTCAGCCCGATGCAACGTCAACATAGAGCTCTGTTTCAGTGCACTTACTCAGCAGCTTGATAAAACTAGAGGAAAGCCAAAAACTGTGCCATACTTGGAGGCCTACAAGGTCCAGCGACAGTTAGTGGCCTCTGTAACAGACAAGTATGAAAAGATGATAACAAACACAGTGAGAGATTACCACACCACCTGGAAAACTGTGACAAGTCTTCTGAAAGGGCAAATAGACTATCAGGAGTTCATCACCTTGGAGGGCTCCAGGAAAGCACACAACATGTTCACAAAGCACATTGCACAACTGAGGCAGGAACACATTAGAAAGAGGAGGGAGGAATACCTGACAACACTGCCAAAAACCCTCAACAACCTCTTCAATAACCTGGAAGAGGTTGAACAACTCTCGTGGCACGAGGCACAGAGCATAATCCGCAACCGCTCTGACTTCCAGTGCTGGTTCGTCTTACTGGAGCAGACTCCATGGGACGAGACGGACCACGTTGACAGCAGCGACCGCCGGATACCCTTCGACCTCCTCAACACATTTGATGCAGAGAGGATTTACCATAACCACGTCCAGCACCTAGTGTCAGAGAAAAGACGGATGGATATGAACGAGCGGTTCAAAAAGACACTAGAAAGGGTTCATTTTATCACCCCCGGACAGTCTTGGGAGGAAGTCATGTGCTTTGTCATGGAGGACGAGGCCTACAAGTACATCACAGAATCAGATAGGAGAGATATTTACTGTCGACACCAACAGGAAATAGTTGAAAGGGCCAAAGAGGATTTTCAGGAAATGCTTTTCGAGCACGCTGAGCTGTTTTATGACTTGGACCTGAATGCGACCCCGAGCTGCGACAAGATGACAGAAATTCATAGTGTGCTGAGTGAGGAGCCCAGATACAGAGCGCTGCAGAAGCTGGCCCCAGACAGAGAGTCGCTTCTTCTCAAACACATTGGGTTCGTGTACCACCCCACAAAGGAGACATGCCTGAGTGGGCAGAACTGTGTAGACATTAAAGTGGAGCAGGTTTTGATGAACAGGCTGGTGCAGCTCGACCACGGGCACTCAAATTTCTACTACAGCAGCGCCAGCATTGACAAGATCAACCTCTGCCTCCTGGGAAAAGAGGGTCTGTCACAGGAACTGGCCAATGAGATCAGAGCTCAGTCCACAGATGATGAATACACCCTTGATGGCAAAATTTACGAACTGGAGCTTCTCTCCGTGGACGTCAACTCCACGCTGCTTTTCAGCCACACGTGGTTAGCTACTTTTAAACCACACGGCTGTTTTTGCGTCTTTAACTCCATTGAGTCGCTAAACTCCATCGGAGATTGCATAGGCCGAATCAGAGCCGAGCTAATGCAGAGTCGAAGAGAGAAATTTGCTCCTCCTCTGACTTTTATCCTCATTCTCGCAAATCAGAGGGACAGTGTTTGCAAAAACATACCTATTCTTAGGCACCAGGGTCAACAGCTAGCAAACAAGCTGCAGTGCACCTTTGTTGATATCCCCTCTGGAGCATTCCCTCGGAAATTCACTGAATTCCAAATCAAGCAGGGTCTGAGAGCAGTGTTGGAGGGACTCAAACACAATGTTGACGTCTTTGCTCCACTGCCATGTATAAAAGACATGGCAGAGACAGACCTCAGGATAGTCATGTGCGCCATGTGCTGGGATCCCTTCAGCGTTGATCTCATCCTCTCACCTTTCCTCGACTCCCACTGCTGCAGTGCCGGTCCGCCAGGTCAGAGCAACACCCTGATACTGGACAAGATCATTGGAGACAGTCGGAGGAGGATCCAAGTCACTGTGCTCTCCTACCACTCTGCTATAGGGGTCCGTAAAGACGAGCTGGTTCATGGTTACATTCTGGTTTACTCTGCCAAACGCAAAGCCTCCATGGCAACTCTGCGGGCCTTCCTGGCTGAAGTCCACGATGTGATCCCTGTCCAGATGGTGGCAATTACAGACAGCCAGGCAGATTTTTTTGAGAACGATTCCATCAAAGAGCTGATGACGGAGGGGGAGCACATCGCCACAGAGATCACCGCCAAGTTTACAGCCCTTTACTCGCTGTCGCACTATCACCGGCAGACAGAGGTGTTCACACCCTTCTTTAACGAAGTGCTGGAGAAGAAACTGAGCATTGAGAGCTCATTCCTGTTTGACAGCTCATCACGGGAGTGCACCACTGGAGCCAGCGAGGAGGTCTTCCCCACATCACCACACAGCCGCTCCCCTGCTTACAACAGTTACTACCCAGAGTCAGATGAAGACAACGAGGCCCCCCCGCCTTACAGTCCAATCGGCGATGATGTTCAGCTTCTCCCTACGCCCAGCGATAGAGCCAAGTACCGGATTGACCTAGAAGGGAATGAATACCCAGTTCACAGCACACCAGTTGGAGACTATGAACGTAACCACAAAGTGCCTCCACCTGTTCGGCCCAAACCAGTTCTCCCTAAGCCTAGTGTGAAGAAGTTGGACCCTAACTTGCTGAAAACCATTGAGGCTGGCATGCGGAGCAACCGCAGGCCGCAGCGTGGTCCAGTCACCGAGGATGTGGAAGCATCAGACAACTATGCAGATCCTGTGGATACCCTGCTAAAGTCCAGAGGAATCCACAATGATGACATTTATGCAGTGCCTGAGGATGCACACAGCCGTCTGGTCAAAATTAAACACTCCTTTGGGCTGCATGGCCTCCAAGGAGAGGAAGAAAATGGATTTGATCGGAGGTCTCAGGCTGGCAGGCGGCCATCCAAATACAAGCATCGTTCTAAAATTCTGTTCAGTAAGACGAAGGCCTACCAAAGTAGATTCCAGTCGGACAGCGATGGGGAAGAGTCGTGTCCCGCCACACAGAAAAAGAAAAAGGGAAGAACCCACAGAGGCAGTGAAGAAGACCCGTTACTCTCCCCAGCTGACCCCTGGAAAGGTGGGATAGACAACCCTGCCATCACCTCTGACCCTGAACAAGAGGAGAAGAAGATGAAAAAGAAGAAGGCCCCTAAGACCCCAAAGGAGCAGAAAAAGGTAAGAAAATTACTCCTTCTCTTTGTTGTAAACAATTATACCTACCATCCAATTTGAGCTCTTTTAAAATTGTTCCCATTGATCTTTTAACTATGATTATGCTGTTCTCCAAATCACTGGTGTTTTCTTGGACATAGTTCTTGTTGTGGCTGCTCTGCATATTTTAGTACGTTACAACTACCATATTTTTCAATCAGCATTTTTCTTATCTGCTCCTGATTGACAACAATTTGAAAAAGGAAATACCCAGAAACTGGATTTTTAAGCTTACCCCATATGAACCCAGACTCATTTTCCCAAAAAGGAATATTATGTGGGATACACAACAGACCAACTGGTTCACAGAAAACATTTCTGATGTTCTTTTGTTACACTAATGTCCCCATGGGTTCCTTCCTATGGGGTAATTATTTGTTTAAATGTCCTCATCATCGTAAACATAGTAAAGCATAAACAGAGACACTGATAAGATATGAAATACAAATACAAAAATTTGGCTTGATACTGACCAAACAATATATTGGGGACCTGTGTACATCAGCGACCCCCTCACTAATGTTCACAGATGACGCTAATATAGCTAACTTTTACCCTTTAGTACCTGAGCTTTAGTTCCAGTAATGATGTCCTTTGAACTCTTACAGAAAGAAGGAAAGAAACTTTGCTCTGACACTTCAGTGTTTATGCAGTCAATGTAACCTACTGTAGCTGATTCAAAGTGTATTACATGTCGGCTCAAAGCTTCTTTTCTCTGCGTTAGAATCAGTTGGAATTACGTTAGTTGCATAAAACAGGGGTGTCAAACTCAATTGTACAAGGGGCCAAAATTCAAAACAGACCTGAGGTCGGGGGCCAAACAGGATAAACATTTGTTGAACTCTCTAAAACTACATTTTTAAATCTTTAAAACTGCTGACAGCTTAAGATGCTGAAATTGATTGCTAAAAACAGTACACTAATTCTGATAGCTGAAAATGCTGAAGTTAATAGCCAGCTATAATATTAGCTAAATGCCAAATTAGCATAGAAAACAAAACTGAGGTTAGCCGAAACAGCTAGCACGTACCGGTAGTTAAAAAATAGTTAAACTTAAAAATATCCTATAAAAAAAGAGAAAAAACTTAATTTAGCCAAAAGAGCTAGCATGTAGCTGAGATATTAGCTAAACCCCATAAGAGCTAAAAAAATCTTAGTAAATGCCAAAATAGTCCAAACAGCTAGCAGAATACCAATTTTTAGAACTTTAAAAATATAATTTAAATAGACAGGACTTTTATTTCAGAATATATCAAATTAAACCTTAAATAACTTAGTATTTTACTTTCCATAAAAATTATTTTGTCAAAATTATTCAAGTTAAACATAAGCGCAAGATGACATTGGTCCATTTATAATAATAATATAAATGATCTGGATAGAATCACACATGCGGCGCAGGAGATCAGAGAGTTATTGAAGTTCAACGAGCTAGCGACAGCTCCTTTGTTAAAGGCTTCAAACCAAAGCCTGAATACACAGCTGTAGATGACGACAGGAAGTCATGTGTGCATGAGCATTGTGGAAACTTACTAAAAAATAAGTTTAATATCTGAACGGCCCCAGAAGTTGGAGTTGAAATTGAGTCTGAAAAAGTTGCAGCAAGTGGCATGCTGATAAAAGATGCTCCGTTTCATAATCCTAGATCCTTCTCTGGCTCTTAAGAAAGTTTGCTTGTGACCTCCAAGCACTTCTACAAATGTGGAAATAATTGCTTTTGATTCAGCTGTCATTATGTCACTTCTCATAAATGTAATATACTTAGCAGAGGTATTGTGTGTATCGGAGGACAAACACGTTGCTGTCACTTTAGTGTGTGTCAACTGCATGGACTTCAGTCAGGTAATGAGTGGAGAAAACATATTACTTAGCTATGCATCAGTGATGATCCCAGCATGATGATTTGTCAGTTTCCTCAAACACGCTTCAGCAGACATTCTTGCCTGAGAGCTGGGGGGCCCACTGACACAAATCAGATAACTTTGCAAATCAGTGGAGAAACATCCTCTGGCACTACACGGGCTCCATGAATGCAGGGCATTGTTGGAACACTGCAAATGTCTCTGCTAATCAAGGAAGCAAAAGAAGAAGAAGAGGCCACAAAGTGGAAGGTGTTTAATCTCTGTCCTGACCAATTACAGAGAAGTGAGCGCTGCTGCGAGCGGGACAACACTTAAGAGCAGGAATCAGAGCTTGCTCAGCACCCTGATGTTTGTCCCAGCTTTGGTCTCAAAGAAACACCCGCTTTCTTTTCTTCTCTCACATGAACCCTCCTCGTCTTTCACCCCCTCTCTTCTTTCATCCCACTCCAGTTCCCTCTGATCTATTCCCTGATTGCCATTCTTTTCCTCTGATATTTCTGCCTCCTCTTCCATCTTCACTGTCCCTCGTGTTTAGTTCTTTTTCATTTTTCATTCCCTTTTCTCCTCTTCTGATGCAGTATCTTTTTGTTTTTTCAGCACCAATCTTCTCCAGCACTATTTCTACAATGTTGTTGTTTTAAAGCGTGCTGCTTCTCCTCCGTCTCGCCCAGTCTGCTAATGTTTTGATCTCCTTGTTTTTTCTTCAGCACAAATCGTCCAAACCCCCTAAGCCTCTGTACCCACCCACCCGGAGAACATGGGAAAGTAACTACTTCGGTGTTCCGCTGCAGAATCTGGTGACCCCGGAGCATCCCATCCCTCTCTTCATTGAGAAATGTGTGGACTATATTGAACGCACGGGTAAGTGTTTGCTCCTTCAGTGAAAGCTGGACGGTCACGTTCACCTCGGATCTTTAAAAGCTTTTTCTAGCAGCTGCTGCTGTTTTTTTTTTTTTTTTTTGACACCTTTCCGATGGGGGTTAAACACATGAAGGAAATGAAAACGAAGGCTACCTGCCAAACACGTTTGTCTTCTGCTGACAGTCAGACAGTCAGACCTGGTTTCTGGCCAAAACTCAACAGGAATGATTGTGAGAAAAATCATAGATGGAGATCCAGAGGCATGAACATCATCACAGAGACGTTATATATGTCCTCCATCATGAGAAAGAACGCTACAAACACAATTTTCATTGGAGTGGGTCTTTAAAACAAATAGCAATTTTTTTTTCAGTGTTTTTTATGCAAAAGATTTTATCCTTTAAATACCAAAGATAATAATCAAATCATTAAATAATTAGTTTATGTAAAAGGAAAAAAAAATCAAGGCAGACTTGAAGAGTTTGGCTTTAATAAAAGCTCCAGCTGCATTTTTCTCAGGATTTGATATTTTAATGAGAAAAACTCCATCAGTCTTCTATGTTGAGTCACAAGTTCAATAGAGAGTCATTATGAAATACAACAGAGGCAGAATTTCATGCTGCCACTGACCTCAACAATCATCTATTTCAATAAACTGTAGTTTGATCCTTGTGTTTCTCAAAGGATGTCAGATGTTGATCATGCTGTGCTCATAATGCCTTCATAAAGACTTAAAGCAGCTTTTTTAATTGTTCGGTGCAGAACAAATTGCACCACGGACGTCATGACGGAAAAACCTCAGAAATATGATTATGCAATCAAATCATTTCAACAAAATAACAGAGAAAGGCAGAAAAGTCATGTCCACGCAGAGATGGAGAGGTTGTCGGGTCAAAGCCTCTATAATGGGACCCATGCGTTTCTGCCTGGCTCTCAGCATCAAGCGTTGGTTTGAGGCGGTAAAAGACCAGATGGTTCCTGAGCGTGGCTGTGACTGCCGCTCGCCGCCGCCTCAGAGGATGGGTCAGATGTGGAGAGCAGATTTCACACTTTCAGCCCAGGGACTCTTTCTTCTGAGGATTCAACTCCAACTGTTTGGACTTCATAATTTTCACAATTTTGAAAGTTTTATGTTTTTTCCCAAACGGTCCAACAGTTTTCAGCCGCATGATTAATGCAGTCAAGGACATGTAAAGCCACGGCTGGTGCATTCTGGGTACTTTTTTCCCAGCTTTAAAAATATCCAGCCAGCTAATGTTGCTTCTTTTTCTTTCTGACCACTGAAATAAATCATTTATTTACAATCAATAATTTATCAGTTTGATGTATTATATATTCATGCATGCTAAAGTGATCTTTTTCACAAGTAATGCTTTAAAGAAGCTGTGGGAAGTAAAAGCATCTCCTGCTGGAAAACTACAAAGTTTGTTTTTAGCTGTATTCCGCTCTAGAATCTGTGGGTACATCATACTTGTTTTCACACTTTGGATTTTTGTGAGTTTTTATTGCATTACAGAAACTGTAAGTTACTGCATTTATGAAAGTTGAATATAGACTCTCTTATTGTCAAGATTAGAGGGAGTGATTTTGGATTATTCCTCTGAAAAATAGAGTCCTGTTTGTCGCTAGGTTGTTGAAAATCCCTTTTGAATATGTTTGACGTTTAGCTGGACGTGCGCGGGCATGCTGCGAGCTGCCAACCAAACTTCAGCTTAATTCCAGTGCTGTGCGTGTGCGTGTGCCTGCCAGCTTACAGTGATGTGTTTGAGGTTTCATCGGCACTGGAGTAGACCGCTCTTGTCTGCCGGTGGGTTTAGCAACTTTTTCCCTTTCCCTTTTTCTGGAATGTAGTTTCTCACAGAGACAGCATCTTTCTCTTCTCTAGGATCTTTGATGTCTTGACAGTTTCGGGGCATTTGCAACTCCCTAAAATGGAAATAACCTTTCAGTTGGTGGCGTGTTCCAGTGGATTTATGCGTGTGAGGCGAGTGCGGGTGAGCAGAACCTCAGTTCCCATGTGTCCTCCAGTTCTGCGTTATCCCTTCCATCTGTGGTCGGTGCTTTGGGGTCTTTAGCGTCTTTACTCAAGAGCTTTGCTGAATTTGTTTCATGAGGCTGAAATGCAACAAACACAGAGGGTGTTGAACTGAACACATATCCATGGTCTTACAATGCAAATACAAACACTGATGATTGGTGCAGGCGGGTTGCAGGGAACACCAGTCTGTGAAGACAATTATAAAGACTACATTTTCAATAATAAGTTATTTGAGCTTCTGTCAAATGTAATTTTTTTTTAAATGTAAGTTTTTTTGAGAAATGTTAGATTCTTTTTTTATTTTTCCCTTTGTTCATGCCAAAAAATATACATAATTCATATTTATTATTTAAAAAAAGATGTTCATAGATGCCAATCAAAATTTCTTAAAGCCTAAAGTAAGACTTTGCGGCTTCTTCTAGGTCTTGATCAGTAGAAAACGGGTCCAAATGGCTCTTTTACTGTTGAAGGTTGCCGACCTCTGACCTAGGCTCTCATTAGGTATTGGAATATCAGCCAATCTATCTCAAAAGTTTTGGTTTGATGTAGAACAGAACAGAAAGTTGAAAAAGTTGTGATGTTGTATTCCTTTAATCGTTGATCTTCCAGATCTTCACATACGGCTCTGGTGCAACAGGGTCAAACTCCAGGCCTCCAGGGCTGATGTTTCTGCTTGTTTAGCAACTAATCCAGCCCTTGTTGTCAAAACACACCCGATCCAGGTAATTGACAGCAGGTATTGCAGGGATCTCTGAAAGCACGGCAGGATTCTGGCCCTCCAGACCTGGAGTTTGACACCCCCATGATCTCATGAGGATTTCTGAAAGGAAACCTGTAGCTTTAGCAGTGGTAGAACCTTGGATTACAGGTGTTGTTCCCGCACTGCCTGCCTATGTGTTTAGGTGCCCTCGGCATCGTACTAAACCTCGCATTGCTGGTGGTCAGCACTTTTAGAGTTTCTTTTCTTCCACTGGTCTGTAATTGAACTATGGGACAGTGATTGGTAAATGCTTGGAAACTTTAAAGAAGGTAAATTATAGTATTTATTAGTATTTAAGTGACTATATTTGATCCTTTTTTTATTGTCAACATTGCCAGGATTAAATTGACAAGCACAAAACAAACAAAGAAATATTTACAGAAAAAAAAAATCAGTTTATCTTAAATCATGTTAAATTCTATGAAACAATAACACATTATTATGAATTACAGATGCTCATTTATATACTTTACATGAAACAAGAAGATGCAACAATGTGCACACTCCATCATTTAGCACTTGGATGTGGAGGAAGGTGGAGGAGAGGCTGATTGACAGCAGCATTCTGGGTCATCTCCTCCCTTTGCTGGGCTCCTGCTCCAACGTGCTGCTGCATCAATCATGGAGATGCAGCCGGACATTATTTAGAAGAATATTAAAGGGCTTTATTTCTAACTCCTTATTGAAGAATTGTTGATATTTAATAAAATGGTGAAGGAGTTTTCTCGGTATAGCGTTAATAAAACCTCGATTTCTTAAATGGAAAACATTTTTGTTTATATTATAATACTGACTTAAATCTTATCTATGAATGTGTCAAAAACTTTTCAAAGTAGTTAAGAGATGATCCTGCTCTTGTAATACATAACACAGGAGGGAATCATGAATTTCAGAGTGCTCTCTAATGCTCGACACTAATGCAGATTCTTCATATTTGATAACCCAGGCTTCCTGCCTGACAGCTGAACTAGAAAATCCATGAAATATTCCAGCTTTTACCAAATGAAACCAGTTATTTTCATGTTGTACATTTTTTGTTCTCGTACAGGGGTGTCAAACTCAATCACACAAAGGGCCAAAATCCAAAACACACCTTAGGATAAACTTTTTTTGAACACTCTAGAACTACATTTTTAAAACTTAAAACCTTAACTTATGAACTAGATATATAGCATTACTTGCAATAATGCTAGTGGGAATGCAGTAAGTTTTGCCACTGAAGATGCTAGTGCTGATAGCTGAAGATGCTGAAAATGATTGATCAATTCGCTGAAGCTGATATCTGAATTCACTGAAGTTAATAGCTGAAAACGCAGAAGCTAGCTAAAATATTAGCTAAACTCCAAAGCAGCCTAAAAAACTTAAAAAAGCCTAAGTTACCCAAAACAGCTAGCATGTAGCTGAAATATTAGCAAAACTCCAAAATGGACTCAAAAATCTTTGTAAATGCTAAAATCGTCCAAAAAGTTAGCAGAACGCCAATGTTTAAAACTTAAAAACCGTAACTTTTTAACATAATTATAAATAATGAAAAGATAGTAATATTATTCCAAAAATAAATCAACTTAAACCTTAAATAACTTTCAATATTTTACTCTCTGTAAAAATATATTTATTCAAAATTATACAAGTCATAAATGAGCATAAGATAACATTGGGCCATTGATAACAATAAAATTATAAATTATAAAATTATCTGGTGGGCCGGATAGAATTACCCAGGGGGCCGGATCCGGTTATGTAGAGACGTTTAAATGAGTTTCCACCTCTGTCTTCTTCTGCTCAGACGGAGGACTTCAGGCCATTTCAAACAGTTCATCTAAAAGTCAATATATCTTTATCGTCCATCTTAAAAACCACAGCAGTTAAATTTCTAGAGCTGTAAAAGTCTATCAAAAGCGAACATTAAGCCCCTTGGATGCACATCAGAATTTTGTGAATTTATTTCTAAGCCGCTGAAAAGAAAATGGCTTCATTTCTTTAGGTCTGCGTAAAGAAAAACCTTAAAAGTATCAGTATGAGGTGGAAAAAATCAAAGCTGTTGAAGCAGTGGGGCTCAGAGAAGCTGCAGAGGGTTGGGAAGATGAGCGCGCAGCGAGGAGACTCTGCTCTTTGCTGCAGAACTCGATTACAGAAGTTTTATTAAATGCTTTCTGCTCCCCAGAGACATGAAATGGTATTTGGCACGAAGGCTGGGCGGTGGAGACACAGGGGGGGGAGAAGCGGGGCAATGATTAAATGGCTTTTTGATGTTGATGCATTTGGAAGTCCCATTGGCTGTTATCTCCCTCAACACTCGCTGTAATGCGAGGCAGCATGGTCGCAGGAGAAGGATTTCTGTTCTTCACTCTTCAGAACTTCAGTTTGCTTTTGAGATAAAATGCAAAATGTTTGGATTTTCTATCAAAGTGTGCTTGTAAAAACGTGAGCTTTAAGAACTTTTTTTTTCAGTATACTTCATTACAAAGTTTTGCTGTTGGTCTGGTGAAGTAATCAGCTGTGGGGCAGCCATGTGAGGATGCGTCCGTTTGGAAATCAACACCAGAGTTAAACACATGTTCCATTAAAAAACAGTGTTCTGATAATGACTTTCAGTTACGAAGAGGACTCGGAGCACATCCTCTGAGGTTTATGTTTCTAAATCTTTGGTATTAATTAGGACAAGTCAGGATTTAAATAGAGCACGGGTGTCAAACTCAATCGCACAAGGGGCCAAAATCCAAAACACACACTTAAGTTGAGGGCCGAACAGAGTAAACATATATCGAACACTCTAATACTACATTTTTAAAACTTTGAAACTGTAACTTATGAACTAGATATATAGCATTACCTACGATAATGCTAGTGGGAATGCAGTAAGCTGAATTTTGTCGCTGAGGATACAGAAATTGATAGCTGAAAACACTACAGTGTAAAGCTGATTGCTTAAAACGCTAAAATATTAGCAACCATAAATCCAAATTAGGTTAAAAAATGAACAAACAAAAAACTTAAGTTAGCTAAAACAGCTAGCATGTAGCTGGGAAATGATAGCTAAACTTCAAATTATCCTAAAAAAAACTGAAAAAAGCCAAAATTAGCCAAAACAGCTAGCATGTATCTGAAATATTAGCTAAACTCCAAAGTAGCCTTAGTAAATGCCAAAATAGTCTAAAAAAACTAGCAGAATGCCAATTTTTAAAACTTTAAAACCCTAAGTTTTTAACGTAATTATAAATAATGAGACCGGAATATTATTCCAGAATAAATCAACTGTAACCTTAAATAACTTTCAATATTTTATCCTCCATAAAAAAAAATATTATTTCAAAATTATTCAAGTTAGAAAAAAAGCGCAAGATAACATCGGGTCATTAATACCAATAACAGAAAATTATCTGGAGGGCTATAATTACCTGGAGGTACCAGTGAAATCAACTGAAACCTTAAATAACTTTCAATATTTTATTCTCCATAAAAAAAAATATTATGTCAGGTTCCAGGTCTTGATTCATGGCATTCTGCTTGTTTTAAAAAATCTTGCCTTATCTGTTACTGACGACCTGGATCAGGTGGTTTTAGCCAATAAGGTGCTTCAATGGCAGGTTGGTTGAAAACATGTTGGACCACTGACCCTTTAGGTCTGGAGTTTGACACCTTCACATTTATAGAATCTTAGCAGGTGTTGTTTTTTTTAATCCTGCATAGGAAAACAGCCCCAAAAAGAAAAAAGTTGAAGTTATGTTTTTTCTGGTCAAAATAGATTCTTCTGTAACCACCGACTGACTGAACAACCACAGAGGGAACTGATTATTACCGTCATGGTGTTTCCTTTGACTTAAAGATTAAACCGTGTTTCCCAAGTATATGAGTCACCCGCTGAGTGTTTTTTCTTACCAGTTTGAGGGAGGAGCAGGATGGTTGGTTGAATTTGTAACCACATGTAATAAACCACCAGCTGAGAGGCAGAGAGATGATGGGAGCAATTTGTGCTGGCTGTGGTTTCAGGGAGTACGCACTGGAAGGGTATTACAAGGTTAATGAGCGCGCGTACGGCAGGTTGGGTTTGTGCTTGTTTGTTCACTAGGATGGACTCATTGCTGCAGACGATTTCAGCTTTTTATTGCACATTGTCACATGGAGGTCAGTGATAATCTACTGTTTGAGTTTCAGATTTCAGTTCACATCTGGCCTTAGCCTTCAACTTTTCTCCGTCAGCTTTAATCATCATAAGGACATGAAAAGAGGCTACTATCCGAGACGGATGCTTTTAGATCATGTTTTTAATTAAATATCTGACCATAAGATGATCTAAAGGTGAAAATCTGAGTTCAGCACATTTCTCAGTTTGACTTCTCAGTCCTTCATCTCCCCTCATCCCCATGAAATGACCTTGTTTCATTTAGGATCTTTCTTCCAGAGGATGTTCTCTAAACCCCTGATGTCAGGAAATCTTAGATCAGGATCACATAAGCGGGCCATGGGGGAGGTACATCGGCATACAGCTGGGTTGGTTGTCACAGCATTAATCAGGGAAATCTGTGTGTCTGCTATGTTGCTTTGTAGGAGGAATACAATGACTTTTTGGATTTAGGGAGAGACTAAATCCAAAGCCAGCAGTCTTTTTTTCGTTTCCAAAGAATCTTTCTGCAAGGTAACAGTGGATGCAGTTGATTTTTTTTTTCCTAAAGAAATAAAGCTTTGGAGGTTTGTTTGTTAAACTTAATATGAATCTGAAGTTGCTACAAATCCTATTCCTAAATCAGGGAGTGTGAGTTGGGGGACATTCATATAGGTCAAAGTCAAGGCCCAGGGGCCGGATCCGGCCCTCCAGATCATTTTATTTTATTGGTATTAATGGTCTGATGTTGTATTAGGCTTATTTCTTACAAAATATATGTTGATATAAATTAAAATAATGAAATGGTTTTTTTAGGTTTTAATTGATTTATTCTGGAATAATATTCAATTTTTTTTATTATTGATAAGTATGCTAAAGTTACTGTTTTAAAATTTTTAAAAATTGGCATTCTCCTAGCTTTATGAACTATTTTGGCATTTACAAAGATTTTTGTGGGCTGTTTTGGAGTTAATAATATATTTTATAATATATTTTAATAATAATATTTCAGCTACATGCTAGCTGTTTGGGCTAATTTCGGCTTTTTTCAGTTTTTTAGTTTTCTAAGTTTTTTAGGCTAATTTTACATTTAGCTAATATTCTAGCTTTCTATCAGCTTCTGCTTTTTCAGCCATCATCTTCAGTGTTTTAGCTATCAATTTCAGCATCTTTAGCTATCAGCACTAGCATCTTCTACGGACAAATTCAGTTTACATTATTCACACTAGCATTATCACAGATAAAGCTTTATTTCTAGTTCATAATTATGTTAGAAAGTTACAGTTTTAAAGTTTTAAAAATGTTGTTTCAGAGTATTTAAGAAATGTTTATCCTGTTCGGCCCGTGACCTAAGGTGTGTTTTGGATTTTGGCCCAACACATTTTATTTTTTTAATCTAAATTTAGCCAAAGATTTAGTTCAGAAGCCTACTAGCAAGTTTCCTGCAGATCGCCACATTTTTAGATGTAAGACTATGAACAATTCAGAGCCTTTTCTAAACACCTGCAGTTTGAATCTTTTCCATGGATGGATTTTCTAAAGGATCATGGTCTGGAGCCCATGACTGGTGGAGTTTGAACAGTGAAAGATTAGCTGGTGTCGTAAAATCTTTAGTTTTTACTTAAAATTTTTGACAGACAATGGGTCAAAAATAGATGGTTATTAAATGTAGGTGATTGGTTCTGGCCTCTAGTGTGTTTTTAAGGCGGAGTATTTGAGCTCTCATAGCTCCATTAACCTGAAGGCGAGGGACAGACGAAGACGGTTTGAACCAGACCTGGGGCAATCGCACACTTATGATGCACAGTGGGTTTGTGTGGGTCTGACTTGAGGGCAGACTGTGCAGAGGGAGGAGGAAAGGGTGAGTAAGAGGCGAGTGTTATGCCACCTGGCTCCAAGGCATTTATCTGGAATAATGGTGTGTGTGTGTGTGTATTGTGTGTCCATCCCGTGGCAGTGTTTGAACAGTCCAATTTTCCATTAGTTTCCCTTAAAAAACCGTTCTGTTGCCCTTGTTTCCCTTTAAAACCTGGCTCAGGATGCCTGCTTACAGCTTACAGGCAAGCTGAAAAATGAACGTTGAGCAAGGCACATGCAGACGACCTAATCCTGAATCCACTCTCCCCAAGTGAAGGATTCCCTGTGCTGTATGTGATCAGATATTCTTACAGATGCTCTGATAAAAAACAGGTTTTTGACATGTTCTTTTTGACATGTTCTTTAAGTTTTCAGTGGACCACAAGCACTCTGCTCCATTCTAATCCACTTTCAGACAAATAGATCCATGTACGTCTTGAATGTCCTCATCTGAGCTGGAATCTGCTGTTAGGTTGGGGGTGTGAGGGGCTGTAAGTTAGCAGGAGAGAGTGTAAACAGATAGATGATGGGAAGTACTGGCAGGCTTACTTCATGCCAACAATACTGCCCACAACTAAGAGGTGATTTTTTTTTAAAAAAGCTCCTGTCGCTCTGCAGGAACAAATGTTCTAGAAAAAGACGTTTTTTTGATTTATGCTAAAAACTTGCACTATGATAATGACCAGACCACTGCAACACTTTAAAAATGAGTTAAACTAAGGTTAGAATGGGCCTTTAATGATCAGCTGGGACACTTAAAATGCACATTTGGTTACAAATGTTCTTATCTGACACAGAAAAGAAAGGTTCTTAAGTGAAATGATTCAGATTTTTTTTAAAATAGGCCTTCACCCAATCTTCCAGTTGTCACCAGAGTTGAGTAATGATTTTGTTCTGGATGGTTTGTGAGGTAGTATAACCAGGTTTAGGTTCAGGATTTTTTTATTGTCTAAAGGACGAATGAAATGTTTAAAATCCAGGAGGTTTTTCTTGTAGACATGAAGGTAGAATACTTTTCGCAGCGTGTTTTCCTCCTTTCAGTCCTTATATCACAGACGTCTGCTCCTCTAGAGACTGCTGCTGACCTCACAGCTCACCTTCCCATTAAATACACACTTTCACACACTCCAACAACACACACCCACAATGCTTCTGCTTTGAGGGAGTCCCTGGAGGACGTTGAGCCTTCCACATTAAACAACACAACATTCTCTCTTTATTCTCCGGAATATTTCCTGTCGTCTCTTCTTCTTTCATCCACCCTCATTCTGCGCCTCCAGTTCTTCAATTTCTTATCCACTCGTCCATTTGTCTCTCCATCTTCATCCTTTCCCTCTCCACTCTCCCTTTCTTGCTCCATCCTCTCCATTATGCCCCTGCCTCTCTCCCATCATCAGCTCATTTTTCATGATCTCTTCTCGTCTGTCATCACGGTTCCTTCCTCAAAATAAGTGGCTGCTCTTTAGTTACAATGTAGTTGTGAGCTTTGGTGTTTGAGTCAGAGAGAAGTTGGTGATTTAGCACTCTTAGTTATTGAAAGGACACTGCTCTACCTTTTGCAGACTATAATAAACAGCGGATTGTATATTTAATAGGGTGTATTGGCAAGAATCTATTTATTTGATACAAATGACAATACAATACATCCCAATTATAGATATATTCGTGTATATCACAAGTCTGTAATAGAGACAGTATATCTATATCTATTATTAATATATCTATATTTTAAATGAGTAGGAATCTAAAAAAATCATATATTAATAAACGTTTCACAAGAAGGAACTTGTACGATACATTTTATTGAAAGATCACCAGAGGTTTTGGTGGAAGACAAAAGTAAGACACTAACACACTGTTTGCTTATAAAATATTTATTAGGGGTGCCTATAAATAGTCACTGACTAATTTAACTATCGATTAGTCGTTACTTTATATTAGATGGAGTCAGAGTTTAGTAAAGTTGAACGAACTTGTGAGCGTTCAGCAACAAAAAATGTACTTTTTTAAATATTTGAGTCAGTGAGACCAAATTTTATCTTTTGTGAAAAATAGTTCCTTGTTTCAGATGCCAACATCAATTCGTTTTACCGTATTTTCCAGACTATAAGTCAAGAGCAAACATGTCTAATCAAGAAGAAGAAAACCATATATAAGTCGCTCTGGAGTATAAGTCGGACTTTTAGGCGAAAAGTCTGACCTTTTAGAACAAATCCGCCAAGCCCAGCGTAGATAAAAACAAAAAAAAGAAAAGAAGCTGAATGATTCATTAAAGGTTTAATAAACTATCCTTTCATTGTCTTGATTTTTAGTTAGTTTAAAGCTAACGATGGTTAAAATGTGTGTTTTACATCCAGTTAGCACATGACCCGATTAGTCGACTCATAGAAAAAAATAATCGGTGGTTAGTTAACTATTAAAATAATCGTTTGTGGAAGACCTAATATTCATTAGGGTGTC
Source organism: Oryzias javanicus (assembly GCA_003999625.1). Classification (NCBI taxonomy): domain Eukaryota; kingdom Metazoa; phylum Chordata; class Actinopteri; order Beloniformes; family Adrianichthyidae; genus Oryzias; species Oryzias javanicus. Next base: position 2,654,631 of record CM012458.1, on the reverse strand, counting down.
CTGATCCGATCACGTGATTGAAAATTGGGGACGATCACGTGGTTGAGAACTCGATCGAAATCGGATGTAGTTCTCCGATCAAGATCGGATATTTCATTTATTCCTATTATGATCAGTGGTTTATACTTCAAGCTTATTATTCCAGATTTATACTCCACAACACGTCTGCATGTCATGAACAGATCACAAAATATTGTTGCCGTGAAACGCAGCAGAATACGGCAGCAGTTTAAACCCGAGGCTAACATAAACAATTCAAGCTAGCGATGTGGTCACAGATTCAGACTTCCGTATCAATAACTCTTTTAAAAACGCTTTAAACTGACAGCAAGTGTTTCTATTGGTTTTTCTTAACATAAACAACAACCTATAAATGTATTTCAAAAGAATATTATTTTGTTTGTGTTTAATGTTAAGCTCTTCGTGCTCCAGACAGACTGCAGAGCAGCTGCTAACTGTGCTAAGCTAAATGCTAGCTCCGTGATTGAACTCCTGAAGACCTGAGCTGTTCTTTGATATGCCTGTTTTAAATCTCTGACAAAGAAATAAAAGTTAAGAAAATGAGCATATGTGGTTATAAAACTGAAAAAAGGACGTCTTAAGAACTTAAAAAAAGAATCACCTAATCTAAAAAACAAACAAACAAACAAAAGGTTCTACTGATATCAGCTAGTCATCAACACTCATCATCAAATTTACGCTAAAACAAACTCATCATTCATTTAAGAATTTAAATAAGGACAGGAATCACATTTGGTTAAAAATGTTCAATGTTTGTAGTTTATATTTGTTCTAGGTTTACTTTTTTCGTTAAAGCTACTTCACTGAACTTTTTCTTTGTAAGATTTAAATGATATAAGTTTGATGAAATATAAATAAGGGACAACACAAATCTGCTTATTCAATTTTCTCATGTTGTAATTGTGTTACAAAAGTATCGAATACATAAAATCAAATGACTGAATCGGATCAGGCCCAAAAAACCTGATCGGGACATCCCTAATATTCATTAAATTTATTTCCAGATCATCTGAAATGAGTACCAGTATTGCCAAATAAGTTATTACACTACTTTTTTGATATAATCTCCTTTTTCAGACACCCCTAATACTTATTATTAGTTAACTTGGGCAGAAAAGCAGTTAATGAACCATCTGCTGGACGGAAAGAGCTTACAGTGTGTGTTTGTGTTTGTGTTTGTGTTGGAGAGGATAGATTTGCTTCTCCAGGCTTTACTGTTACATTTGGTTTGTTTGTTGTTAAACTTTAAAGCCTTTACATTTTATTTGAAGACATATTTCTGTTTGAGAGAAGAGTAAATGTTCAAATTGACCAGAACGTTTCCTTTTACATGTTCTTATAGAGTAAATTCCACTGGTTCGTGTGTGTCGTAATAATCTGCTGCAGGACAGATTGAGTTGTCAGCAGGAGAAACAGGAGAAACAGACAACAAATATGTATGCATTTGTAAATGCAACATTAAGGTAGCTGCTGCTTAATGGACCCATTTATAATGATGGCCCATCTGTTTAGGGACATTTGAAATTGCTGTGCATGTGCACGTGCACGCGCCTGTGTGTTTTTGGCTGGCTCCGTCACTCAGTGAAAGCAGACATCTGTCCTGGATTACCACAAACATTCACATGCAGTTTAACACAAACCACCTCTGGGAAAACGCTCCATGTGGAGGTCATTTGTGTTTCAGTCTGCAGACACATGCTGGCTTTTTACATTATGTTAATGTTCCTCTGCATAATTATACAAAACTTCAAACGTTTCATAAACCCAGTCTATTGGCTTTTGCTAATATCAAATGTAAAACCGGCAGGTATGCGAGACACTATACCAGCCGTGAGGAAATGTCTGCTTTTACTTTTAATTGCTCTTTTGCTGTACATCAAGCTGTTATAAGACGTCAGCATTTGAATCTGACATGATGGAAACCACAGTGTAGAAGAAGAGTCTAGTTCAGATGTGTTAAACAGTTTATGTGTTAATAGGAAGACGCTGACTCCAATGCATTCCTCAGAGAACAGCAGCTACGACCAATAACAGCGCTCACATTGCACACCACAGAGGTAAAAATAGATGACTGTCTGTGTTTGTCTAATCTGAGTTTTTGACACCATGAAGGATCCAAAATGGCCACTAAAACTAGAGCTATTGTCAATGAACATGCTGCTTTTGAATTGATGTTGGTCTTTAGAGCTGTAGTGAAATCATGGCCGCTATATTAAATGGACTCAAATACAGACCAATTTGCTGAAGTTATGATATTGTGTATTAGACAGATGATCATCAAGATGCAGGGGGGCAGCAAAGTGTGTGTCGATTACGGATTCTGTGATGGGGCTACATGGCGGTGCAGGAGTTGGCTCTTGCCTCACAGTGAGAAGACCCCGGTTCAAAACCCCGGCTGGGTTCTTTCTGTGTGGAGTGCATGTTCTCCCTGTGCATGCGTGGGCTTCCTCCCAACAGATTCATGGGTTAAATGGTTGCTCTATAGAACGTGTGTCAAAGTCAAGATATAACCGGCCCTCAGGGTAATTATATCCGGCCCCGCCAGATCATTTTATTTATTTTTATTTATGGCTCGATGTTACCTTACACTTATTTTTTACTTGTATAATTTTGACAAAATATATCTTTATGGAGAGTAAAATATTGAAAGTTATTTAAGGTTTAAGTGGGTTTATTCTGGAATAATATTACTACCTTTTTTTATTCATAAAATATGTTAAGAAGTTATGGTTTTAAAGTTTAGAAATTTGTACTTCTGCTAGTTTTTTGGACTATTTTAGCATTTGCTAAGAGTTTTTAGGCTAATTTGGAGTTTAGTCTATATTTCAGCTACATACAAGCTGCTTTTGCTAATTTAGGCTTTTTACATGTTTTATTCTATTTTGATGTTCAGCTATTTTTTCAGCTGTACGCTACCTGTTTAGGGGTAACCTAATATTTTTCTTTTGTTTCTTTAGGCTGATTTGACATTTAGCTAATACTTTAGCAGGCTATTAGCTTCAGCATCTTCAGCTATCAGCACTAACATCTTCAGCGGCCAAATTCAGCTTACATCATATCTATTTCATATTTATGTTAAAAATGTTTTTTCAGAGTGTTCAATAACTGTTTGTCCTGTTCTGCCCCTGACCTAAGGTGTGTTTTGGATTTTGTCCCTTGTGACAAAACTTGTCAGTTTGACACCCCTGCTCTAAAGTGTCCCTGGGTGTGCATGTGTGAGTGTATGTGGGGGTGGTTGTGTGTCCTGTGACATACTGGCGACCTCTCCAGGGTGTACCCCCCTTCACTGAATAGCAGGCCCTGACAGAGATACAGTGGCTTTAGAAGATGGATGGACACTGAAATATATGTCTGCTGTAAGAGACAGAATGTAAGATAAATATATTATAAATAATACAATAAACAAGCAGCTTCGTGAAAAGAGATAAATTATTGGAGAAATTATTTGAAAGCGTAAGAAACGCAAGATTTCTGAAAATCTCTCTCCGTGAAAGATCTCACTTGATGGGACAAATGACCTTGAGAACAGAAACACTGCAACCGTTAAGGCTTTGATGCGGCCACCAGAGCGGTCTAGCTACGGCAGATGACTTGCATTGGCTTCAGAATGCTGTGTGTGGAGAAAACTGAATCGGTGGCTGATGGGAGTTGAAGTGAGGAAGGTGCTAAAGCTAGTTAATACTCAGGAGAGGGGTCCCTCTGGTGGTTGGAGGAGGACATGGCTGAGTGAGTCCTGAAAGGATGATAACTATACTCCACGATTATTGGAATATTTTTGAAGGGCTTCTGAGTCAGAAGAAGACATTTCTCCATGCAAGCGCTCACTATTTAGTTAGTAGCGATTCAGTAGCTGTTGGGACCAGCATTAGGCTCGCTGTCTGTGTGGAGCCAACGGGCCGCCGTGTACGTCATTTTCACTCTCCTCATGAGAAATTCACACAACACCTTCAGATGGAAAGGTTTCATACTTCACGTAGACCTATTGTGTAACAAGTAGGGCAGACCGGGGTTGATTGCCACAGTGACCTGATGTTTACAACCCAGTGAAAATAGAGAGTACAGCGAAAAAGACATCTTATTTGAAAATGCGCTTTACATTCGCTAGCGTGATTTTCGGTTTAGGTCATTAATAGCCCTGACTTCACAAAAAGTGCTCTGGCTTGGCAAGGAAGCAGATGGACTGGTCAATGACTTGAAGAGAGCTGGAACTACAGCATCAAAGGTTACTATAGTAACAACCAACTTTGCCAAAAAGTCAAATTCCCAAAAATTCAAGTCCCAATAGTTGTCAGGTGTGTGAAACTTGTTTCCTGCATTTGATCCTATTTCTGGGGGGATGAGTTGTAACCATTTAGAGGTTTAACCCTTAATATTTGGGTCTACTTTTAGTGTTTGTGTGAATTTGGACCCATGACCTCCCATACACATAAAATAAGATAAAGACAAATCCCTGCAGGTATTAATCAAAATAATCCAGCTCGATAATGTTCTACAATAGTTCAGATGAGGTGTTTGTTGGGGTTGATAGGGGAACAGATGGATGGTTGCAGATGAAGTGTTGTCGTTCTGTTTCTCTGAAGTCCAGATCCTGTATAGCGTTCTCCAACCCCCCCATAAATGTGTGGAGTTGGAAGCAAAGCCGCAGCTGGGTCCCCCTCCCAGCCTATAAAAGCTAGACGTGTAGGTATGGATCTCGTTACCCAAGGTGCCCACATATTAAATCAGACCCCCGTGCTCCAAAAGCACACATGCACCATTCCTGGCTTTTCTATTGATTTATATTGACCCATGGTTGTGTGGTGGTCGGGTCATTAAATTAGCACACCAACAGAGAAACTGATGACTCCACCAGACTAAAACCACAGCTCTGTGGGGGTGTGTGTGTGTGTGTGTGTGTGGGGGTGTGTGTGGGGCTGTGGTGTGTTTAGATTAGACAGAGCTTGCCTTTGGTCATTACCTGCACAGGTACATAAATCGAGGCTGTTTCTGACTCGTCCTCCCAGTTCTCTCACAAGGAGAAATTTTGGCAGCAGAATGACCTCCAGACCAGAAATCTTGGCTCGTTTGTGGCCCAGAGAATTGTGGGAAATGCAGCCTTTTCTTTCCACAAGGGAACATTGGTGATCTCACTTGTCTATTCATTTTGTTTCTTAAAAATGGACACAAACAAACCAAGAGGGAACGGTGACGTTATCAGGATGAAGTTTTCCAGAATATTCTGTGGACATATTTTTAATTGAAATATGGCTAGAATATCCAACCTTAATTACAAACTAGAGGTTTCATTGGCACACACACATTCTGACAGACGAAAAAGAAAAGCAATTAATTCAGCGTGTTTGTCGTTTGTGTTTTGTAGCCCTATGAAACATGAAAAGGAAACAATGTGTGGTTTAATTGTGGCATGTGTATTAAAAGAAGGATCCGCTCTCATCTACGGGATTAAACTACATCAAATTTCAATATGTGTGTGTCGTGTGTGTGCGCCCCGGACCGGCAGAGTTGGAGTTAAAATTAGCCATTGATCGTCTTAGTTCCATTGAGCCCGCCCCTTTTGTCCCAGAGCAGATGGTTATCGTTGCAATAAAATGAATGTGGCGACGAGCCAATGAGGCGAGAACGGGCCGAGAGGAGGACAGCGAAGCAGCTGTGACAGATGACAAAGATGGAGGGCGATGAGTTCGCTGTGATGAAGCGAGCGTTTGACAGGAAATGCGGTCATATCAGGACAGGATGAGTCTCATCAGATCCCAGCATGCAAACACTAACTCAGCTGTTCACTCCTCAGCCTGCAGGTCTGAGCGCTCCAGTGTGCAGGTTGTGTTGCAGCCCGCTTAGTGGTCACAGTATTTGTGAGGGTTCGTATGTGAATGATGCTGCATTCAAGGACAAACCTGTCATGATGACATATGAATTATATGTTAGTTTAACCATCATTAGTAGCTTGCTTCAGCAGCTTGATATACAATAAAACAAAGATTTACTTAAATGTGATCTAATCCATCTTTATTGCTTAAAAGCTGAATTTGTTATACAGTCACAATGCAGTATTCTGTGTGGAAAGACTCTTCTCCTCTGAAACAAGTCTCCTCTGTACCAGAGACTTGTTTGTTCTTTGTAGACTCAACAGAAATCACTTTTTTAGGTTTTTATCACAGCTAATGCTATATATCTAGTTTATATTAATGTTAAAAAGTTACAGCTTTAATGTTTTAAAAATGTAGTTTTAGATTGTTCAATAAATGTTTATCCTGTTCTGAGGTGTGTTTTGGATTTTGTCACCTCATCCCATTGAGTTTGACCCCCCTGACCTTTGGGCTCCAGCGTATCATGTCCACACCGCATGTTCATACTTGCACGTCAGTAAGAGACCCGTATTCACACTTTACTAATGACTAGAGTGTAGCATTAGGACACTGAATGACGACATGACCCGTATGTCATAAGTAGCACACGCACAGCAATGGTACGTTCCATTTTCGAGACGTCCCTTGAGCTGGCCATACGAGCCTCAGGGGAACATCAAGACACACCTGAGCTCCGCTCTGCTCTCTACGACCCTTTATGGGGCTTGACCCCCATACGGGTGTGTGTCACTTAAGCTTTTATTGTTTTATTTTTGAAAAAATATGGTTTGTTCTTACATTTCTGCTTTTAAAGTTTCCATAAGTGTGTCTTTCCTTTACATCATTTGTACTGTTAATTACATTTTACAGAGAACATTCAAAGTTATTTTGAGGAACTTATACAAGCAAATCTGCTTTTGTATTATAACTCCTTTCTTTTTTTGTGATATTATAACTTTGCTCTGTTTGCTAATTATTTTTCAGTGTATTCTTGAACAAATGCGTCTTGAAGTCCAGGTGTGTTCAGTGATGTTTTTGTGTTTGCAGGTCTGACCACTGAGGGTTTGTATCGGGTCAGCGGGAACAAAACAGACCAGGACAACATTCAGAAACAGTTCGATCAGGAACACATACCGATCAAGGTAAAACTCTCCACTGCTTCGATGAAGCCAGCACTTTATGCAGAAAAACTCAGCTTCTAAAAACTTGTAAAAATTCAAACCAACATTTTTTTTTAAACACATTAGTCAGCGATTCTAAATGGTATTCTTACATGCAGAATTTGGGCTTTTTCTGGAGTTATTTTGGGAAGTATTAGCAGTTAAGTTCTGCTTTTGTGCTTCCAATAAATCTAAACTGCAGCTAAAACTCTTGAGGGCTGATTAGCAAATGGGTTTGAGAGCCGCAGAGCAGGTCCTGTAGTGCAGCGGGGAACCAGCGCACAAACGCTGATGAACTGCCGGGATGAACGCTGCCTCTGGAGGCAGAAGCAGCTTTCACAGGTTCAGCAGTGTGAGGCATTCAACGGTGAAACATGCTGTTTCCTTATTGTAATTGTTAGTAAATAAATCACACATAAACTGCAGCACCTCAGGCTCCGCCTTCTAGGTTTTTTTTTACCACATTTTTTCTCATTCTTTCATATGAGCTGCATTTAAAACGGGAAAGGATCCAGACTGAGTATTACTGCTGCCCATAGTTATGCCTTACAGGTGGATATGGACTGTCTGTGGGTGAAAAATGGTCAAACCTGTACAGGATGTCAGGTGATCCACACGAAATATAAAAGTTATAGAGCCCTCAGTGCAAAAACTAACCAAAAATTCTTACCTCATTGGCAGAGTGTCTTTAAATAAGCAAAAAAATTATGCCAATTGGCTAAGAGAAATGATTGAATTTTTATATTAAAGGGCCTATATCAGGGATAGGCAATTCCAGGCCTAGAGTCTGCATTCCTGCATGTGCCCTGCCAGAACGTGTTCTAATTGGCTGGAAACACCTGAACCAGCTAATTGGTCATGAGTAGGGCTAAAAATTCCCCCCTCGAAGGCTGGAGTTGCCCATCCCTGGCCTGTGTCATGCTAATCCGAAGCCTTTCAGAGTAAACTATACCCACATATATGATAAGATATTTTCTTTGCCACCCAAAAAATGGAATTATTTAGGAAATGTGAGTTACTTTTGTGAACTCTTTTCCTATCCACAAGTAGGACATTTTGATCACTTACGTGATCTACAATTTTCAAAAATTGCTAAAACTCTGCGGTTCTCTGCAAAAGTCCCGCCCACCGATGTCGCGGAAAGTGAGCAGTTCTGAATGGACAGGCACGGCCCCACCTGTGTAGATTCCAGCCGGGCTGACCTGAAATCCAGCTGGATCAAACTTCTCCCAAAATAAAGCACTTTTATTATTTTTCAAAAAAACGTAAATATATGAGGAAAAAAGAGCTGGAAAAAAAACAGAATTCCAGGAAAATTGTAAAATAGACAGCAGTGCTCTTAGGAGAGGAATTCTTATTTTTGTTGGCAAATTTTCTTCTTGTTGTTTTTATAAAATTACAACAAAAAAACTTTATTGTCGTTGTAAAAAAATAATTTTCTGTTTTTACCAGATTTTATGTCTAGTGTGTGAATACAACATGAAAAATAACTAAATAAAGGTAGTTTCAGGTAGGAGAGGTTAAAATGATGCCAAACAAGCAAACAGGTAGTCTTTCAAATTCAAAATACAGAAAATCCAAAAGCAGACAAAAACAGAGTTTTAGATTCTTGGGTTAAAAGTAAATGTTCTAAATGTACAGGGTTGTGTTGGATTTCATATTATGATTATTTGCATCAAATAAGTGTCTGGAAAATGCTGTGACATAAAAAAAATCAATGGAGATTAATCAGGATTAATTATTTCCAGATTTGCCATTAATTAGTAAATTCTTTTAATCGACTCCCAGCCCTGCTGCTCTGTCTGTAGTGTGGCTTCAGTATTACTGCAGACATGCAGAACACTTCCTTCACCTGAAGAATGCACCTACACATGCTGGATGACAAACAGCTGCTTGAGGCTGAACTAAGGATTAAAGAAAGTGTTTTTCTGTCAGGTTTGATCTCAGACTCCTCTTAGCTTACACACTTCATGTCCTGTTATCTGCTGTAAATGCTGGAGGAATTCTTCTGTTTTGGAGTTAAATGTTAGATGACAGAAGCTACAAAAAAAACGGAGCGGATGTCTCACAAAGAAGTGATCACTTGTCATGTCAGCTCCAGAGTCCTGCACATGGAAAGCAGATTAACCTGAGATATAACGTGTTTTATATATGTGGAATATAGATTTCTGAAACTATGGATGTGAAACAGATTCTTAAGTCCTTCCAGCTCTGCAGTGATGAGGATGTGGAGGATCAAAGACTCCTCCAGACCTGAGCGCTCATCTGTGGTCTTCTCTCCTTAGACCACCACATCGACTTCGTGGCCATGGACGTGGCTGTGAATGCTGTCGCTGGAGCTCTGAAGGCCTTCTTCGCTGACCTTCCCGATCCGCTCATCCCCTACCGCCTGCACCCTGAGCTGGTGGAGGCCGCAAGTAAGAGCACGGAGCTTTACTCTGACAGGGAGGGGGCAGCTAAACGTCCGAAGGGGGCGGATCAGCCTGACTTTACTTTGTTTAGGATTTAAGTTGGTTTGGTGCATCGATTTGTTTTTCTCACAACTGTCAGAAAAGGTGATGTCGTGTCCTGTCTGGATCATTTCTATAGTTCTATAGAACCCTATTGGGTCACATGACCACGACTAACGGCCCCAGTTTAAAGTCAGAGTGAGCGTCTCTTTGAAGTTCTGCTTTGGCGCTCACAGCTCTGGGTTGCTGTCACGCGTTCACGCTCAGCCCGGCTGTCTGTCAGCTCGACGGCGTGCTGGGAGCGCTCTCTGACGACAGCTGATTAACGAGACAAAAATATACTCAAGGACAGCTGGAAACAGATCCTGCGCTCTCTCTTTTCTGCAGGATCACTCAGGACTGTTCTCCGGTTCTTAACAGAAAACACATTATAGAAACACACAGATTTTCTTCTGTGACGTCAGGATCAGTTGAAGCGATGAGGCCATCCTTCTCAACAGGAGAACACCAGCTCCTTGTCCAACGCCAGCTGACAGGGTTGTTGGTTCAGTATTGTTTTTCCAAAACCCTCGTGAAGTCCAGCCGTGGTGGAGATGCTTCGTTCTAGAGCTGGAGAAACATGAGAGGCTCCAGTTTCAGCTCCACTTAACCTGGATCCTCTCCAGATGTTACTCAGGAATTCAGCTCTTTCCTTGTAAGGAGACCTTCCTCATGCTAAGCACACATGTTTGCTCCTTTTTATCCTGAATCTGTGATGTACAAGGCCAAAGAATGTGAAAATGAAAAGGAGATTCCAATCTTTATAGATTTACTTCCATGTGTTCTTCCTCTGACAGGCTGATCTCCATGTTTCAGTCTACAGTGTCATTTTAGCTTAAAACTATCATCTATTTTCATTCAGCCTCCAGCTGAGAAGATCAAAGGGTTCAGAGGTCATGTGACAAAACAAATCAATTTTTCTGAATTTTTCTTTGTAAAGTCGTGTTAAGAATCACTGAAAACAGGAAAAAATCTCCAGAGTGATCATCTGTCTGTGACATCTTTACTGCACAGCTCTGAATCTCTGTTTCCTGTCTATTTTTCCTTCATCTTAGAGAAAAATCTTCTCTATCACTTTATAATTCACAGATACCATCTGTATTCAGTTTCTGAGAAGCTGTTTAATAACTGATTCAGTCATTTCAGCTGCATGTTCACAGGATCTATGATCGTTCAGAATGTTTGTTTCTTGTCAGTGATGCTCTGCATCTCTTTAAGACGGTGTATTTCCTGTTAACATAGTGACATGTTTATGTTTTGACAGCTCCTTGGTTCTGCAGACATTTCTTTTTCCTGAATGAAACGTGACATGTTTTTTCTGCTTTGCTTTGGTACTCAAACTCTGGTTTTTGTTTAAGAAATGATGGACTACACCGAGCGACTTCAGGAGTTACAAGAGATCGTGAAGAAGTTTCCTCCTGTCAACTACCAGGTCTTCAAGTACATCATCACACACCTGAACAGGTAAAGACCTCTGCTGAACTCAGACCAGGCGCTACAGAGAAGCTGAGATGACCTCATGACTGGAGGAAAGCTCGGGCGCTCTTAAGCTATAGATGATCAGGAGTAGAGATGTAATCATTCAGTCTAGCCACAGTTCAATTCACAGTTTTAAAAGTCAGGATTTCAATTTTTTTAATTTCCTCAACTTAATGAATTTAAAAGTAATTTAAGGCCAAATATGTTTTCTTTTTGCCCCTGACATCAACATTTTATTTTATTTATTTTTTTTTTTTACTATTTTTTTAAATATTTATTTTCATGAGTTTGCTACCGGCAGTAAAACGACTTAAGCTCCGCCTGCCGCTAAGTGTGACTGACGCTCATTTCATGACGTCATCCTAGGGCCGTTCTGTCTTTGTACTGTATCCAAATTTCCTCCAAGATGGATGCACATTCTATATATCTGTCTTCAGGCAGAAGGGGGGTTGGGGGGGAGTTCACATCTTGCTTGCGTCAGCACGTTTCCAACCGCTCGCTTTCGTGGGTATGGGAGGGGCTGCTGCCTACTGTGCAGGTGTTTAGAGGATTACTCTTAAATGCATGAACGGATCACAATACAGCTTTATAGAGAGGAATGAACAGTAGATCCTAAAAATAAGTAAAATTTACACGGTATGGCCCCTTTAATAGTTGCGATTGCAACATCGCAAAATCCTGGAAGGACGAACTATGTGGAACTTTTAAATCCAAAGGAGCTGCGGGAATTATCCAGGAGGGGAGCGCAGATGAAGAGCACGCCAGTCAGCCACCACAGAGTCATTACATCCTTAATCAGGATCCCCGCACTAATGGGGGGCGGGGGCAGACTGCTCCTGAGTGCACCTTCGTGGCGTGCTGTCGCAGTCTGACTGTGGTCTGTTGTCATGTTGGCATTGTAACTCCAGCCATGAAATGACACGTTTTTGCTTTTAGCCTCAGAAGAATGTGATGAAAGGGGAGGAGTTTATCTTCTGCAGCGTGAACAGCACAGCAAACGTTGTCTTGAGCAGAGAAGCACCTGAAACTAGAAAAAAATGAAACCCCCCACTAACCCCCTCTCTACTTACCCTCACTGGCTGAGCGGCTGCTTCAAGCCCTTTTTGTGTGTAGGGGAGGAGTCATGGACGATGTCTCTGTGAATGTCTCTGTGTTCAGGGTGAACCAGCACAGCAAGACCACCCTGATGACGGCGGAGAACCTGTCCATCTGTTTCTGGCCCACACTGATGCGGCCCGACTTTGAGAACAAGGACACGCTGTCCACCACCAAACTGAACCAGTCGGTCATCGAGACCTTCATCCTGCAGAGCGACTTCTTCTTCCACGGTGGCGAGATGGCGGAGAGCTCCAGCAGCGAGGGCACGCCGCCGCCGCGCTGCCACAACATGGTGGAGGCGCTGCTGCCGCTGCAGCTTCCCCCGCCGCTGCAGCCGCAGCAGATTCAACACGCCCTGCCCCCCGACCCACTCATGTGAAGCTCAAGAGCCCCCCGGAGCTCCACCTCCACTTCCAGCTGCTGAACAGTCGCCACGAGGGCTGGAGGGGAACACCGTAACCTTCGTCCGCTGCTTCTCCTGAGCGCCCTCTAGAGGAACTGTTTAATCTGCCAGGTAATCCTGGATTACAGGATTACATTTGCACGCCACATTTCAGATCCCATGTTTGGGTCTTCAACACTAACCATGCAGCAGGGTCCCCTGAGGGACCTCCACCATCACCCCCCATTCTCCTCCAGGATCAGAGGAAAGGGAAGGGAGGGATCCGAAGCGCTGGGGTGGTCTTCATGGAGACCTCCTGCTGTGGTGGTCTTAGTGAAGGACACCAGGGGCAGTCCTTGTGGAGACTTCCTGCTTGGGCGGTCTTTGTGGAGACCTCCTATTGCGGGGGCCTTCGCAGAGATCTCCTGCTGTGGTGGTCTTTGTGTAGACTTCCTGCTGCAGTGGTCTTAATGTAGACTTCCAGCTGCAATGGTCTTCATGTAGACTTGCAACTGGGATGGTCTTCATGTAGACTTCCAGTTGTGGTGGTCTTTGTGTAGACTTCCTGCTGCAGTGGTCTTAATGTAGACTTCCAGCTGCAATGGTCTTCATGTAGACTTGCAACTGGGATGGTCTTCATGTAGACTTCCAGTTGTGGTGGTCTTTGTGTAGACTTCCTGCTGCAGTGGTCTACATGTAGACTTCCAGCTGCTGTGGTCTACATGTAGACTTCCAGTTGTGATGGTCTTCGCGCAGACTTCCAGCTGCGGTGGTCTTCATGTAGACTTCCAGCTGCTGTGGTCTACATGTAGACTTCCAGTTGTGATGGTCTTCATGTAGACTTCCTGCTGTGGTGGTCTACATGTAGACTTCCTGCTGTGGTGGTCTACATGTAGACTTCCAGTTGTGATGGTCTTCATGTAGACTTCCAGCTGCGGTGGTCTACATGGAGACCTCTTGAGTCTTCCTGCAGATGAAAGCACAGGAATCCTGTTTGGACCCGAGCTCGGATCAGATCTGGGAAATGAGGGAATCTGAGGACAGTCGCGGGTTGAACTGTGCTTGAACACTAAATGACCTTTGCCACTACATGACCTCGAACAGTGAAAGGACTGCACGTGCACACTCGGCTCACACGTGCACACTGGGGTCACAGGTCCTCATGCCAATTTCACCTCTGTTTTAGTTTCATCACCACTTTCTTTTTGATATATATTTTTTGTAATGTGATTTCTAACCAGCTGGTGTGCGTGTGCATGCGTGTAGGTGTGTGTGTGTGTGTGTGTGTGCGCGTGCCTGTGGGAGCTGACCTGTGGTGTTCATCACAGCCTTCTCTGCAGAGGGGGGGTCGGGGGTCCAGAAGGGAAAACTACACTAACAAGGATTTCCAGACTCACCTTTCTTCCAGAGAATCAGGCAAAAACAGATTTCTGTCCCCCCAACCCCCATCCATGAGCGAGGAGAACGTGACTTTATAGCAGGGGGAGGTGCTCCTCCATCATGGAGTCTGAAGCCACTTCCTGCTTTTCCACTTTCACTTCCTGTTTTCTGTTGTTTGTTGATAAAAGTGCATGTTCCTGTTTTTGCCGCCTAGTGGAGAAATAACTTTATAGAAAATAAAACTCTAGGGGGGGGTCACAGCTGTTTTCATCGTGAGAGAAATCAACTCTTGCTATCATATTTTCTGTTACCTGTTGAATAGTTTTCCCTAAATAGAGAAAAAGTATATATAAGAAAATATATATAAATGAGAATATCACTTTATCATCAGCAAAGTATTGATTTAGGTAACTGATGGGGAGGGGGGGTACTGTGGTTCCCATGTAGACATCATTTTTCTGAATGTGTGTGTGTGTGGGGGGGGGTGATCAGAGCTCATCTGTGTTTGATGAGGTTTCCTCCTTCCCTCGTCTTTCTGCTCATGAATCTCTTGGTTTCTGTCCATCTGGATGAAGATCTGCACCTCCGTTCAGGAACGTCGTCCTCGGTTGTCCGTTGTGGTACTGAAACATTTCACAGTGAAAACGCGTCCATCCACCAAAACACGAATGCAAAATTCTGACCAAGCTGCAGACGATTCTCCGTCTTTCATCTGGTTTCAGAGTTTCTCCATCCTCATCTTCAAAACGTGTTTGTACTTCCTTCTTCCTCCTGCTTTTGTGTCCCGTCTCCGGCTGTCAGGTGGAGTTCCTTTGATCCAGATGGACAGAAACGTTTTAGTAAAAAAGTCAGAAAAGGTTTTTGAAGGAGGTGATAAAGGTACTGAACTAAAGTCTAACACATTAAAACACTCGTTCCCGTGCGGACGCTTCCCTCGCCGTCAGGTTTCCTCCAGCAGCTCCGACCTTTTCCGGATCACGCAGATCTCGGCAGCGACTTCTCTCCTTTCATTAACCCCTGACGTCTGTCCATCCTGTTTGATGATCCAGAATGATCTACGGTGTGTGAATGTGAGGAAGCATGAGTTCCCTTGTATAGTTTTCTGTTTCAGTTTGACGTGAGGCGGTCGGGTACTGAGAGGTTCCCCCTCTTCTTCACCTATAGGAAGCAGGTATCCGTTCAGCTGCTTCTGATGCAGGAACGTTTTCCTTCAGATAGAGAAAGCCACACAGGAACTCTTCAATAGGTTGTGCTGGGATGTGAGAAGAAGAGGAGAAGGTAACCAGACTGTTAACTGTGGGAGCTGAGGCTGCAGGCGATGAAGAGGGAACCTCTTCCTCACTGTGGTCAGAGTTGAGCAGCTGCTGATCCTCCACCCGTCAGTCGGCTGCAGCTTCCTGCTGTGTGGATCTGCTCCCATCGGGCTCTCCAGTGTACAAACCAACTGACTTTTAACATCAGCTGTACTATAGTAAATACAAATGATTTTCTGAAATAAAAACAGCCTCTATAACAACCTCTCAAGTCTTTTCTCCACGTTTTCTTCCAGACTCAGACGTGAGCTTCACATACATGAACGTCTTCAATGTGACGCCCCGTGTCACAGTCAGCCTCGATGACTCAGTTTACAAGATGAACTTCATTCTCTAATGCAGGGGTCCCCAAACGTTTTCTAATGAGGGCCACATGACTGTTTTCTTCTCTGGGGGGGCCGGGGTCGGTTTGTAGACTAACAGAGAACGTGGAACAATCACAGCTTAAATGTAAAGATTTACGGTTTTCCAGAAAGCCACACAGACAAATTTAAAATAATTCATTTCTGCAATCTTCACAGAAAAATAGAAACATGTTAAAAACTAGAAATATTGCAGTACCTGCAATAATACTCGTGTGTGTATGACACCTGAGATGAAGACGGACAGCGGGGCTAAAAGATTTGAATAAGCTCCTCCTCCTTAGTATGAATTTTACTGTTATGTTTTTATAATCATTTTTTAACATCTGTCTGTGGACAACAGATGAAAAATAACCTCTGGATTAATTTAATCTCCATTGTCCCAGAGAAATAAATTAAACTGAAATAAAGTCAACGTTTAACTACAGATAATTTGAAATCTTGTTCATTTTTACATCAGTTTTTGAGTATTTTCCAGAAAGAGTTGCAAAATGCGTAATTTCCTTCATTGTGTTGGACCTTTGTTCTCTCTCTTCCTCCACCTGGTTTCCTTCTCCTTAAAGACTGCACCTGTGCTTGATTGTCACACCTCCTATGGAAGTTTTACATTCTCCTGCCAAAGATCATTAAGACCAGATGAAATAATGCGGTTTGAGAAAGATTTAAGTTGTTACATCAAATTGACACTCGACAGGTCACGAACTTCCTGCTCCATTCAACCATTTAAAAAATATATTGTCTAAAAACAGCATAATCATAATTAAAAGACCACGAGAACAGAATAGATTTAAAAAAATGATCAGAGTAGAACTCTGTAGAATTTTAAAAAAGTGTTTAGTACCCTCATTACATTTAGCCACCCCGAAGTATAGATCATTTAAACATAAATGTAACTGAATTACTAAAGTCCTCATCCTCACATGGATTCCAAGTGAAAGGCTGACATCTAGTGGTGAAACTGTTGAAGTGCTGCTGTGTTGCGCCTGAACTTAAAGGTTGATTCATGTCTGGTGCATGTTCACATGAACTGTAGCTTGTCATTTCAGCCTGTCCATCACTGCCAATAAATATATGGAACTTCAATTATTTCAATTAACTTTAATTGTTCAACTAATAACTAATTTTTCTTTATTTTTATTTTTTTTGCAAATAAATTATTAAAAAATCAGAAAACCTCCATCCGACTTCTTAACCCACTGTATTTGATCGTGAGGCTGCCGAAACCTGCCCGGCTACCACTGGGTGAGGGTTGTCAGTCCATCACAGGGACACACAATCACTAGAGACAGTTTAGAAAAGGAGTGTCGAACCCAATCGCACTAGGAGCCAAAATCCAAAACACACCTTTGGTCACGGGCCGAACATGATACACATTTATTGAACACTCTAAAAATACATTTTTAAGACTTTAAAACTGTAACTTTTTAACATAATTATGAACTAGATATATAGCATTACCTGCGATAATACTAATGTGAATGCTGTAAGCTGAATTTGGCTGCTGAAGATGCTAGTTCTGATAGCTGAAGATGCTTAAACTTTTAGCTTAAAACGCAGAAGCTGATAGTCGGCTAAATTAACCTAAAAATCTTAAGTGAGCCAAAACAACTAGCATGGAGCTGGAAAAATTAGCTAAACTTAAAAAAAAGCCTTAAAACCAGAAAAAGCCTAAATTAGCCAAAACAGCTAGCATAACTGAAATATTAGCTAAACTCCAGAACAGCCTAAAAAGATCGTAGTGAATGCCAAAATAGTCCAAAAACAGAACAAAAAAGCAGAACAATAATTTTTAAAACTTTAACACTGTAACTTTTTTAGCATAATTATGAATGATAAAAAGACAGAAATATTATTCCAGAATAAATCAACTCAAACCATAAATAATTTTCAATATTGAACTCTCCATAAAAATCAATTTTGTCAAAATGATACAAGTTTAGAAATTAGCACAAAATAACATTTGGGCCGTTAATAACAATATAATAAAGTGATCTGGAGGGCCGGATCTGGCCCCCGGGCCTCGACTCTGGATTTCTTTGGATTTACTTTTGACTTTTTCACCCACAAAGCACATTAATGGACTGTGGGAAGCAGAGTTGCAAAGAGTACCTGAAAAACCATACATGAGAAAAAGTACAAACACCTTACTGTAAAAATTATAAGAGAAGTCACCAATTCCAATAAAACTTGAGTAAAAGTATTAAAGTGTACAATTTAGCAGTATTTGAGTGTTGAGTCTTAAAGGGTAACCAAACAGGGTAGTTGGAGTCTGACTCCACCCACAGCCAAAATGTGAAAATCCAGTCAGAGGGGTGGGGCTGGAGAGCAGAACTGTTATCTTTACTGGAGCTGCAGATCATTTTAGAATTACACAAGTTTATTTTAATTTGTCTAATAGCAAACAGCACTTTTAAAGCCCAGTCTTTCAAGGTCAACAGACAGAAAGTTGATTTAGGGTTTGGTTATCCTTTAACGAAACTTCAGTTGAGGTGGAATGATGTCAGTGGTGTTCATGAGTGGAAGGAGCTGGACAAGACAGGCCAGAAACAGCACCAAAATCACCAGAAACCATAAAATGATGTTTAAAGAGAAATGAGGAGGAAAGTTCATGAGGACCCGGATAAAGACCAGACCGAGTCGTGGAGGCACTTTCCATGCCAGATGTTGTTAGACGCACCTAAAAGGTAAACAAACACCAAAACGAGGATAAAAATGTATCAACATAATCTGCCAAACATAACACACAGTGGAAATATAAGAAATCTGGATTAAGAAATATGAATAAACTTGAATCTGTGATGAAGAAAACAACATAAATCTATTGTTTTTGATACAGCTCGTTAAAAAACAACAATCTGTTAATTAAAGCCCAAAAAACATTAATGAATACATTTAAACAAAAATCCAGAAAATCACATCCCAACATGAAGATCGCAATAGAAGTTAAAAACTATTCAAATTAAAAACGATGTAAACAAACGGTTAAAGGTGTAAAGCCAAACAGTTGAGCTAAAGGTTGATCCTGAAAGCCAGAAATAAGATTTAAAAAAAGACCTTTGGTCTGTTGAAGCAGATTATTCCTTTTTTAATCTACAAATTTCATTTCTCTGTTTTCATGTTGATTCAGGAATAATCAGGAGGTTGACCCAGAAATTGAAGGTAGTGTCATTTAGTTAAAAGTAGTAAAATCCTTGATCCTGACATGAACGGGAAGTCAGTGGAGAGTAATGTGGTTACATCTTTCTACTGACCGATGGATCGCACAAGGGCCCCGGCCCCGGCCTCCAGCCCGGCCCTGGACTGCACGGCCCCCGAGGGGCACACACACATACCACATCCTGACAAAATACAAGGATCGCAGCTGCCTGGAATATGTTGAAATACATATTTATTTATTTTAACTTCCATGGATTAAATAATAACCACCTCCTAAATATTTTTTTAAGAATAATTACACTTCGCAAACCCGAACCTCTGTAATAGAAATGGGGGGTGGGGGGGGGTGTCCAAGCAAATGAATATGAATAAAACAATCAAACCTCTTCTATGAATCTGTTTTTTCATTCTCTTCCTTTCTTTTTTGACCTTAAAAGCTTGTTTTGCTGCTTTTTCATCCTTAAAGTTTTAAAGTAGCAGTGACCAGTGAAACCTTCTTAAAAACCGTTTGAGTTTCAGAGTCTTGACACTTACAGCCTGTTTGTGTCCATCAGCAGCTCTACAGGTGGAGCTGATGGATCTGTGGGCGTAGTTCCACTCAGCTGCTGCAGGGGGCGCTGTGGAGCAGTCTGAGGGATCCTCTGAAAGCTTCAGGTTAGGAACAAACACTTCCACTCCATCAGTGTTTTTTTGTATCATTCCACACTTTTTGTTTCATTTCATGTTTATATAATTGTTACATTACAGAGTTCTTTTACTTTCATGTAGTAAAAACACTGAGCTGTAGCTGATGTTTTTCTGGAGTGAGAAATAGTTTGTGATAAATGTCAAGTAAAGACAATCTTGGAGATAAGGATTTCACAAATATAAAATAAAGAGTTGAATCCATCCTTCCTTACTCATCAGAGGTTGGTGCTCGGCTTCATCCACTCAAACATCCATGTGAACTTCTCAGGAGTGTCCACACGGGGGCGCTGAAGACTCCTCCTGATCTGCAGTTGCTCATCTCCAGCCTTTGCTCTGTCATCCTCCCCTCCCCCTCCCTGAGGCAAGGAGCGCCACACCCAGCCAGCCAATCAGCGCGCAGTTCCTCCTCCTCCATCACATCCCTTCAGTCCCCATGGTAACAGCCCCACCTCCCTTTCTGTTTCCGCACTGAAAGGTGCCGCATCATCATCCTCCTCCTCCTCCTCCCATCCGGCCGTCCCACTCCGAGCTGGAAGCTAGATAGCGTTAGCATGCTCAGTGTTTGCAGTCATCTCCCCGGCTTTCCGTGTCCCCCCCCCAGCATCTAACCCAGAAGTGGAGCAGAGCGAGTTGGAGCGAGGAGACTGAAGGAGTGATGTGGTGAGTGCTCCGAATCTGCTGCTCGTCCTGTCTGCAAACAGGATGGAGAGTGTTCCTATCCTGTGTGGGCCATCAGAGGTTCTGTGGAGGATGAGGAAGGATGGTGCAGGCGAGGAGGAGGGCGTCCGCAGAAGGAGGTGACTCCTCTGGGTGCTGGGAGCTTTTGTTCAGGCCTGCTCTGCAGGAGCTGCAGCACCTCTGCTGCTCCTGAGGATGAAGAACGAGTCAGTGTCTTGTCTGAGCTCTGAGGTGAGGAGCAGCTGCTCACTAGTGCTGATGTTCAGAGTCAGAAACATCTGGAAGCGCTCTGATGTCATGCTGCAGGAAGTGGGCTTGAAAACAAAAGAAGCAACAAGATTTGATGGGTTTCATTTTGTTTCCTGCCTGTTGAGACTTTTGATGAAGATTATGCTGAGGAAGAGGATGGTGATGTGTGGATGACAAAAACAATGAGAGCGATGATGATGATGGTCATGTTGCTGGAGCTGCCAATGATGAAGGTGACAGACAAAATGATCAATAACAAACAATAACATTGACAACAATAAACACTTGATGATGATGATGATGATGATGGGAAAAACTACAAAGAAAAACTAATATGATGATGATGAAGATGACAATGGTGACCACTATGGAAACCCCAACGTCAGCAATGATGAGCTCAACGAGGGCGATGATGAAGACCAGAAAAGGATGAAGGTGATGTAACTGATGAAGACAGTGGGGATGATGAAGATGATGGTGACATGGACAGGCCTGCCGATGAAGATGACAGGAACAATCATTTTGATGAACATGATAAAGATAGCGATGATACTAACATTGGGGACGCTGTGATGAAGACTATGATGAAGATGATGGCAACATCACTGGTTGATCCTCAGATCTCTCAGGACTCACTCTGGCAGATGGTTTGTTTATTTATTCCTTTACATTAAGGGAGTCAAAGTCAATCTCACAAGAGGCCAAAATCCAAAACACACCTCAGAACAGAAAAAGCATTTATTGAACTCTCTAAAACTACATTTTAAAAACTTTCATATCTTAACTTTTGAACATAATTATGAACTAGATATATAGCACTGCGTGCTGTAATGCTAATGTGAATGCAGCAAACAGAATTGGCTGCTAAAGATGCTAGTGCTGATAGCTGAAACACTGAAATTGAGAGGTAAAAACGCTAAAGCTGATAGCTGTAAACGCTGAAATTATTAACTGAAAACACTGAAGCTGATAGCCAGCTAAAATATTAGCTAATTGCCAAATTAGCCCAAAAAAACATTAAAAAAAAGCTTAGGTTAGCCAAAACAGCTATATGTAGCTGAAAAAATAGCTAAATTTTAAAATATCCTAAAAATCTCTAGCATTTTAAACTTTAAAACCATAATTTTCTGACATATTTATGAACTAGATATAAAGCTTTATCTGTGATAATGCTAGTGTGAATGTTGTAAGCTGAATTTGGCTGTAGAAGATGCTAGTGCTAATAGCTGAAGATGCTGAAAATGATAGTTAAAAACGCTGAAGCTGATAGCCAGCTAGAACATTAGCTAAACTCATAATTAGCCTAAAAAAAACATAAACCATAAAAAAAATACTGAAGAAAAGCCTAAATTAGCCAAAACAGATAGCATGTAGATGAAAAAATAGCTAAACTTAAAAAATATCCTAAAAATAGTAAAAAAGCCTTAGATCAACCAAAACAGCTTGCAAAAACAAAAACAGACTCACTTCTATTTTCTCAGAGAATCAGAAATTGATGTTAACCCTTGAACACCTGTGACACTTTAACACTAAATCTTTAACATTTTATAACTTTTCAACCATTAACACAATAATTATGGTAGATTCTGACTGAAAAAGCAGCACAATCAACAATGTGAGTTAAAACAATTAGAAACATTTGAGTCTTTGACCACAAACTTTTTTTTTTTTTTACTTTTCCATCATAATAATAATAAAGAAAACTGCAGGAATTAAAAAGTTTTTCCCATTTTCTCAGAGAAAGGCTAAATAAGTCATTTTTGACTTTACAAATGTGGAGATAAACAGAGCGACGCTACACCGCGCATGTGATGCGTGTTCAAGAAGGCGCTAAAAGCACATTCATGACTAGCCTTTAACCCATGGCGTTCACACTGGACTCTCATGAATGAATCCATTTCTATTCAGTGATCCGGCAGATCAACCTGTCTGAGGCAGGATTGAAAAAAATCTATCTAATCCACCCAGACATGAATCAGCAGCTCTCTTTAAATGGCTGCTTAACCAAAACTAGCTAAAGAAAACAAATAAACAAAGCCAGGAAACTAAGACTACCAAGGTCCAACCCCAAACTAAAATAACAAAACCCAGCAGTGGAAGACTGCTGAGGACAAAAGAACAAAAAATGAAATAAAATAGGAATTTTTCAAAGTAAGGATTACTTGCATAAGCATTTATTTAATTTAGATTAGTTACATTTATAAAGTGATGACTGAGGTTCACATAGATGATAAACATGTAGGTTTTGACCTGAAGACGTCTTGTTTGATCAACTCTACCTCCAGAATAAACAGAATTTATATGCAAAGCTAAACTTTGGTAAAAAGTTTGATCTTTCATGAATTAAAAGCACATATTATCTTATGCTGCCCAGAGCTGCACTGATATGATCCTGTTTGAGCGTCTTTTATTTTGAAAATAAATTTAAAAAATAAACCACATTTTGAGAGATGCTAGGTTTTTTATTATTTTTGCTGTTTTTTGCGTTAAAAAATAGACATAATTCCTATTTATTATTAATAAAAGAATGCAAATCTAAATTTCTTCAAGGCTGAATCAAGACTATTCGGCTCCTTATAGTTTTGATCAGTAGTAATTCAGCCTAAATGGCTCTTTACTGTTAAAGGTTCAGATTCTGGTCTAAATGAACCAATATTGATTATTAATTGTATCATCAACCACAAACTACAATGTAAACTGAATTGTTGTTAAATGTTACATCTCCAGTCTCTACCAAATACTAGCATGTCGGACAGCTGGAAGACAAATATGGAATAGTCATGAATCTCACTCCAGGGTTTTTCTTCTGCATTTCTATTCTGATTAATGAAAGACTTTGTGTAATAGAGTTCTGACTGGGCACAAACCACAATTCTTCATTTCTCCTCCATGATCCATTTTCATCAGATTGGTACAGTGTGAACGTAGCTTCAGAGCCGACCTGCAGCTGGATGTTGATCGTGCTTTTCAGAGGTGCATTCTGGGATCTTGCTTTGAAACAGCTTCTCTTTTTCTCTCCCAGACTTCAGACCCTCTTTAATCATTTAGGATGAACTCTTTTTTCCCAGCAGGACAGTGTCTCGCTCAGACAGGGGGGTTATCCGAGGACAGAGGAGGATCACTGGAGGTTTGGAGCTCAGCTGGAGGTTCGGTGCTGCTGCCGCTGCCTCGGACTCTAATGTTTTTCCTTTTGCTGTCTGGAGTTGGTTGCTGACTACGTCCGCCTGTCTTTGGCCGTCTGTGTTGTTTTCTTTAATCAGTATCGACAAAAGAAGCTGAAGAAGCTTTTTCAGCACTGAAAGCAGCAGACAGTTCGAGGAAGCTGCGCCTCCCAACACATAATCTTCTGGGATGAGATTCTTTTTCAGAGAAGATAGTAATATCACATGATGAAGTCTGTTAAAAACAGAGAAAGGAAAAATCAGAGATTTCTGTATCTTGGCTTCTGTGCTTCTCAGGTTGGGGGTGCCAAGGGCTGGACACGCCCGATTATCTGTGATCCGCGCAATGATATCTGGAAAACAAGAAGATATTTTAATTCTTTTAATCCTCTGGATTAGGGGGAGCTTCCTGTGCTTGGTGGGTTGAGCTGTGAGGTTCGGACTTTGGGCTCTGAGGTCCAGATCCATGATTTCTGTGAAGCTTCTCAGCTTATTCTGCCTTAACGTGTGCTGAAGGAACCCAACCGCAGTAGAGCCAAGTTTTAGGAGTTTTCTGTGTGACCAGCTGCTGAGTTTCAGTCAAAGACAAAAGTGGTGCAGTGTTGACGGTTCAGATCCTGAACGTTTGCTAAATATTTGGTGGTTTTTAAAGTTAAACTTTTGTTGATCCAGTTGTGATTCACATATTTATTTTGGCTTTTTTTGATTTTGGAGCTTGAGTTAGGACTTGTAAAATACTTGCAAATCTAAATCAGTGCATGAACTAGATATATAGCATTACCTGTGGTAATGCTGGTGAATGCTTTAAGCTCAATTTAGCATCTTTAGATGCAGATTAGCTGAAGATGCTGAAATTGATAGCTAAAAACCCTGAAGCTGATAGTTGAAATCACTAAAGTTAATAGCTGAAGATGCTGATTCTAACAGCAGCTAAAATATTAGCTAAATGCCAAATTAGCCTACAAACAAAAAAAAAATCCTAAATTAGCCAAAACAGCTAGCATGTAGATTAATTATTAGCTAAACTCCAAACTAGCCTAAAAAATCTTAGTAAATGCCAAAATATTCCAAAAAAATTAGCTTAAGTTGTTAAACTTTAAAATCTTAACTTTTTAACACAAATATCTATAATAAAAGTGCAGGATTTTTTTTACAGAATAATCAACTTAAACCTTAAATAACTTTCAATATTTTACTCTCCATAAATTTTGTCAAAATGATTCAAGTTAGAAATAAGTGCAGGATAAGATTAATAACAAATAAATGATCTGGAGGGCCGGATCCGGCCCCCGGGCCTTGGAAGGCTTGTTCACGTTTCCCTCCCAGCCCCTCACATGTTCTGGGCTGAAAGACTTAGACTGGGTCTCGTCTTGTGAACCCGGTCACCGCTACGGTTTCTCATTGAAAGACTTAAAAATCCAGACATGGACACTCTAATGGTCTGGTCATGTCCCTGAGGGACTCCACACGGCAAAGTGAAGCGGGGTGATGTGATTTGTGATTTGCAGTGCAGAGGAATGGATTCCACAGCAGTAATTACTGGAAGGCGTGAGCTTAAGTGCAGCGGTTAATGTCTTCATGCTGAAGGATGAGAAGCTGCTGTGATGGTTAATGTCATTTAGATCTACAGGAAAAGGTGTCAAGCGTCTTAATGTGATGAGTCATTTTGGACTTTCTGCTGTTTGGTTTTTGTCTCACTTGAAGCAGAGATCTCATCCAACACCGAAGCGTTTTCCCTCACTCTCCTTCCTCTCCTCTCCTTTCTGGGTCAAGGTGGTTCTGGTTTCTTCATCCTCCATCTTTGAGCAGAGCTCTTCCTCCTCAGCAGTTGAGGAGGTTCTTCTTTTGTTTCTCTGCTCCTCTGCAGCAGAGGTCGTCTGTTATTGAGCTTATAACTAAACAAATGTTCTTGTTTTGTGGATTGATTTGCACACATCCAAACATAAAGGTGCTCTGCAGGGAGAGTGTCATTTTACTCTCCACAGGAAGCAGTTTGTATCTGTTTCCTGAGGCTGCAGCTCTCAGAGCCTCCTCCCCAGAGCCAGCAGGAAGCTCAGTTGGAGTTGGACTTTTCTTAGAACTCTCATGAATTAGGCTCAGTGCCCACAAACGACAGGAGAGTTCATCTTTGGGAGCTGCAGATCATGTGGTCCTTTTGGGTTCTTGTGGATGGGATGAGGTTCTCCTTTCTGATGATGCAAACCTCGTCAGGCATTATCTCTGACATATGTTATGTTTGCTCCACGTATGCCTTCATGTATGCTATTTAAACATCATTAAACAGGAGATTAGAGTCAACAAATTATCAATAGAATGCAATTATTTTTGAAAGAAAGAATTAGTATTTATCCCTTTTGAACAACTTCACGCACTATAATTTTTCCGCTAACTTCCTGGTTAACTTCAGCTGTAAACAAAACATAAGCATCCCTGTTGCTTTACATGAAATCTTGAAAATATTTTAATTGTTTTTTTTGTCTTCAAAGTTTAGTTCCTGCAGATCAACATGGTAAATGAAGACACAGCAACACCTTGAAAAAAAAAAATCAACTGGCAAACACTCACAGTCCTTTGATTTTAACTGACAACAGACATGATTCATAAACTGATTTTTTTATGTGGAAATGTTCAAACTTTAGAGCAGGGATGTCAAACTCAATCACACAGGGGGCCAAAATTACAAAACACGGGCCAAACATGATAAACATTTATTGAACAAAAAACTAAAAATGACATTTTTTAAAAAACTTAATACCATAACTTTTTTATTACAATTATGAACTGGATATATAGCATTACCTGCAATAGTGCTAGTGTGAATGCCGTAAAGCTGAATTTGGCCATTGAAGATGCTAGTACTGATAGTTGAAGAAGCTGAACTTAATAGCTGAAAACATTAAAGTGGATAGCCGGCTAAAGTATTAGCTAAATGCTGAATTAGCCTAGAAACAAAAAAAAAAAAAAAAAACAGAACACTTTAATTAACCAAAAAGCTAGCATGTAACTAAAAAAAGGTAAACTTCAAAATATCCTAAAAAAAAGAAAAAAAAGCCTAAATTAGCCAAAAAAGCATACAGGTAGCTGAAATATTAGCTAAACTATGAAACACCTTAAAACCATAAAAGTAAATCCTAAATTAGCCAAACAGCTAGCAAGTAAATTTTAGCCTAACTACAAAACAACCAAAAAAGCTTTTAAAAAAGCTTAAATTAGCTAAACTAATATTGGCTAAACTCCAAAATAGCCTAAAAAAATCTTAGTAAATGCCAAAATAGGCCAAAAAGTTAGCAAGTTTGAGCTTTTTAATTATGAATAATAAAAAGGCAGGAATATTATTCCAGAATAAATCAACTAAAACCTAAAATAACTTTCAATATTTTACTCTTTGTAAAAATATAATTTGTCAAAATTATACAAGATAGAAATAAGCACAAGTCTGGACTTTGTCACATGTGCTTTAGTGGATCATTTTTGGATGCGTTCAGTTCGAGCAAGATGATGTCACATTACTGATCACCAGATTTTTGTAATAGTCTCAATAAAATATTAATTGTCGACTATATTTAGTGAAAATCCCGATAAACTTATTTCAGTAAACAGAAATTCAATCTCCAATTCGTTTTTATCTACAAAAACCATTTGATAGCTTTACTCAGAAAATCTTCTTTAACTTTGAAGATTTTTTTTCGAGTGACTGTAGAGCTTTTGGTTTGTTTAGGTTATATACTTAAAATCCAACATTTTTCTGCATTT
Source organism: Oryzias javanicus (assembly GCA_003999625.1). NCBI lineage: Eukaryota > Metazoa > Chordata > Actinopteri > Beloniformes > Adrianichthyidae > Oryzias > Oryzias javanicus. The sequence continues at coordinate 2,627,417 of CM012458.1, read as the reverse complement.
TATTGTGATGATAAAATGTCTGTATTGTTTTATTCTACTATATTTATAAATATCACAAATCATCTGTCTCAACATCCCAAATATTTCTACTCGACTTTTCTGGAACAGATCGTAAAAATCCAGATTCTCATTATTGCTCATGACTCCCTGAAGAGTCTGTCAGAGATGATGTCCAGCTATGGTAAAGTTCAAGCCAAGCTTGGCCCCGCCCACTCTGACCCTGATTAGACAAAACTTGAATGAAGATTTTTCTGTTTTCCTATCCAGTCTGAATCGATTGTTACCTTGTTTAGTCCACTTCTGGAAGAATCCCAACTATTCCGAATGAAGATGCAAAAAAAAAGATTATTGGAGCTCCAGAGGAAGAAATTGTCTTTAGAACAAGAACAGCCGTGAAAACAAGTGTGTGAGAATGTGTATGTGTACTTAACAAACATGCCGTCAGATAATCTGTTCAGTTACTTAATGTTGGGGAGTACAGAAAGAGAAATTCTAGATTGACTTCCTGTTTCCAGGAACTTCTCCTCTTAAGATGAATGACAGGATTTACCTCCAGAAACATGATCCAGATGTGAAGCAGGATTCAGGGGCAGCACTCTCCACCCTGCATTATTTATGTTGGTGCAGGGCTTAAGGGCACACACACACACACACACATGCACACACGTGCACACGTGTACATGTGCAGTCTGATCTCAGCTGAGGTTTCTCTCCTTTGCCTGGTTTTGTCTTTCTTGTCCAGCAGCTCATCATGGATGCAGAAACATTGAGCTTTATGACTGAAACTGACACCATCATCCTGTTTCCGGCAGCGCTGAGCGTGGTCTGGGAGGGTGGAGCCTGTGAGCCAGCGCTCTGAGATGGTGCTAGGCGGAGCTGGGTGCACAATATGAAGATCTGCCGTCATGACTTTCCTCCCCAGCTCTGCCAGCTTCACTCCGCCTGCAGAGGGAGGGGGGATGAACGTACCCCCCCTCCCTCCAGGACATTGACAGCAGTCTTCGCCTGCAGAGCACCACCCCGCCCTCGACTTCCTCCGTCCTCCTCTGTCATGGAGGCTCTGCTGCTTCAGAGAACATTGATTGTGAATAGTAAAGATATCCAGCAGTAAAAGTCCTTCAGCTGCTGAACTGAGAACCCAGACAGACGACGAGCTCACATCAGGATGAAAATCTCCCCGAGTCTGAATGTTGATGGTCATCACAACACTTTCCAGGATCTTTGATGGTGGGGAGACAGGCAGAGGTGAAACGAGAGAAAAAGCACCGTGAATGAATGACATTGTGGTCAAGAAGTCAGCAAAGGCTCCAGTTTTTCTCCAGGGATGTAGATGCTGCGCGCTGATCTTCACCTCAAACTCTGCTGCTTTCTGTTCCGTCCTTTACTATTATTAAAATTTTGGACACATTTGGTTTGCTGTCATGACAGTGAGGCAAATCTGATGTAGCTGAATATGTCTGGTACATCACTACTTCTCTGCTGTTTCACATCATAGTTTATTTCCTCACAGCTTCATCATCTGTGCTCATCACTTCCTGTGTCGAGTGTCTCATGAGGTCATGTCTGTTTCTGTGAACTGATGTCATCACCATGAGCCTCATGGTTTGTTTTTTCAGAGATGTGAGCAAGCTTAGATGTTCCTGCAAAACACAAAGTGGAGCTGAGACTTTGATCATTTTTTTTAATTCTGCCGTCCCTCCTCTTCTCACTGCACTGCTGCAGTCGATTCACTTCCTGTTGGCAGCTGGTTGCTGCAGACGTGTCAGGATGACCTGAGTTTGTTTCAGGCTTTAAGCTCATCCATCTTTTTAAAAACATATTATTTCTGCTCAGTTGTTTAAATTGACTTTCTTTGTTTTGTTGTTTCATGTTTTGGTCATCTTTTTCTTACTTATTTGTTATTAAAAAAAATAAAAAGGAAAATTTAAGACTATTTATAAAAGTAAAATCTCTGTAATTTAAAATCCATTAACAGCCTAAAGTGGTGTGTGAACTTCTTTCACATTTGATGCATTTTCTTCACACTTGAGGCAGAATTTTTATACAAAAAATTATTTAGCCAAACTTAAAAACATTTTTACTTGAATGCCCCATACAAAACAACATTATGATGTTAAAAACAAATTTGAAAGTTTTCATTTAATGTCAAATTGAGATGTAAATGGTAACTAAGCAATCAGAGAGCTCAATCTTAAATGTTATTTCATATGTTAATTCTGAAGGAATTATGATTTTAAATCAGGGTCGGCAACCTTTAACAGTAAAAGAGGCATTTGGGTTCATTTTCTACTGATCAAAACCTAGAAGGAGCCGCATAGTCTTACTTTAGCCTTTAAGAAACTTGGATTTGCATCATGACCTTTTTTTTTTTTTTTTTTTTTTAATAATTATGAACCGTGTCTATTTTTTGGCCACAAGCAAAATATAAAAAACTAGCATTTCTCAAATTTTTTTACGTTGTGTACCTTCAGTAGAGTCTAAATTAGCAAAAAAGCTAGCTTGTTTCCTAATTTCTAGCTGAACTCCAAATTAGCATAAAATTCCTCAGTAAATTAATTCAGCCAAAAATGTTAGCATGTTGCTAAAGTAATAGCTAATCTCCAAATTTTTGAAAGTTACCATTTTATTTTTCTTCAGTCAGAGAGCCACCATGAGAGAAATAGAAGAGCCACATGTGGTTCTGGAGCCGGCAGGTTGCAGACCCCTGTTTTAAATCTAAACACTGAACAAAGCTGTTTGAGAGAAATGTGTCTAAATCCAGAACAAAATGTGAAAACTTGTCTGTCAAACTTGTCTGTTTAAACATAAACTTTTGATATACTTATAAAATGAATCTAAATGCTAAATCTTAAATACAATCAGATTCACGATGTTGATGCTTCTCCAGTGGGCAGAGCTCTATTTAGATATAAAATTTTGTTGTAATTTATAATTAACATGTACTTTAGATAAACATAAGGTAGTGTTTTAGATTTAGCATGTCTTATATTTACATGTAAGTTCACACCTTCACAACAGAAAAAAAAAACCAAGAACAGAACACAGAAGGAGGAAACAGAGAGGACGAGTGTGTTGGTTAATGTTTGGATTTACTGCTTCAGTAAATACAAATAAAACACAAAGGAACACAAAAAATCAAAGCGACAGAGAAGGATCCCTTCTATCTTTAGTCAACTTAGATTTTTAGAAAAAAATCTGGATTTCCCCCTAAAGCAATAAAAAAGCTCAGAAAACTTTTAAAGTTGGCGGGGAATCTGCAGATATTTTTAAATGACATAAACTATTTTTCAAATACCACAGAATCTCACAGTAGTTTTGTAGTATTGACACCCAGCCTGTGAAGATGATCACATTTTTTATGGCATTTTTCAGTCTCGAACAGTGAGCTCAATGGTTGTCCTCTCGTGTTAAGTTTTTATGTCCTTAACATCATTTTAGTTGTTGAACATTTGAACTTAGTTGGTTTCTTTTTGACTTTTTAAAGTCCTTTCACTGTCTGCAAAGGATGCTGGGAGATGGATGCATATTTTATTACAGAAAAAGAGTATGAATTAAACATTTGATTACGTCTGGTGGGGCATCAAAGGATTTGACTCTGTTTTGAATGAAAACACGCGTGTGTGTTGTGTTTCTCATGTGTTGCTGCTCTGAGACAGACTTTGAGAACGGTGAATGGAGGGGGAGGCAGAGACACCGGGAAGGGAAGGGGGGCGGGTTTGTCATCATGTTCTGACTTCATCACTGCAACATTTTG